>CM029111.1:14581713-14639213 GCA_016859345.1 Istiophorus platypterus
ATCCATGTTTTATTTACATATTTCCTTTGCTGATGTGTGTCTGCCTGTTCTTCGTGACTGCTGGAATGACAGATGCCCACATGAAGGAGAAAGATGTCCAGCTGGTCACGGCCTAGTGACTGAATGAATTAGGTGGGTTACCCTTACCGCATATCTTCCTCATTACAGCGGCTAAATGTGGACGTTGAGTTCATGACGGACAAGAGGTTGCTCATCATCAGATGACTTATGACTGCAAATAGCATTTGTTGGGCTGTAGCCCGAGGACAGCGTCGCCCACGCTACACGTACAAAAATGTTCCTGCCTTCATTCAAACAAACAAATCAAAGAGTTAAGTCACCATGGTCACCACCAAAACTGCAGATATGGAAATTATACTATAAATGACAGGGCTAAAATTAGATTGTGAGGAAAGTACATAGAATTAAATACAGTGAACTTGTTTGGGATTATTGTAAAAGGGGCCACACGCATGCTTATTTTTTTCTCTTTTTTTGCCCAGTGCCTATACAATAACTGAATAACAACTACAACACATGAATCCTAAGTGGTTATTTATCAGTAATGAACTTTTTATACCACGTTTACTCGAATATTGCTCAAAAAGTTGTTACACTTTTAATATGAGGTTTGCTTGGAGAGAGAATATAATAGAATATAATTTCCTATATGTTTTTTTGAGTCTTTACAATGACCTAGACTGGTTTAGAGTGAGAGTAATTAATTTTTCCGAAAATAAAACACATTTATAAGATGTGTTATCTTAGATTTATATCTGAGGACAATAGGAATGTGATCATTTTGTTGCTGTCTCTTTTATCAGCAAATAATGTCGTGTTAGGCTCCTACATATTCATTTTTGAGATGTAAAACACTGATTATTTTTGTTGTAACATGCTCATGTTTATTTGAATTTACACAGGTCTGTACTTCTACTTTCACACAAGTAAAAGGCCTGGATGCAAACTCCTACTGAAAGAAACATTATAAGTAAAATCTATTGAAAGTAAATGTAAAAACAGACCCTGT
Source organism: Istiophorus platypterus (assembly GCA_016859345.1). Lineage (NCBI taxonomy): Eukaryota > Metazoa > Chordata > Actinopteri > Istiophoriformes > Istiophoridae > Istiophorus > Istiophorus platypterus. The sequence goes on from CM029111.1 coordinate 14,582,744, forward strand.
GACCAATGAGTTATGATAAATTGGAGAATACAATGGAGCAAGTTTTACCTCCTCTTTTATTTATAGTGAGGTCACTTAGGGAGCAGGCCCCTCCAAATGGTCATAAGATAAACTTGAGGGGGCATAAGATGGTTAGTGCTGAAGGAAGAAGAAATTTCCTGCACAAATTTGTATTTATATCCTGGACTTTTCTCAGTGTCTTTCTTTTTTTTTTTTTAACCTTTTGGGCATTAAAACTCTTATTTAAATGAAACCATATGTGAAGTATAGTTAAGACATGTCTTACGAAAATGTGACTATTTTGTCGTTCACAGGATGGAAAACCACTAATTTCAAAGGTTTATTTAACTACCGTTGTTGAGTAAATGCATTTTGTTACTTTCTTCCAGTGGTGGCTGGTCCCCAGGATGTCTGTCGGCTCAACGTAACGACTCAGCTGTGGTGCTCTATCATGTTATTGTCACATGCGGTAAACGCTGTTGGTGCTGCTCTTCGATGGGGAGACGCCTGGTGGTGGTTGAGCTGCTGGTTACCTGAAGGAAAATGAGAGAGAGCTGATGTCAAAGAAACTCTCCGGTCTCAGGACCGAAGTATAAACTCACTGGATCTCAGTTAGAGAAGGGAATCTATGGAGCAGTCGTAGTGGGGAACTGAAAATGTCCAGCACAGTTTGTAAGTGAAAAAAAAAATCATTTAAGGAAAAAATATATGCTTAGAATGGCATTGGGCTTCATATGGTAAGGGATATTGGAAATTAAGTCCCTTTTTCATGTCAAATACATTGTGCTCTGTAAAACCGGCTGGTGCATCACACTGTAGCTTCAGCCTTCACCTTTTCAGCCTTTTACAATATCTTCATACAGTCTTCTATTGTTTCTGCTGTTCTGTGATATTTTGGAGTAAATAACCATTTTCCTCATTCCGAAATTGGTGACTTGGCTTTTTATGGACCAGAATAAATTTATGGGAAAGAGGAAGTATTCAGATCCTTTTTTGAAGTAAAAGTAAAAAAATACCACAATATAAAAATACTCAGTTTCCAGTAAAAGTATGCAAGTGTTATCATTAATGTGTAGTGAAAGTACTCACTATTCAGGCAAAATGGCCTCTGTTGTGTTGTGTTACATTATCATATTATTAGTTCGTTAATACCTCCACCAAGGAGGTTGTGTTTTCACCCATGTCTGTTTGTTGGTTTGTCGATTTGTCGTTTTTTTCAGCAGGATATTCCAAAAACTACAAAACCGATTTACGCCTCACTTGGTGGAAGGATGGGACATGGGCCTGGTAATAACCCCTTAACTTTCTTTGGCAGATCTGGATGGGTTGCGATGACTTTGAATTTTTTCCTTTGAAGTCTGGTGCATGTTGTTTGACACTGGCCTCAGCGGAGGTCTGCGCTCTGCTGAGAACCTTTTGAGTTACTGATTCTTTCACCTCACCTGTAAGCAGCATATTGATGGTATAGCCATTCAATACACTGTTGGGTGGTTTAATTTACCGATTAGCAATATATCATACTAATACCCTTGTTATATGTATTTAGAATTTTAATCTGTAAATAAATGTATAGTGCCGTGAAAAGTAAAGTATTTTCCCCTTAAAGTGTAATCGAATACTTCTTTAAAGTAGAAGAAAAAAATTAAAATACTCAAGTAAAGAATGAGTTTCACTGCCACCTCATTCACTTTACAGTCAAATCAGTGGACTCTGAACTGAAGTGTGTGGCAGCGGCATTAAAGTGTCTCAGCGGCAACAACCTTCACCCATGGTTATCAAATGTTGACTTCCTCTTCTCCCTCTGCTTTAGTCAGAAGTAGATAAAAGCTGACTCAGAGTTATAAAAACATAAAGATGAACTGACTTCAGTTCAGGCCTGCAACAAGGACACACTGTGGGCGGACAGCATTGTTAAAATGTAAATGAAAAAAAATGTCTGATTCATGTGTTAAACGGCCAGTTAATACATTGTAAGGCCTCATAGCACTGAAGACAAGCAGCTGCTTGAATAATACAGCATACCAGTAGGGACTGCTGAATAGTCTTTGTATTTCTAGTCCTCATGAGTTTCTATGGTTTGGCAGCAGCTTCCTTTAAAGGAATTCGACTCGTCCTCACGTCAGGAGCCGCGTGAGCTGCTTTTGCTCCCTGCTGTTAGCGGAGGACACGTCCTCCGAACACACAGAGTCTTCACGGTGGAGTCAGGAGGAAGTGTGTGTGCACCATGTTTAAACACTGGGCTTATTCATGTCTCACAGCTTTGTTTCGGGCTGTTTGTGAGTGGCTCGTTAGTCCGATGATCAGGAAAAAAAAAATTACACGAATAATCACACCACTGCTCGAAAAAACAAAAAACACACCACAACACAAGCCACAGGCCAAATCCACATGCTCGGTGTCTGATTTGTCCAAGCAGAAGCTCTTCGTCTCTTCGTCTAGAAGAGCAGAAGCTCTTCTAGGGATGCATCTCACCGACACTCTCTTTACTCTTAGTCTTTTAAGGCTCAAGTTGTTGGAGTTGCTCAGGGTTTGTCTTGGCGTTACAAGATTTGAACGCCCCTCTGGAACCAGAAAAACTGAGACAGAGAAAACAGATGCAAAAAAACAAAAAAAACCCAAAAACAACAAAAAAAACCAAAAACAAACAAAAAACACTCAACAAAGATCTATCTGTAATTTGCATTTAATAAAAATCAGGAGATAATGGAGGCTGTGTTCGTCTCTTACAGGCTGGCTTCCTAACGGGCCCAGGGACGAGAATTTGTTGCTGGGCCCTTGTTGACCTCCACTATACGTGGTCATTTATTCCAAGGCTCTAAAGCTGATGTGGCAAAAATTTTGACAACTTATTGAAGCCTTAAGTCATTTTTTAAGCGAAAATGCAAAAAACTCAATGTGAATATTTACTACTTTCTCACTTTTTATGATAATAACCAAAAGGTTTTTTTTTGTTAAACAACAAAAGCAAATTGAATATGTTCCCTTGGGCTTCAGGGAATAATTACAGGCCTATTTTCCACTATTTTCTGACATTTTAAACACTGAACAATCAGTCGATTAGAAACTGTGAGACCTTTTGATAATGAAAAATGCAGCCTTACAGTTCTCCTGTGATGGAGAAATTCTACCTCGCCTGAGGTTTTGTGCGTGTTAATAACATCACAGAAAAAAAATTAAAGTGCCCAGATATGCTTGGAGTTCCTTTTCAACTTCTAATGGAGGATGAAGGGACCCGCCACAGTCTATATCACACTTCAGTGGCGCAATTTACCAGCAAATTTGCATTTAATCTAATTATGTAGAGTGAAATAGAGCAGAGTAAACCTCATGCTATTTGGGCCCCCTTGCCAGGTTGATAATCCAATTGTTTTAAATCAATTAAGACACTTCATGGTGCAGCTCCTCAGCCCTCGAAGAGGCCATAAAGGCTGCTAGATAACAGGGGGCCTAAAGCAGGGGTCAGCAATTAGTTTCAACCGTACGACAGGTTTTTTTTTTTTTTTTACCACCGGGAATAAAAACGTTATTTTAGAGGTGGGTTTGAGATGCACCTTCAAGTATTTTTAATTTTTTTTTTAGAATGAAACAAATCATAGAACTTTTTTTAAAGGTTTGTAGCTGAGGGCAGATTTCATTTTCCTGATATTCACAAATGCCTACTCTGTCTTGCACTATAAGTCTTATAATGAAACTCACAGGTTATCCACACTCTTATGAACAGTGACCTGTTCCATTTGTAGTTGAATTAAAAGATTTTGTTGCCGTTTCCTTCTTTTTAAATCAGCACATCATGTCTATTAGACTGCCACTTGTTTTTGAGATGCAAATAATTAATTATATTTTTTGTAACGAGGTTGTGTTTAATCGGATTTACACAAGCCCTTTATATAAATTGTTACCTGCAGTAGATATACATGTATGACAAATTATTCAAAGGTTTTGTTTTTACCTTTTGATAAGGAAAACTTTTATCAAGACAGATTTTCTTACCACTGGCCTGAAGGATACAGCTGGTAGTCTATTTGGCTCTTTTCACTCCTGCCATTGATAGTTTGTAATCACATGATGATGGATCTAATCCCGACAGCGCCTGCTTTCATTAGCTCCCCCTGCAACCTCACGTACAGTTTAGTAGGACTATGGCTTATTATGTGGTGCATTGAGAACACCTGAAGTCCAAGGTCTTTTTTAAAGCTGGTTGAGCTTTAGCTGTTATATAATGCATTTTATATTTTAAAGTTTATGAAGTTCAGGACCCAACCATCTGCAAATAAAGCCTTTAAAGTCGATGAAACCTACTTGTGAAAATAATCCTTCACACTGAATTTGTAGCTTTAAACTGGTTTAGTCAAGTGATGTTTCAGGTGACAGGAAGAAAAAGTTCCTCCTCCTTTTAAAATGGAGGCCAGGATGACAATTTGTCCTCTTTACCAACAAACACTAGAGTTTAAGGTGCACTTTTATAAGGCACTGGCTGCAAATGATTCAGCTAAATGTACACTGGGTATAAAGAAGAATAAATTAATGCTGAAACTCTGAGTGGTGTTCCCTTTCAAATCATCTTTACGAGGACATCTAGTGGGTGCTTTCTAAACACGTTCGAGTCAAGGGACGAGACGTCTCAATAGAACAAAAGGGCTTTATTCCACAATATAAACTTGTAACATCTTCAGCTACCCGAGTCCTTCCCACAGTATGCTTTTGCCAGGTTACATGCTGCAGATGTACATGTCAGCAGTCTTTTTTTTTCTTTCCTTCGGCCTGCTACATTTCGACTCCACGGTAGGGAACCATCCACCCACGTAGCTTTCTGTACATCACACCATCGCTAAAAGCACCAACACAACTCAGCAGAGATCAAGCCATGTAAGTCAATTCAGACAAAAATTATTGCTCAGATAAATAAACCTATTCTACAAAAAAAGGGGGGAATAATTATATTAAGATGAATGTACTAAACACTGGATTTCAAAAGGAAAAAAAAAAAGTAATTTTTTGGGGGATAGGTGATGAAAACCTTGACTTCTGTCCCCTTAGCTCTGGTTCAACATGCAAGGAGGTTCCAGAGAAAACAATAATAACCCTTGATTAACCCTCTTTACTGGATGCATCATGTAGTAAGACTCCTTTCTGCCAATGTAATGGAATCCCATGCAGCGCACTTCACATCCTGTGTTTTGTTTTGTTTTTTTTTTCCATTTAGACAACCACAAACAATTCATAAGAAGAAAGAAATATATATAATATATATATGTAAAAATACAAAAAAAATAACTAAACATTATAGTTCTGGACAACAAGTCAAAGAGGAGATAGCACCGTTGTTACAAAAGGGTCAGACAGACAGGACAGGGTGGGGTGGGGTGTGGGGGTTGGCGGTTTACAGGATCAGTGACACATCCAGACTGGTGGCTCCCGTAACGGGCTGATGACCTGAAGACCTCTTCAGCCATCCTTCGTAAAAATCTTTACTCTCTCTTCATTTCCTCATATGTCCGTCGTTCAGTGTACACCTGACACAAATGTAGTCCTCCTTCTCCGCCATCTCGGTTGTAACCCCGACACAGACTTGGTGGAACCACTGGTTACAGCTTCCGTCACACTGGACCCAGTCCACCTGCAGGTAAATGAGCACAGGATGGTTTCAGCTTAATGTAATATGATTTACCATAATACCTGCAATAACAGATTTTCCCTGCTTTTGTAACTACAACGCTGGCACATTATTATGTTTTAAGTTGAACTTTGAAACATTATCTTTCATTTGGAGTCAATTTTCTGGCTACCTGATGAAATTAGGTCCATTATTCATTCTCTTAGTTTTGTTTCTGGTCAAAACCTACTCCTGAAGGAAACGTCTGGTTCTTTAGTTGCTAAATGCTCCACTATGTTCATTAGCTCATCTCTGACTGTGTCTGTCTGCTGCTTGGTGCTGAGCAGGTAGTGTACGAGGGTTTTTGGTGCCTTTCTGCGGAAAATGATGCCATGAGATGCATTGGATTGAGCCCCAACAGTTATCTTGCTGAGCGGAAAGAAACCAAGCCAATAAGCTAATCAGACTGGAACCCTTAGTAGAGCTGAGGCGAAATGCAGAGTTGAGTTATAGGTCTCTGGGTACTTCACCACGAGTGGTCCCTTGCGCTGCACTGTTAATATAAAAATATTGATCATAGCTACTTTGAATAATTAAACGAGTTTCCTCTAGTTCTTTATTTAGATTAAACACTTTAGGTTTTTCCAATTACCTTGAGATTAAATGGTAAATTCACATTTTTTCAAATCTGTCTTGCTCATATGTACATGGAGACCAGTTTTTTTTTTTGCTGTAATCATTTCTCTCATAAATACTGGTCAAGATCCCAGTTTGCAGTCCAATTATTACAGGGCTTCAGCACTATGAGTTGTTCAAATAAGATGCTGCTTTTAAGATATTATTGTGACATTGACGTTCTGTCTTTCAGCTCTACTCTTGTGGAAACCACCACCTCCTCCATCACCAGCCTCATTTTCACGATGTTCAGAGAAACTGAACTGAGGTGCTTCTTCACCTGATATCTCGTTTGTGGCCTTCAATTAAGAGAAACCGCAAAAGGTTTTCACTGCTGCTAAGCTTAATTACTTTTGTTACATGATACTTGTATGCATTCTATATTTATATAATGTCTCACTAAGGTGGATGGTAAAATGCCCTCTGCAGAAAGAGAAATTTTATTTTGGCTTTGCAGAGATTTTTCTGACCTCGTCTCCCTCTGGCAGCTGACACCTCTCTGCTGGACACACAACCATTTCCTCATCTGAGCTGTCAGACTGGGAGAAATCAGAGCGTGGGGAGGACGAGGTCGATGCTGGTCTGCGCTGCAGGTTTTTCTTGTTCATCTTCTGTCTTTTGCGAGAGTGCTTTTTGTCCTTCACCCTGCGCTCTGCATCTAGATCTTCCCTCTCTAGATGTCGCTTAGCGTTCTTTTCTGAGCTGCTCATAGTTTCCCTCACGGCACTGACACCGTCCTGAAAATAAAAAAAAATACATGAATTTGAACCCCTATTGAGGCAGTTTCAATGTTTGTTTTAATCATTTCTTCTTTGTTTGTACCTGGTTAAGTGGCAGATTTTTTCCCTGAGAGTTAAACTGCATGTGTTTGTCACAGTCTGTGGACTCATCCTCTGGTGGCAACATGCATCTGTTTGTGTGCTGGCTTGTGGCTCTGTCCAATAAAATGTGGTAGAGGCTCTCGACCTCCCGCAGAGACACTTGCAACAGGAGCCCCTCTACCATCAGCTCTTCCAGCTCCTGACTCAAGCCTGTCACACAGAAAAATACCCATAAACATAAACAATAATGATCTAGAGTGAACAATTAACCATGATTCATGTTTTCACACAATGTACAGAAAGAGGTTTCTTCATTTAGTCACTACTACATTCAAGAATAAGATGACACTGACCCTGCAGCGGTATGCATCTCTGCTCGGTGTAGAAGACAGTCTGAGCATGGCTTGTCCTATTCCATTCTGGAGTCAAGCAAGGAGCCTGCATCATACACATCAAATCACAAATTTACACATTTGCAGAGAATACATTCTTGATGAGCTGCAACAAGAACATGTGGCAAGTGATAAAATCCAGTGATGAGTGACCTGAGAGTTGTTTTGATTTTCATGGCTGCCTGATACCCAGCGGGTCAGGGTGGGGGGAGTTCCCGGTCTCTCTTCCAGCTCTGGTAGGTTACAGGTCTGTGAGACCTGCTGCGCTCGGTGCTGCCAGTTAACTGTTCTCTCAACCAGATGGTGCAGAGCGTCACCCTCTGGCAGTCGCACCCCTATGCGCCGCAGAGATGAGAGCAGGGAGAGGACTTTGTTCAAAGGGGGTTTTTCTGAGCGCTGGCACTGCGGACAGAGCCAGGGCTGTGTTTCGCAGGAGTCCGATGCGTCTCTGACACACACGCTGTGGAAGGCATCCCTGCAGAGCTCGCACTGCAGCATTGCACCCATGGGTGCCTTCTGACAGATGCACACCTTCAGGTCCATGCAGTCTGCTGTGGGGAGGAGCTTTGACTCATTTGCTGCCCTGAGATTAGAGAAAGCCTCCATCTCCCTCACCTGTAGGTCCTCCAAAGTTGCCATCTGGTGAATAATATAAAGACAGAGCATGAATAAGTCAGTGGAGGTTTGGCTATTATATCTACTAGCATAGTCCCTTATGTATTTACCTTTGAAGGTAACGATCAGAATTACCACACTTACTGCAGAGGTAGAATCCTTGGTCTCTGAAAGCGCTTTTTCCACATCAATGAGAGTGTTGAGCCTTGGAATTTTCTTTTTGTTGGTTTTCGGCGATTCTTTTCCTTTCTTGACCTTCCTCTTTGGAGAACGTACATTTCCTATTTCACATCTTGGACACAGAACCTGTGATAAACAAAATAAGTGTGAGGCTTCTCTTGCTCTAACAAGCCAAGAGGAGCAAAGGCCAATGTCCGCCGACTTGTCCTCCTGCTCTGCTACCTCAGGCACCAGGTGTACGTTTGCCGAAGCAGCTAACGTCTTTGAAGTATGAACTGACTTTTAAATGTGTATACGTTGGCTGTGTTTATTGGCAGTTTTCTCAGGAAGAATATTTAATGATAGATTTCCTTTGTTACGGGCTATGTCCTAACATATATCCAGCAAAACTATATTTGTGTTTGTATTCAGTGAGAGTAATTAATGAGTGAGGGAGAAAAACAGAAAAATAAAAACCTCTGTTCCATCCTGTCCTACTCTCTTTGATAATAAATGCTTGATACGGGTGAACTCATGACATATTTTCTCTCATTTACATATTTTTCTGCTTCTGTGGTCAGACAAAGGAACCAGCATAAAATAGTGATTTAATCATAGATCATTAAAACTACCTGTTAACCAAGCAGTCATTCTCAAGCTGCTGCCCTGCAGATCAAATTTTTTTATTATCATAATAGCATCTGACAAAATTAATGTAAATACAGGTTTGATAGAGGATGAAAATAGCTGTGCAGTGATTGGTTTTAAAATAATTTTAAATGAGTGATCAGAGAGAAAGTTAGCTAGTCTCCTTAAAGTACATTCTCAAAGCATATGTTAGCACATCGAAATGTAATAGTACATTCAATATTCTTGCAAAACGTGAAAAATGTTGGTAAAACAACTACAAACTGCTGAAGAACATCTTAAGATTTCCAGTGGTCTTTATACCGATCAAAAGCCTGGACATAACTGGGACATGATGCAGCCAGGCACAATGGACATAAGATGTAACTGAGCTGAACAAATATAGCGTTATGAGATTAATATTCATCTTAAATTTTACCTCCAGTAAGGTAAGAGTTGAGTCATTCTGAAGGAAAGTTGAGGCTGCAGATTCTTTCCACTCCTGCACTTCGACCATTAAAGACTCAAGCCTGTCTAAAGGTTCCAGGTGGACTTGAATGGCTTGTCCCCGTAGCACCATGTCAGAAAGGCTGTCCACCATCAGTACGCAACCACTGGCCTGAAATGAGAAAGATTATTTTAGTGTTACAATCAAACTCAAATCAACCCACAAAGATAATAATGGCACCTGGAGTCATGTAGTATAATGAGTGGCCCTAACCTGAAGCTCCTCAGCTTCTTGAAGCCACTCGTGGGCCTTTCTGATGGTGTCTTTCAGGAGCAGACAGTTGGGGAGGTAAGCAGGGATGCCGGATGCCTTCTCAGCAGCAGCACTAAGCGTTTCTATGGAGTGTGGTGGTCTGGTGGGCAGTAAAACAAAAATGACATACTGTAGGTGATAAAAGTGGACACAATACCTGCACCCCCTCCAAGTGAATAACTACCTTTAAAAAAGTGCTCTCATGGCATTTCCCTTGGACATCTTCACTCGCAGATTTCTAACCAACACTTTCAAAACGTTGAACATATCCTGTACACAAAGTTTTTAATCGCATAATTTAAACCCTTCCATTAATTATAAAACTAAGACTATTTACATGGCTTATAACTTAAGTCATCAGAAGTGTCAAACATCTCAGGAAAAACACTGAAAACATAATTATAACACCATATTTTTACTACCGTGAAAACCTCAAAATTCAAAAGCTGAAGTAAAGTAAACTTGGTGAAGGAACATAACTTTTTTTTAAAATGTAGAAATTTAAGCCCTGACTTGAAATTAGTTTTTCTGATAATGGAAAGAAGAGATGCACATTCCTGACAGCCATGCCATTAAAAGCCTTTGAAAAGCACTTGTGACAGTTAATATTGAACAGCACTGAGTACCAATGGAATGAGGGCAGAACTAAATGTGATGCTCACTTTTTGTTGATCTTGTTGAATATTCTAGCAGCAGCATTTTGCACTAGCTGTAATTAAAATGAAGCAAAATCAGGAGCACTGACGTAATATTACATTGTTCAGTTACAATCAGTCAGTGCAAATACCTGGACAGAAAGTTAAAAGCTTTGACTGGTAAAATAAAATTACATTAAAGAAAAGATTTTTCTTCGGATTGAAGTTATTATCAGAAGAGCATGACAACTTATCACAACGTCTTCTTGTCGATTTTTTGGATGTTTTTTTGACCCTGAGTTTTGAATGCTAAAGTCGTCATGGATCAGTTGGTGCTGCCCTCACCTGGCTTTAAGGAGACTGCTCGCTTTGTCCTCCCAGTGCTCAGACACAGTGAGCAGCTCCTGCAGGCGTGCCATGGCTTTCTCCACAGATGGATGAGGGGACAGGCCGACTCCCTGGTCGATGAGCCTCCTCATAGTCTCCAGGGTCAGGGTGGCAGGCTGGGCACTGGCCTGCTGCACTGCCTCCAGCCAGCGTGCCTGCTCCAGCCTCACCCTCAGGCGAGGCAGCTCAGGCAGCTCCACATCGAAGTCGAAGCTGACATCTAACAGGCTCTGGATCTCAGCGACGCTTGGAACTTCATCCGCCAGGACCTTCTCACTGTGCTGCTGGAAGTCTTCTATCCGATTCAAGAGTTCCTAAAGTAAGATATTGATCAAAACATAGTTAAAATTTGTGCTTCTTTATATCTGAGTTCTGTGTTAATCAAAATCACATTCATTATATTGCACAGCAAACTTAAGGTTGTTAAGCCCAATTGGCCCCTGAGTTCTTTTGGAATTAAGCTAAATTTCTGACAGACTTATTGTCATTTGAAGTTCATTTGTGTGTGTGTGTGTGCGTGTGTGTGTGTGTGTGTGTGTGTGTGTGTGTGTGTGTGGGGGTCACAATTCCTGATTAATTGTTTGATCAACGATCTGGCTTTTGGGTGATCAGATGGGTTTCTGGTGTGTCCAAAATTTTAGATTGCTGTCTTGAAGTTTAAGCAGTTCCACAGTTTGATTTCCCACATGGTTGCTGTCAAAAGATCCATTACAAACTATAGCGCGGCTTGTGAAGACATATTTTACACGTTGTGACGATAAATCTTGTCTGATGCTGCTGTAATATAAAACTGCATTTTGCTGCAGAACTGACAATATGTCAGAATCTTTCTGGCATCAGTAGCACCATTTTTTTTAAATCCTTCTTACTTTTTCTTTTTTTCCTGTTGAGAGGGAAGTGCTTGTTAAACTATAAACTTAAGTGGAACGGTTAATGGGCACAACTGAACGAAGTTCCCTGTGAACACTCGCAGTGTGAACATAAAAGTTGCAAAAAGGAAGAAAAAAAACGTGTAGTGTGACTTAACACAACATACAAGATTAAAAAGAGGCACTCGGATTTCCTTATATCCTACCATAATCATGTATCCTCACAGTGATAGTAGTTTATCACAGAGAATACCAAAAGAAGTTAGAAAAATAAAAATCCGTTTTCCCTAATTATTTCGCAAATTTATTCAGCAAGCACACACCAAAATCTAATCAGCTAATCTACTCCACATGGGCTGAAAGTTTCTATGCAACATTCTTGAGTTATGTTCACATAAATGAATCTACAAAGTTAGTGATGCCTGCATGAAAAACATAATCTCCCAAATACCATGTACCTTACTGACATGACATAATAAAAAACACACAGTGTATGCGCAGCTTAAATGAAATGTGATGAGATTTTTTGGGGTAACATCACAGAACGCAGCCTACCTTCAACATGGGGGCCTGAGGGAGACTGCAACAGAGGTTATACAGCTGCCTCACAAACGAACTCAGCTCCTCCACGGTCAGCTGGCTCCGTGATTTCCCACTGCCACAACGATACCTGGGGGAGGGTGCCCAGTGAATGACAAAAATCAACCCCTTTAAGGCATCAATGCTATATCCTGACAAGTAAGGAAATTTGAAGACAACTAATCTATACACCTATCTGATGTGGTAATGGGTTTTCACGCTACCTGGTCTGCCTCTTGCCGTTCAACAGCTGCTGTGCCACAGAGGAGCACTTCTCCGCGTCCTGTGTGACCAGACGTAGCCGACGCAGCAGGTCGTTGTCGGGGAACAGATTGGACTCTGATTCGGCAAGAAGGGAGCGAAACGTTGGCAGGCCTAAGGAGAGAGCATGTGATTAATCGCACTCTGACACATAAAGTAGCATTCACCTTTAAGTAGCCTGACATATTGCTGAGCTACCAGTGACGTAGTGTATCTACCTGTTTTTCATCATTTATGGCCACAGTCATTGAGCTGGTCTCTGTCATTTGCTTGAAGGTCTCTAACACTGGTTTTGCAAAGCTCAGTAGATCCTGCGTGCTTGTAACTTAAATTACTGCCAACCATTTCCCAATTCATGCATGTGGTGCTGTAAATTTTTTGAAGAGTTTTTCTTACCTTCCAGAGGCCCATTGTTTTCAGCTCATTTTAGTACATTATTAAAATCAAGCTAAAGACATTTGAAACTTGCTCAACGTACCAAAAGCATTGTAACGAAACACTAGCCCAAATTGTTTTCTATTCAAATTGGCCAATTTTAGAATTTTAATACCTGGTGGTGCATTCACACGTATTGCTTGGTGGAAGCGCTGTCATCAACGTGTGAATGCACCACCAGGTATTAAAATTCTAATACAAAATACAGTCATTGAGCTGGTCTCTGTCATTTGCTTGAAGGTCTCTACCACTGGTTTATAAGCTATGGTGTTTGGCAACTTAACAGGGAATACAAATAATTATCAGACATACAAGTTGTAAAAACTTGTCATAAATGTGACAGTTTAGTTCTACTAATTGGCATCTGAAAATTATATTCCTGACTTTAGAGCGGAGGACAGTTTAGGCTACACAACAGCACATAAACACACCATTCTTCTACATCAAACTCAGATGTGCAGTAACTTTAGATGATCAGGGCTGGAAGACTTGTATGTGTATATACACATATACACACACACACACGCACACACACGCACGCACACACACACATTATGTTGGTATATAGTAGTTAACAAAGGGGCAACTCTGTAAAATAATGATGCTTTCACATGACAACTTAGGGTGTGCGTGTGCTATGTAGGAGACATTTTTTAATCGATATTGGAATAAGAGCAAGGCATCCATGTGGTGGATGACCTATACAATGTGTGTGACAAGCCACCCTGATTCCATTCTTAGCTGTTTGTCCGTCTTAGCTACAATGTGTTGTCGTAGCACAGCCTCTCCAATCAGAACTAGAGAGGGTGCATCTCCACCATGGAAATCAAACCCACAATAGAGATTGTTGTTCAAGTGAAATCCTACTTGCTGAAAGTTTGCAGATGTGTATAAAGCACTAAATTTTAATGTGGCTTTATCATGTTAAAACATTTTGTTTTGAACAGTAAGACAATTAATCAAAACATTTTAAATGCTAAAATGTGTCTGCATGTTTTGGGAAATGACTAGCACTAACAAAAGGTGTAAAAAGATAGTATTTCTTTGGCTTAAACCAAAATGTAAATGTAAAACCAGTGGTATCTTGGATGCTCTGTTTTCTTACTTGCTCTTGCTGCTTACCTTTCTTCTTCTCCAGTTTGGCCTCTAAAGTCTCTGTCACACGGGAGGCCCATTCATCATACAGCTCAGCTCGCTGCTTCACAGCATTCATCATGGGGAACAGCTCGTCCAGTGTGTACCTGTAACTGCAGGAGCAAACAGAACAATGGAGTTACGGGGTAAGCGGTGGTAGTAAGACAACAAATCTACTTCAGGAGAACCAGAGTTTGTAGTAATAAAATATTTATTTTCCAAATATATTCATTACATTCATACATCTTGTACTCTGATCTCTGCTAACAAAGCCTGTTTACTGCCTCCAGAGGGACCTACTTCAGTGTGTAGTTGGCAACGGGACAGGAGCAGAGGTCGCTGGTGTGGTGCAGACAGACCAGGACTCCTGGGCTACAGGGACAGGTGATGGCAGACAGGTAGCATGTGGTCCTGCACTTGGCACACTGCCGCTCGTCATCCTGGAGGTGATCATACTTTGCCTCCTTACAATGGAACAGCCCCTGGAGGTGTGAGACAACAAAGAGAGTGTTAAACGCAAATCCAAGAAAAGCACCACCCAGTGAGCGTGTTTCCTTTACTGAAAATGATATCCTTTTAGACTGTGTTAAACACCGGGAACCTTGCACTGCTAGCCACCAACAAAGCTTAAATAAAAGAGATACTAATACATGTCTTTACACCGAAAGAAAATAATTTTTACGGAGAGATAGTCATGGTAAAAGTAACTATATATATTTAGGCCGTGTGCAGAATAAGTATAATGGGGTATCAACATGATAATGAGGACTATCTTACCATTTTCTTCACTTTCTCTCTCAGTTCCTGCTCCTCTCGGATCATGACAACCATGTCCTTGTGGACAGCCGAAGCCAGGACCACATCGAGTGTGTCTGCTTTCGAGGCCATGTTGCACACCATCTCATCATGGGAGAAAACATTGTACCGATGCAGCATACGATAGTGGTCAACACACTGCCTGCCAAGAGGCATCTGGTATCATAGATAGGAAAAGAATGGGTCGAGGGGACAGTTCATGTCAGGACAAATCCACAAAAGACATATAGGCAAAGCTTCATTTAAATTTTTTTGATATTTCCTGGAGACTTTCCTCATCATTTCCAATTAAATTAGGTAGCATACAGCTTAATAGCATACAGCATACATAATTAATTGGATATTTCTAAGTAGGGAATGCAATCTGATACTGCTTATTATGGAGAAAGTGTTAATTGCTGTTATTAAATACTGACTTACAAAATTTCATGTTAATAATATAACATGAAATTTTAAAATAAAACCTAAGAAGGAGCTAAGTGAAAAAGTTTATAAATTGATGTCAGTATTCACCTGAGTTTCCTAAAAAGATATAACAACTCATTCCAGTATTTGTGTGTCGGCAGGCAACCCCTAAAATTAGCTACCACTTTGTGTTTAATGTTGTAAATTCATAAACATTTAAAATGAAGAGCATTTGAAAAAGAGTACTCTGGCTTTACAAGGACTGCCTTTTTATACAGTTATGCTTGTGAAAGTATTTTGATTACTTTGACAAACCACTAAGGAGTGTTGTTAGAAATAACATTAATTAGGTGGTGCATACCCAGTCCACAGTGCAGAAGTTGACCGCCTCTGCAAAGTTGAAGCCCTGATTGAAACCACTGTGGTAGGCTCTGGGAAACGTGATGACAAACTCACCAGCACACTGGTTTGTTCTGTAAATCTGAAGCAGAGGGGAGACAAAGGGAGATGATTCCTTTTCTGGGTATAAGGACCAGCTGTCCGTTCATTCAAGTATCAGCTGTGTGTTGCTGAGGAAAGGAAATGGAAAGGGATCAGTGCATGTCAAACACATACTGGGACTCCGTGGGCCATCAGGGTGTTGGGGTTCATGATGGTGACCAGCTGGTGCAACAAGTCAGGCTGAGACTCAAACAGCTCAGGAGCCAGCTTCTTCATCACCTTCTCCAGCTGTTCTGCTGCAAAACCAGGAGCTCCATACCAGGTTTTGGGTTCCCCCCTTAACGTAAATAAAACAATCACAAGAGTTTAGTTCTACCAAGTCAAAAAATTAGGAGCAAACAAAGTCTAGACCAGATTTTTGGCAACACAAACCAAAGAAGACAGAGAAATGTGGCTTATTTTTAGTATCAGCAGAGGTTTTCCATATGTACCAGTGCAGGTAGTTGATTGAGTAGCTCCAGTGATCCTCAATGTGCCAGCAAAAGGAGGAGAAGCACATGCCAACATAAAGCCATGGCAGCGTCATCCCGCAGATGTCCGCTGTCACATGAGTCAGTACAGAGGGATTCATCATCGCTAGGTTGTTGAGGTTCCAGCCACACTTGACGTATTTCTACGAGAGGGGCAACATACTTGGGTCAAAAACAAAAGATTTATTGTGCAATACACTATTCATACCACTTATTGATATGGTAGACTATCGGTTATGGTCAAAAGAAATGACTGCTACTTTATGATTTCACAGAGCTGTAATGTTTTGACTGCCTTATGTCAGAGGTATATGGACAGTGTGTGGGGATCAGTCTACCTCATCAGCTGGGGAAACCTTAAATTTTCCATTCAGGATGGGAAATCCGCTCCCAAACTCCTTTGAAGCAATATCTGCTCCATATTCTACAGTAACATCCTCTTCGATGGCTCCAACCAAACGCCAGAACTCTTTCTCCACCAGCTCAGTGGGTACCATCTGTAAGACATACGAAAAGGGGGTTTGAATTTAAAATGCTCACACCAAAAGAGCGTGACATTTGTTTTGAAGCCTTTTCTACTTACATGAACTGGCATGTTGAAGTAATCAGATTTGAACGCATCAGCCATTTGCCCGAATGCACGCAGGGAATAGTCTCTGTAGGCTTGTTCAAAGCCAAATGCTTCATGAGGCTTGTTGCATTCCTGCAAGTGAGATGTAAGAAAAAGAAATAATAGAACAATTTGGTTAAATGTGTTTTGGAGTCATTTAACAGCTGCCATTGACATTTCTATATTTGTTTTTTTAATATTATCATTTTGTATAGATTGTCTTTTAGAGGTAGACAGGCTTGTTGCCTCGCTCTGCTCATTAACAAAGAGTCTGTTTGCATCACATTAGTCAGACTTTGAAGTTCAGCCTCACCTGAGCCAGACACTTGGGGCACCTCCAGTCTCCTTTGGGGACGTCATGTAAAGGAGGGATCAGGCAGAAAGTGTGATAGCTGTCGTCACAGCCGTCACACAGCAACAGACGGTCTTCATCAGCCCCACTGCCACACACCAGACACACAACCAGATCCACCTATAGGACAAAAGAAGGAGTTTGTGACGAATCTGTTTCAGGGTCATGACGACTGACATAAATCTATAAAAAAAGAAAATAGATTTTCTTGCACAAGGTTAATGTTGAAGCTGAGTTTGGATGATGGATAATGTATCAAATGGTCTATCCTATTAATTTCTGAATAGGGAATTTTAATTCCATTTACGAAGGACTTTTCTACTTACTGGACTTGGAGGAACTGGAAGGATGACTTTTTTGTAGCGTGATTTGTATTTGTCAGCTTCAAATATTGGTTCTTTACTTTCAACTGGTTCCTGTTTCACTGGAATGTGAATCTCTTTGTCTGCAAGACAACAGGAAACATTACACACACTATTAACAAGTGTTGTCACAGTTCTCATAACAAGAACTTCTACAGTGAATGCTGTAGCCCCTTACATACCACCCCCATGTGTTATTTTCTAGCAGTATATAAACATTTAACAGATGGCTTTTAATACATTAAAAGATAGTTGTAAGCAGATATAAGGTCATTTTAGTTGTACAGTGTTAAAAATTACAACTTCACCTTATGAAGACACATTTTGTATTATTACAACTATGTTCCATAATATTGTCATTCATTGTCTCTTTCTACATCAGCTTCCACTTACAGATACCTCTCAAGAATTATAGTCTCAGATTATAGTGTATTATGAACATGTTTAAATGTTAATGCACTGATTATAAATGCTAAAGAATGGTGGTTAACATAAACAGTGACCATAACCTTACAAATGACATTAGTGGAATTATTTTTTCACTCTGGGATGTGGATTCTGACCTGGTTCTTGCTTGGCAACAAAAGAACCCATCCTCCGCCTCAGGTTGGGCTTCTTGTCGCCGGGCTCACCTGTTTCAGTCTTCACACAGATGGCCTAAGTAAGAATGGATGAGAAGTGAAACTGCTGGAATCCTAAAACTTCTAGAAGATGATGTGTGTGTGGAAATGTGTGGAGAACAGTTAAGAGCTAAGTCTGTGCTGCTACTTTCAGGACAGTTTTAATTAGGTGTGTGTTGCTCTCTTCAACAACACCCACCTCACACTTCATGCGCTTGGCTCTGCGAGCACTGAGGCAAGTGTCAGGCGTCTGGACAGGTGGCCTCTTAGCCTGGTCCTGCAACATATGCTCCTTGCTGTCCACAATGCTTCCTGTACTCTCCACCGGCTGGACTGGCTTCTGAACACACTGAGGGAAATAAAATGCCCAGTTAAACCACACCTTACTGGTAATTAAAAAAACTTCTGTGTCTGACTAGAAATACCTGTACACTCAAAGGCACTGATTAGTAAGATATCAAAGGCATGTGTTTATAGAATCTTTAATATGATTACGCCACCACAATTTAGAAGAGATTTAAATGGTCTAAAACAGGTAGTGAGAGAGTGCCACAGGCTATTTTTAAAAAGGGATCTAATTATATACCATATGATTATTACTTCAGTTTATCAGTAAAATAAAGTGAACAAACGTATGTGACAATTACTAGGATGTATCAGCAGCTACCAACTGCTGTTGAGAGAATGGGACATACTCTGTCAAAGACAGTAGTTGGTGTTAACATAGTTTCAACTTAAACAGCCAGAAGACTAAAGAGCCATATGAAGGATGTGGTTAGTTAGAGAGTGTCAGCCCAATCAGGTAGCATAGAAACTGTCAGCAAAAGAACAGTTAATGAATATCAGACGTTCTTAGCAAAATTTGAGTTTGCAGTTAATTGTAGCACTGGACAAGAACAGAAAGAAACAGAAAATCTACTGCATTTTTTTTTTAAAGGGATACATAATTGTCATGTAATTGATAACCTCTGCCTGTGACATACACAAACATTTGTCCCTAAATACATGTTAAATGTAGACTGGCTTTTAGAGGGAAATATCACTTGTTCGATTGGAACATAAATAAAATAGTTTTAAGGAGGGTTTAATTCACAGCTTCATGTCTGCATATGTTACACCAATAAAGTGAAGAAAATCCAGCCATAGATAAACATGCATTTCGTTTGCCGAGTGGCTTGTTAACCACAACCCAAACATACCTTTTCAAGTTCAGGATCAGCCTCCAAACGCATCAGTTTGGAAGCTGGCTCTGGTGCCTGAGGCAAGAGAGAGCTTGGGTAATTAAACAATTTAGGGTGACCTGTCAAAAAGGCCACACAGTACCAATCCAATGATTTTGGATAAGCTCTCTTGCAATATTATTATGAAATATTAGAGTGCAAAAGCTGTTAAATGACACAACTAGACACCAGATGATAAATTCAGTCAAATTAGTCAAAACAACAGAGTTAACTTAAAAAAAATAACCCATAATCCAAGCTTTTATCTCTCAAAAAAATACAAAACATAGATATAAACTGTAGTTAAACACAAAATGTGTATCCTAATAATGCATTTCTTTACATTTAAATCTTTTAAATGGATGGTGGATAGTAATAAAAGCTATGGCTAAGCGCTATTAGGTCCTCGTTTAAAAAATGAGCCCCCCCATTGCTGTGGACATGAAATTAATCTTTGTGTGTATCACCAAGAACAAAATATGCTGTCACACTGATGCTAGTGTTGACTCACCAGCAGGTTTGCTCCATTCTGAAAGAGATTGTAGGGATAGAGGATTTTCTCATAATGCCCTCGCAGGTGTGAGCCGACAGCTTTGCCAGGGGCAAAGCCCATTTGTAGTGCAATCTTGGTCCACCGCCTGTCCCTGCAGACAATGTCAAATCCACCCTCATCTGCTACCAGCTGGAACCACATAGAGTTATATTAATGTTGTGAGCTGGTTAATTGCATTTTAAAATATTTACAATAATAATGTGCATCGACATCAAATATCAACCTTATTTAGCTTATATAGATCCAAAATCTTCCTCTCTACATGAGGGATCTTCAGGGCACATCCCTGCAAATCCCAAAATTTGGCAATCTGGTCCAGGAAGTTGAGCTTAACTCTGGTCTGTGCCTGGAAAGAGGTATAAACAATGACAACCGTCAACTGCAATTAATTTAAATTTAAGGGAATCAACTGAGACATGCAATTTGAGGCATTCAATGAAAACCAAGACAATCACTTGAGAAATATAATATAAACAGGCTCATATAGATCTCTGAACATAGGGTGGTGTGTTATATTGTTCAAATTAAATAAATAAGTAAATGTACTTTAAGGTTTTTTTGGCAACAGTTATTTTACGGTTTTACAGTTATCCTAATTATCGGACTAAATTTGCAATCCATCCTTTGTCACATGCCATTATAAAAAAGGCATTTATAACAGCATTGTTCTTTGTTCCCTAATTGTTATAAATTATGACCCCTGCATGAGCCTAGAAATAACATTAACATGCCAAAAACATGTAAATTATATGTGCATATTCAGAGTACGGGCATACAAATGTTGAAAGAATAAAATAATCGCTGGTATAATCTGGCAATGAAAACTCACCTCCAGTTCATTGAGCCTCTGGATCCGAGGAACAAAGTGAAGTCTGTCCACATCGCAGGCAAATGGAGGCTGCCAACCCTAAACAGTCAAAAAAACACACATGAAGGTCTTCATCACACATTCCCAAGATAGTTTGATTATAATTTTCATTTTTGCATTGATAAGTCCTATTGCTGAGTCTATTTGTTTCTGCTTTTTAAGGCCGTCCACTTCTGAGAACAGTTCTTAGAGGCATGGATCCAAAATTCATAAATCTTCATAGTTTTTACCCATAGTTACCCATAATTTAATAAAAATTAGGTGGATAAACAAAGCATACAATTACACGGTTGCAAGTTTTTGAACTTATGTTGGAACCATGTTTGGCAGAAAAGCGAGGCCTGCTGATCCTGAAAGAAGTGAGCAGAGAGTGAGTCCTTTTCAGTTCATAGCTCAACGCTTCACTCAATATTTATGTCAATGCCAAACAGGGCCTAGCGGGTACAGTGGCAAAACCCAAGCATACAAGCTGCAGAAACCCAAATCTTGTCAGTCAGTAGCCAACATACCCCACTGGCACACAAAATGGCCAGATGGAAGACTCACTCACCAGCCCAGCTTACCACAAAGCCAACATGGAGGACAACACCCTACAACACAGGCTCATGCATGAACATGGCTCATCTTCAAGAGACTTGAATTATCATAACGTGCAACACAGCTGTGATGTAGGGTAACATGGCGGGTTAAACCACAACTTCAAAAGTCAACTCTTGCTGTTAAGCGTGAATGCTGATCTTAGTAATTTAATAACCCAGTGTGTTCTTGTCCAAAGCATGGGGCAATTTGGTTTACACTTTAAAATAAAATGGGGGGTATTACGGACGTTGTTCGTGAAATAACCAGACACTGCTTCAGTTACTCATTAGAAAATGGCAGTTTAACCGAAAAGTGATGGATCTCATAGTCACACACACACATACAAACAAACACACACAGTGAAGTACACTGAGTGACCCAACTGGTCATGATGCTCTTCAACAAAAATCCATAATTAGCAGTGCTGTCGGGACACTGAAGGACAAATTGGAAGAAGTATTAAAATTCACGTTTAGCTTATCACCATCTGCACGAAACACTCCACGCCGCCCGAATGGCTTCCGCATAGCCACCTATGTCAAAGCCGTGCGCTAAATTATGACAGGTTAAGCTGTTAGCCGTTAGTTAGCACACCAGCTAAGTAGCTCAATGGCCGGACCACCGGGGCTTTGTTGACACACGGCGAACCACGACCACAATCCTCGTTTAACACACCTACGCATCTTTATTTTTTTAACCACTGAGCTCCAAAAGTCGACCAAAAAAAAAAGGGAGGGGGGGGCAAGGCGTAAATAACCAACAAATGAGAGCTAGCTAGCTACGGCGGCACAAAGAATGAATATAGCCATGTATCCGCCATGTTGAACAGTCCCTTTAAATCCCCAGGTCCATCTACAACCGTCTCAACGGTCAACTAACTCAGCATCCGCGTAGGTTATATCATCCTTTTTTTTAATTATTATTTTATGCGTCCTTTGATCGCACTCACCGGCGGCGGGCGGACTTTGCAAATGCCAGTTTTTTCGGCGATGGGACGGATCTTATTAATGAAGGCGAACGGGTCTCCGAATTCTTCCAAGCTGGGCTCGAAGACTGGGCACTCCGGAGGAGGCTTGAACTCGTCCGGCCGAGGCTGGCTCATCGCTTCAGACCGACCCGGTTGGAGGCTCGGACAGGACGGGTCACTACTTCCCCCCCCGCCCGGAAAAAATAAAACAAATAAAAACAAAAACAAAAAAAAACCAAACAAAAACAAAAAGTGTCGAGGTGATGCGGTTCACCCGGAGCGGGCTCTTCTCGTTCTTCTCCCCCGTCTCTTCCTCGCTCTTTTCCCGGAGAAGGAGGAGGAAAAGCGACCCGTTTGTTCGCCGTCAGACTCGGTGGCAGTCGGTCGACATCAACACCAGAGGAGGCAACACACGCACACGCACACACACACACACACACACACACACACACACACACACACACACGCAGAAACGCACACAAGCGCAGCCACTCACACAACACACGTACGCGGCGCTCACACACTCTCGCACACGCGTCCACGCACAGCGAGGAGAATGTTCCAAGGCAGTGAGCACGTCCGCTCGAAAAACTAGACACCGCGCGGTCCCCGTTCGTGCCTGTGCGGTTCCGTCGGGTTTCCCGCAGCGTTTGCTCTTTAATCTACTTCCTCGGGAGGGGCCAGGGTCATGTTGTCGTCGTATATTAAACAAGTTGTTAATAGATATGGGTTTTTTTAAAATTACGCCATGTTTTACATGGAGATTCGTGCTGTCATTATTTTTTTTTTATTATTATTATGATTATTTTTAAATCTTCTCACGGCTTCAAATTGCAAATATATAACCTCTGCTGCAAGGCTGGATTAACAGCAGAGAAACTGCTCAGGGCCCCGTAACTCCCAAGATTTAGTCGTGTCTAACTGTCTCTTATTGTTTTTATCTGATGCAATTCTCTTTGCGAGGTCCCTGTGTAAGTGGTTAGCTTCCTACCTCTCCTGCACAAGCTCCTGCCCATTTCAATGTATATCTGAGTATATATGTACTTGAGGTAGAACTGTGTTTGTACATTTGCATATTCTATAATGTATTTATATATAATATATATTTTTTAATGTATCTGTAATGCATTTTTGATGTAAAAACACATAAAACAAAGTTATTCTTTATACGTAAAACAAAGTAAATAAACTATTTGGTCTAGATAATTGCAACAACTGCAAGTTTGTTTGAGGTTTGCTCCCCTGAAGCACAGTATCATCCCTGATAGCGCCCCCCAAGGATTCCGTGTCAAAATCTAATTTTATTTTACTTTTTGTTGAGCCCTTTTCCCCCCGTTTGTCAAGTGATTAACATGCAGAAAACCTACAGTAAAGTATTTTTCCATAATTATATCAACTCTGGAGTGCCGGTTGGTTTCCACGTGCCTGGTGAAATAACAAACCCCTCATGTATAGTGGGGGTCAATACAGTACCAACAAAAAATTTCTGCCTGGGGAGTCGACCTAAGTGGTTAATGCAGCCATGCATTTGAATAAAGAAATCATATTATCAGGATTTAATTCTTAATTTCCTTACAAATTCAAAATGTAAATCTTGCAGACCCCTCCTGCAAGACTGGATTATCAACCAGACACCCAGGGGTCTCAAATGCCCCAGGTGTACTACATATAATATGAGTCTACATAATTTGAATTTTCAGAAATGTACCACTGAATTATCAGCTATGTTAGTTTTCCATCCTGCATTGGTAGCCCGAGTGTTGTAGAAGGACCATGTACCAAAATTTATTTTTAAAACCTTTATTATTTTGAGTTCATTTGTTGTAAAGATGTTGTTTTGTTTTTTTTTTAATCAAATTGCTCTTATTGATTGTGTGTTAAGTAATTAGCACACGGAGTGGTTGTAAGTACTGTAAAGCTGTAACCAACAATTATTTGTATTATCAGTATATCTGACAATTATTTTCTTTAATAACCTATTGACTAGTTAGTTAATAAAAAGAAAAATTTTCAAAAGCACATTTTTACCCCAAGGCCACCTTGAAAGTTAGTCTGGCCCTGCTCTCCTTGCATTGGATTTAGCCAAATTACCTCTACTGAGTATGTTGTATGAGCGCCTGTGTCTGTTGGTTTGTTTGTCTGTTTATTTGTCAGCAGGACACAAAAACTACTGAACAGATTTGCACCAAATTTGGTGGAGGGACGTGGCGTGTAACACCAGACTTCAGGAATTTTCCTCCTCCTAAGTCTGGTGTATGTTGCCTGAGCCTGGCTTTGTCGGAGGTCTGCGCTCTGCTCAGTGCATTTTCTTGTTTGCTGTTGAACTGGTGAGAGACGGAGCTTTCCTGGTGAATAGATATGCAACCATTACCCTACAGCCAGATGTAACCCAGGGCTATAGCTTATGGTGATGGATTTTCAGATCCTGAACCCCAAATTCCAAATTACACATGGTTAGTAAATACTCCAGCATTTCTATTGATGGAAAGTTGCTAAGTACATTTATTGTATTTAAGTATAATTTTGAAGTATTTGTACTTTACATGAGCATGTCTGCAACTTAATGCTTCTAATCCATACAGTTCTCCATTTGATGATTTATTTGATTAATTGAATACTAATTAACCCGCTCTGCAGATTCATACTTTTTACACAATTTACACATTAAAGCATCAGTAATAACAATACACTAGTATCATACATCTTATTCTGAAATGGCCCACTCTGCACAGTGAGTACTTTCGAGTACTACTTTTTAGTACTTTTAAGTATGATTTGATACTATTAGTTTGTATTTTTACTGACTAAAATTTTGAGTAAAGGGCTTGTACTTATAACAGATTACTCACACATTGAGGTGTTGCTACTTTTACTTAAGTAAGGGACCTGATCAGTCTCCTAACCACTGAATATTTCCATATTTAGCACCAGGAGAGGCGATTGTTGTGATGTCTGCTCCTCAGACTGCAGCCTAGAAATCTTGCAGAGAAATCGTCCAGTGTGTGGCGAGTCACGACGCTTTCCACCTCATCACTTTTTACCTACAATAAACTGCATCCAACAGTGAGCAGCATCACGCAAAAAAAATCCCTCGCACCGCGTTATTAAGGGATATTGAATTGTAATCTGTGCAACAATTCTCTTCTTTGTAACGAGCCTTGTGTTTACACTTGGCGCGGATGAATATGTTCAGGTGACACCTTCACGGCCATCGGGACTCGTTGTTTAAATAGCCAGTGTGTGCGGTTTGATTGGATGATTCTCGGGGACGTTTTGTACCGTCTGGCGCCGGAGGATTGTTGTCCACCGCACAGGGTCGTCACCGGGTTGGGAGTCTGCCCTGGGTCCTGGGTTTTTACCCTGCGGCGTGAGAGGGCGACCCAAAACACACAGCCAGAGTCATAAAGAACCTGTCCCCAGGGACAAGAAGGACAAGGGGTCCTGCAAACAGATGGCCCGACCCCCCCCACCACGGGGTCCGGATATCAACAGTCTGGGATCACATGAACAGGGACAGAAGACACTGTTTCAGGTTCTCCCAGCCCACCGAGCACCTTGAGAAACTATCAACAATATTGATCCAGGGGTTTGTTTGTTTTGTTTGTTCGACTGCAGTTAGTACAAAAAGCCATAAGCAATTACTAGAGACTGTTCATTTTACTATATGCATGTGCAAAGGAAGTGAAAATAAAATTAAAAAGAGGCTTCTGGATCAAGACAGTGAACCGAAGCAGACCTAAAAATGCACAATGAACTGTGGAGTCTGCACTGAACCCCTGTCCATATGAAACACAACACAGTTCAACAGCACAATGAACTGCAGCCTCCAAAATCTCTCTCTCTCTCTATATATATATATAAATATATACACACAATCATATAAAATGTAGATACAGTATATATTGATTGTACTATTGATTTTATATCCAATTATACATATGGTTTCTATGGATTTGATGGTAGAACTTTATGATGTCGCTTAAGCACCTGGACTCCTGCATCAGCTCTGGCTTTAAACACATCTTGTACTATCCTGAGTTAAGTCTACCTGAAAATCTATTATCATGGTCTAATTGGCCGGAAAAAACAAGTAATGTCACTATGTCACTATGCAGATGACCGCCAAACAATGAGGAAGTAAACATAACCAGAACCCTGTTAAGTCTGTATTTTTTTTGGAGGATCTAATTTTACTTAGGGTGTTATTGTAAGCTTGCTTGTACAATTGCCTTAAAGGTAAATGGCCATATTTACCTTTATCTAGTAGTGTACAGTTGAGAGGCAGACAGGAAGTGTGTGTCTGCATGTATGTGGGGGGTGACATGCAACAAAGATCCTTAGCTGGATTTGTGATGCAGGTGTTGTGGTTATATGGTGTCATCTCAGACCATCCGGCCCCTATGTCTCTACAAATTTTCACACGGAATATGAACAGACGGTTTATTTCACAGCACAAATCAAATACAAACCAGATCGGCTTTGTCTTCTTCTCCTAAAGCAGGCATTATAAAAAAAGAAAGGCCAGTAGGAAAGACCATTGATTTTGGTTATCTCTAGCTTAGACGATACAAGATAAAGTATTGACTCCGTACAGGAGAAAATCATTGCCATGTGGCCATTACAGCTCAAAGCCCTCACGAGGCTCAGTATTCTTGGCCCTCGTCGTCGTTTTCAGAATCGGGGCTCATTTGACCCAGCTCCTCGTAATCCTTTTCCAGACAGGCCAGGTCCTCTCTGGCCTCGGCGAACTCTCCCTCCTCCATGCCCTCACCCACATACCAGTGGACGAAGGCACGCTTAGCGTACATGAGATCGAACTTGTGGTCGAGGCGACACCAGGCCTCCGCAATGGCCGTGGTGTTGCTCAGCATGCAGACGGCCCTCTGGACTTTGGCCAGGTCCCCACCGGGGACTGCAGTCGGAGGCTGGTAATTAATGCCTACCTGTTGAGTCGAAGACAACGATCAGAAAGATAAAGTATCTCAAGTTTTACTTTTCACCTTTGTAATGTTACTCACCTTGAAACCAGTTGGGCACCAGTCGACAAACTGAATGGAACGTCTGGTTTTAATACTCGCAATCGCAGCATTTACATCCTTGGGGACGACATCTCCACGGTACAGCATGCAGCACGCCATGTACTTGCCGTGGCGGGGATCGCACTTGACCATCTGATTGGTTGGCTCGAAGCAGGCGCTTGTGATCTCGGACACAGTCAGCTGCTCGTGGTAAGCCTTCTCAGCAGAGATGATGGGTGAGTAAGTGACCAGGGGGAAGTGGATGCGTGGAAACGGCACCAAGTTGGTCTGGAACTCCATCAGATCAACATTCAGGGCACCGTCGAAACGAAGGGAGGCGGTGATGGAGGACACAATCTGACCAATCAGTCTGTTGAGGTTGATGTAACCGGGACTGTCGATGTCCATGTTACGGCGGCAGATGTCGTAGATGGCCTCGTTGTCCACCATGAAGGCGCAGTCAGAGTGCTCCAAGGTGGTGTGGGTGGTCAGGATGGCGTTGTAGGGCTCCACCACAGCTGTGGAGACCTGGGGGGCCGGGTAGACGGCGAACTCCAGCTTGGACTTCTTGCCATAGTCGACAGACAGGCGTTCCATCAGCAGGGAGGTGAAACCAGATCCAGTGCCGCCTCCGAAGCTGTGGAAGACAAGGAACCCCTGCAGGCCAGTGCACTGGTCCGTCTGATGAGGAGGACAGAGCGACAGAACAGAGTCCGTTGATTCAAAGCGGCCATGATTGATTATGTTATAAACAGAGTATTAAATGATGTGAAATCTGACAGGGATCACTTGGAGAGGTGAGCCTGCAAATACTGACTTAATCTGCAACTGCCCTCAACTTTACAAAGCTTTATATCGACTGTCAGCTTGTCGTTCAACTGCAACTTTGCTGTTTTGGCTCACTCTCAAATCTTTCAGAGCTTCGTTTTTGGTAAGGGCAACTATGAGGGCAACTATGTTTTTTTTTTATGAAAAAGCTCTTGAAAACCCCCTTCATGCTGCCTTCTCAGCACTACAAAACAGAAAGACACAGTGACAAGCTGGTGAACATTTAGCTGCTGAAGAACCAGATCCAGTCCTGGTTGAAATTATTGGAACCCCTGAATTTGAAGTACAGATTTTTAGAATATCTTCATAAATAAATGCAAACAAACCTATCTTGTACTGTCAAGATGTTTTAATTATTTTTTAAATGTTACTTAACAAGAGAAAAATAAAAAACTTATATAATAGTGAGATAACACAACCACAAATTGTAACCCCAGGCACAATTATTGGCAGCCTTCACTAATATTTGGTTACAGAACCCAAGGCAACAATGGCAGCCACTAAAAGTTTCTCAAAACCATCTAGAAGGTTCCTGCACCAGTCTGCTGGTAGTTTTACTTTACTTTTACTTTTAAGTTTCAACCAGGGATGTATTTCCCTCAGTGTGGAGGGAAAACTTAAAGAGCTAAAAGAGAGTGAATATTGGACTTAAACGCATCAGGAGGCCGAAAACACCACCTCAAATGAATGATAATGTAAAAACTAGATGTGTAAAAAGGCAACTGTTTGCTAAAAAGTTCACTGTATCAGCTTAAATGGTCAATGTTTTTTCTGCTGCCCCCAAGTGGCCAAAAAAAGTTTAAGAATATTTCCATATGTTTGTCCCCCCCCAAGCCAAAAAACAAAAAACAGAACTTGCTAGCTTCTTCAAAGGCTTTCAATAACACCTCATGGTCTTCTTCAGTGGATGAAATTTGCTCACAGCTTAGGTATGAAACAAAGAAACAGATGGTTGTATCTTGAACAGACAAGACTATCCTTGCTTGTTTAAGCCAGTGATATTGGCACAAGAGCAAACCCCCTCAGATGAAGACCATGAGATGCACTTGAAGGCAACAGAAAATGTGAGCGAAAGGACCTTGAGTCGGGACGTTCGTGTTTGTGTGTGTGTGTGTGTGCATGTGCATGTCAAAGGTCAAGAACAAACTCAAACACAAGTTTGTGTTTGTTAACATTAACCACAAAGTTTAAGTAGCTAAACAATTTGCAGTAAATCAAGGATCTGAATAAGTAATGACTTTAAAAAAAGAGATGTGAACAGAACAGACGTTGACAGATGTTCTTTTATGAATTGATACCACTCTTACATCTGTCTGTTAAATCTGAAGCTACAGCCAGGAAACCGTTGTCTTAGTTTAGCACAAACACTGGAAACAGCCTGGCTCTGTCTGTTATACCTTGTTTGTTTAATCTATACAAAACTCAGACATGAAAAACAACCATCTGTGGCTCTATGGGGGGGTTTATGTGCTGGACTATTACTTGGCCGTTCACAGTCATTTCCTGTATGGATTAAACAAATGAGATACTGAACGTACGTATATGAAAGTGTGTTTCCCTAAATGTTTATACTATTCCTTTCATACAAATGTAGTGGAGAAACTTAATGTGTTAGTTAATGATGGCTTAAAAGCTGTGATTATTGGATGTTTATCATCGTTCCCACAATTAGATTTAAAAACAAATCCAGAGCACAGTGAATGCCATGAATTAGTCAGTTTTTCTTTTCTTTGTCTTCATAGTTCTTTCTGGAAATTGCACAATAGTGGCGGTTTATTTAAAAAAAACAGAGTGGAAATCATTGAAGTTCATTGTTACTCATCTGAGAAACATTAACAGCCATTTTGTAATTGTTACAGACCATTTTACGAACGCGCTCCATGACTCCATCGATAATTTCTTTCCCCACAGTGTAATGGCCACGGGCGTAGTTGTTGGCTGCGTCCTCTTTTCCGGAGATCAGCTGCTCAGGATGGAAGAGCTCTTTGTACTTTCCAACCCTCACTTCATCTAAAATGACAGATTTAATTCAGAAAGGTCAGTGAGATCAACTGCATCTTGGTTTACCTTGACAGACCACACTGGGTTTTCGAATCTTATTGTTTTGCTCTAAACCTGATGTGTCCAGATGGGTAGTTTATCATCACAACCATCTTTCTGCCTGTGTATTTATATAGAGTATATGGGATGTTATGGTAACTTCCCTTTTTAATTTTTTTCCTTGTGAAACACTAACCACTACTCTACCACTCTAACACCACTAATCTCTGGTTATTATATGTGCTATATAATAGCACATATTATTATTACAACATATTATTATTAATTTTTTTAACCCTGTCAACTTTTATTTTCATTTTTACAGAAATACCAACTGAAAACCAGACTGACCGTTAATTGTGTGTAACATGATACACACTGTCTAGAATTTAATGTAATGGTGAAGAATGGGGTGAATTTGAACGTGTCACCGTATGTGCGATAATAGAGAATATATAAATGGTTAAATGGTTGCATGAATGAATGATAAATAGATAGTTTATTTTAACAAATAATGAGACATTGAAGGAAAAGTATACATTTTTTAAACACTCCATTTTAAGAACCTAAGTCACAGTGCTATTTATTATTTTTTGTAGTCATTTATATTTTTGACCTGTCTGGTAACTTTTCACTACATTTTGTCAGGTTTGGGGCTCCATAGATCAAGTGCTTCACTGGAGCTATGTTTGGTTTTCTATATATGAATTGATGGGACATATTGAAAAAAAAGGGGCTTTACCTGGCTAAAATCAATTCAATACTTGCCTCTGCTATTTACATAATACACCTCTGTAAATGTTAGCCAGGATTAAATGAAAGGTAAAGGACGCACCACTGCCCTTGTTGCTTGGTTACCAGTTTTCCCATCAGTAGTTACCTGCATGACTG
Organism: Istiophorus platypterus; assembly: GCA_016859345.1. NCBI lineage: Eukaryota > Metazoa > Chordata > Actinopteri > Istiophoriformes > Istiophoridae > Istiophorus > Istiophorus platypterus. The sequence goes on from CM029111.1 coordinate 14,613,786, forward strand.
GCGAGGATGGATACGCACGTACACTGGATGCACACGACCACACATACTGCGATAAGAAGACTGGAAGGGTGATAAAAAAAACTGAGATAAGGAGGATAAAAAATAAACACGCAAACAGGAATACTCACCAACCACTGTGGGCTCCAGGTCTACAAATACTGCCCGTGGAACATGACGTCCAGAGCTTCCAGTATTAAAGAAAGTATTGAATGGATCTTCACGGGAGTTTGGTTCTGCAGGACCGTCCAGGAAGACACCATCAGGACCAACGCCATGCTCAAGGCAGAAAAGCTCCCAGCAAGCATTTCCTGTCTGGACGCCGGCCTGGCCCACATGGATAGAGATGCATTCTCTCTGTGCAGGGAAAAAAAAAAAATAGATTGAAGTTAAGATGCGTGTCACAAAGTTTTCAACACCAAAGGCACAAAGTTTGTGCATAAAACCAATCTCGGTGGTAGTTTTTCATAACATTATTGGGCCCCCAAAACATTAATGTTTTGCAAAGACAGCCACTGGTTAGAAATGTAAATCTGGGAAGGATGAAAAAGGAGCTTCTTTACAATATTATTTCGGCAAACCATAAATAATATCCATTTAAGTAGGATCTTCAATTTGCAGCTAAAATTTAAAGAAGCTAAAGGTTGTGGGAGTATAAGTAAAGGACGTTATCCCAGATAAAAAAACCTATGGAAGTAAAAAGGGCTCAAAAGAATTTGACTCCTAGAGGCAACTGAAAATGAATCACTGAGTTTTATACTACAATGATGAAATTTAAATACCATTTAATTTAAAAGAATACTCTATTGATTTGGCATCCCACCTCTATAACATTGTCACAATGGTTAGGATTTCAAAATTTAAAAAATGCTTTTCAAAATAAAGGCCATGGGTGTGTAGATATTGGCAGTCAAATTTATTCCATACAGGTAAAGATGGTCCCCCAGAAAGCATAGAACGGTCAAATGCATTTAAATTTCAAATCTAAAAGGAAACTGAATACCTTTCACCTTAAACTGAATATCTAAACCACTGGTGAATTCTTTATCAATGATCTGTCTAAATGGCACTGAAATTAAATAAATAAAATGTTCCTTTGTTAAGCATGTTTATTCATGTGGTTTGAAATCCCGACTTAGTCCCATGTTTTTGAAGTTGTGCAATTTCAAAGACTTTATGCCAGGATCTTAAGTGTTTCTTCGTTTTGTTTAGTTTTATGGTCCACAGAGGTTGACAGAAAATTCAGGCGTTTGCTTTCAATACATGCAATTTAAATTGCTAAGATATCATGAGTCAAATTCTGCTTTAGTTTTAGTTTTTTCTAAGCCTAAAAAAATCAAATTATAATGGCATTTTTCTGCTCCCATACACACTGGCTCAGTGTGCAATGCAAACACGTCTGATGATTCACTGCAGTGTGCATTGCATTTGTGCACTTCTCCTCTAATTAAGCACAAACGCTATCAAAAATAGGACGGGCCTATTGCAACACTTTACTTTTGCATTTTCCAAGCACTTCCAGCAGTCATGTTTCAACATGCTGAGAATTTCACCTTTTGTTTTCCCTGGAAAGAGAACATCCCCCAAGATGATTATTTTGTCGTTGAATGACATTTGGAAGAAGACGGTCTGTTAGAGTTTGGAATATGAAGTCTTCCAAAGAGAAAAAAAGCTTAAATATTTACAAACAAATGCTACAAGTAGTTTAATTTGAGGCTGGAGATAAATCTTTGAGCTCAACTTGCTGGTTGTGTGCAATAAACAGCTTTTCAGTGATGATATACTCATGAAACAAGAGAGGAGCAAAGAGTAATTGCCTGTGAAGAAATTATTTAGGCCTCAAAAGATACCTATGTTAACACAACCAGCATCATCTTTAATCCCAGAGGGACTTGGTGCACAGCTCTGCAGGTTTTGTAGATTGGATAAAATAATGTCTCGCAATTTGGTGGAGATTTCAGAAAAGTAAGATGTATAATTTATAGTAAAAATGTCAAGGTTTTCCAATATAAAGTTTCCACATTACTAAGGAATCGTAACTTGCTTACCATGTTGCTCCAGATGATATATGTCGTTGCGTTTGGTGCAGGATATTCTGTTTATTGTGTGTCAGCAAGGATCCGGAAAGACTGTTTTTGTTTTTTTTTCCCCTCTCTGCAGTGTCTCGGGACGAGTAAAGTGTCTCCACCAACACAGCGCTGCTCTGTCCCGCCCGCCACCACCCGCCCCTTTATAGCTGCAGACGGGCTCACCGGTCTGCCTGTCTGTCTGTCTGAAGGTGATGGTGTCTGTCTGCTCATTCAGGCAACCGAGGAGGGTGCAGGTAGATGAAGGGAGGGAAACCAGTTCTCCCTCAAAATGTTGTTTCTGTCCCTTTTTTTTTTTTTTGCCTGTGGTTCCTGGCAGGGAGAGTGAATTGACATTTTTCACACTTTATTCCTATTTCTTCCTCCAGACTTGGTTCAGCCTGATCGTCTCAGCGGTTATTTCACAACCGTCCAACAGCTGTTCTCATTCACTTCTATAAAATCATAACAGTTTGTGAAATTTTAACCTTTTTTCCCAACAACAATAGTAGGAAGAAGTACTATGATGATGTTTTACTAAAGTAAAAATAACTGAAGTATGATCAGCAAAATGTACTTTAGTATCAAAAGTAAAAATACTTTCACTTTGGTAAATGCCCCATTTGAAAGATATATTATTATCTTCCACCTTATCAGATTATTAACACTGATGCATACATTAAAAGGTAGCATTTTACTATTGTACCTGGTCGAGCTACCTTTAACTACTTTATCTACAGATAGTTTAATCCAATGGTTCCCAGCCAGGGGCCCGGGCCCCTCAAAAGGGTCACGAGGTCACGAGTTTAAAGGAGAGGAAGAGGAGTAGGAAAAAGCAAAGTTCTACTTTCTCTTCTTATTTCAAACTTCTCTTCTAATCTTTACCTTTTTTATGTAAAGCATTGTAACGTTGTTTTTTTTTACTTTTTGGGGCCTCAAATAGTTTTTTTTACATGAAACCATCTGATGGAAATTCTCTCTTTGGCAGAGCCAACAATTAAAAGGCAGCTGGACAATACTGTGTTACTAGAGTTCACAAGACAAGAAGTTTGGAATCAGATCATCATACTCTTGAACAATTTGTAGTGTTTTATAAGCTCAGTTTTAAAAAGTTATATAAGCTCATCATACCTTTAAAAAAAAAAAATTAAAATATAGTAAAAGTATTGATAGTAATCAAAGAATCAATGCAGCTCTCACAAAATTCTTATCTTTATTAAAATAGACATGTTAGGAGGTTGGAAGGTGAAACCAGTAGTTTGGTGGCATGCGGACACTCAGTTTTTACTATTTCCTTCAGTTAAAATGGACAGATTAATTTGCACAGTGACAAAATGGATGCATCTACCTCGTACTGTTTTGGTGGATTTGAGAAAAAAAAAATCAAACTCCTTCCAATGGCTGGATGGTTCTTCACGTTTGCTCTGTGGATGCGAACGGTGAGTTTTCTTACCGGAGATGCAACTGACTCAGCTGATCTAGTATTAGCCGGTAATGTCATTTCTTTTGTCTGGCTCTATCACTTAGCCGGTTTTAGATTTACCACAGTTAAAACGTGTCAGTTCTGAGAGCGTTTATTCACTTTCCAGGCAACAGTGATGTTAGGACTTTCGTGTCCTACATGGATAATTTATAAGTTGAGAGAAGAGAGAAGAAAAAGAAAAAGAAAAAAAAAAAAAAAAAAAATCACATGTGCCTTATTGTGATTTTCTAAATTTTGCCAAATTGAGGGACGGAACAATCACGTGTCTATTGGTACAATTCAGTCATTTTCTAAAACAATATTCATCTCTAAATATATATTCTGAGACCAATGGTAAGTATTAAACCTTTTGTAATAAAGTGGTTTGAATCTAAAAGCACTGTTTACAGGAAGGATTACAAAAGGGCTTGAATTATTGACCCATTAATGACCTTGCAAATGCCGAATGATTACGCTCAAAAGTAAGCCAATGTACTGTAACTATCACCAAAGTCAGATGGGAGGCAACGTGAATGTTCAGTGTTCGATACAGGCCAAAGTCATAAGGCATATAGCAGCAATTGGAGTCTAACTGCGCTCCGACCTCTTTATGTGATGAGTAGAAATATATTGCACTTTGAAGACAAACTGAAAAAATAATCTCACAGGTAACGACAGCGACACGTACCACTGACAAGAGTCATGCAAGTGGCGGTGGGCTCCTCGGAGGCCTCTTTTTTTTGGCGACCACGGCGAAGCTGAAATCTCTGTTGCACGGTCTAAGTGGTGGAGGGTCAGCCATCCAGTGGAGGTGGCGGCCCCCTGCTGCTGCACTTTTTTTGTTGTGGGTTTTTTTTTTTGAGAGAGAGAGAGCGAGAGAGAGAGAGAGAGAGAGAGAGAGAACCTATTCATATACTGGCGAACAAACGCCTCCCTTTGTGGCTCCCTGGTAGTTGCATTTTAGAAAAAGTCTAGCTGCCTGTCCTCCTGCCCGCCTTTCCTCTTGTGGCTCTTGCTCTCGGTGAGGATCACTTTTCCCGTAGAACACAGACGCCGGCATCGCACCGCTGGGTCGCCATCGAGGTAACGACCTCCCAGGAGTCGATGACCGGATCGTAACACTCAATGCTGCTAAGGAGCGAGTTCCCATCATATCTAGAGATAGAGATATTACATAAGCAGAGAGGAACTGAGATCTTGAACCAAAGCAATCAACACTGTTCCACGCTGTAATGTCGAGCAGGCTCACATCGCCAGACTGGCTCAACACAGGCCCGATCAAAAGTTACTTTGAGTGTTATGTTGAAACTAGTCCGGTGTCAAACTACAACAGTCTTTGTGCATTTGTACCTAAAGTGCAACCTAACAAGCGGACTTCAACAATTCACAAAAAAACACTGCGGTGACTCCTCTGAAGGTTAAAGCCACATGCCGCAAATAATTACCCAGATAAACTTGATAACTCGTGTGATAACAGGGTGATCAAACTGATGCATTGCCTAGGACGGAGCATTAGAACGCACTTGTAAATCTTCTCCATAGCTCTGTCAAACCCTGTAAACACACAAAAGTCTATATCTGATGAACTGGTGTTAACATTCCTAGCCCCACTTTGAGTTTCTAGTATTTTATACTAAAGTGAACACAATCCAGCTGCTGACTGAGGGATAGGGAGGGAGCCTTTCAGATATCTAAAACATGCTTTAGAAAAAGTTGAGAGGAAATATAAAGTGCAGTTAACTGATTTGTAATATATGTGCAAGCAAAACCTAAAATATCTCTTTATGCACTTTACTGTGAGCTATCAAAAATTATATTTTCGTTTCTAAAACAGGACGGGTCTGTACGTGCCTATGCCATAACACTGAATCCACTGACTGAGATTCTGACAGAATCTACTTTATTTGATCCTCCGGGGCCTCTAGCAGGCTTACTTGTTAATCAACTTGATGATGCATGCTAATGATTATTTTTACAGTCCAAAAACACACCTGTATTAACAAAAAAAAAAAAAAAACTGGGGAGGACTTGTTGCTTCAGGTACTGTTGAGACATTGAAATTAAGATCTGAGAAGTCTGAGGAGTCCGGTTTGAGCCTCAGATCCACAAGCCTGAAGTATTATCAGATGTCAAAACACTTCTCAACAATTTATTATCCTATAAAACAGGATCTGGAAAAGATTCTGGAAAGTTATTAGCAGTCATTTTAGCTTCCAGTGCAAAAATAGCGAGGGGAAGAGTAGAAATATGTTGTTCATGTTACAAAGTAATCTACCAGGAATGTGCACGTGCATGCATTTGATGGGCCAATGCAGCATCTGGCCAGGCTACTGCTTTGTGAACTGGCCTCATTCACAAATGAGTGAGGGGGCTGCGTGGCTAAAATTGGTCTGAAGAACAGCCTAATAGATAGTTATGAGCACATCATTTTAACTGACAGTGTATTGACACTGTCTACGTCTTCACTGACTATTTCATACGGGGAAATTCTTGCACTTGTGCACTGATTTGTAGAAAACTTATATGAAAATACAAACCTATAATTCTAAATCAAGGCTAGATTGAACAAAGTGTATCACAATACAATGCTTACATATCATAGGTACATTAAGAGATTTCGGTGTAGTCATTCCTCCTCTCCATTACTGGTCTTGCGGAGACCCCATTGTGCCCAGACTACGCCACACGGGACTAAACCCATAGCCATTGTGTGCAAACAAAACAAAAAAAAAAACAAGGAACAGAAAACCCCAAAGCAAAACAGAACAAAAAACTACATCCTGAAGAGAAGTCAAAGTTGATATGATGCTTCCGCAGTCCAAGTTAGCCAAATCTAGCAAGTGTCTTCCAAAGTCACTGTCTCTTTTAGTACAAAAATTTCCCGTTTGTGTTCCCCCAGACATGGTTTCCATCTGAGCCCTGGTGGAAGGATACATTCTGTTACTTGAACTGCCAGGACCGAACTCTGGCAATAAACCTCCTAAAGCTTCATATTAGCTTTGGCTGAGCTTCAGGATGCAGTTTTTGCACAGAGCCAGGCCTGTGGATTTCATCTGATATTTCTTACAGGGTCGACATTCTTCGAGGCCTATATGGAGAGGAGGAATACCTACAGCGGCCTAGACAACTCTTAAAATACATTACATGTGGCATGTGAGTGTTGTATTAGGATGAAGCTGGGGAAAGAAAAAAAAGAAAAAAGAAAAAAATAAGATCAGACCTGTTCTTTAAAGCTGAAACTCTTTCTTACCCCGCGATAGCATAGAGACGTCCTCGGAGGACAGTTGCTCCTACGTAACATCGGGGAGTGGTCATACTGGCTACGGTGGTCCAATAGTCGGTTCTGATGTTGTAGACCTCCACAGAGTCCAGGTGAGAAACACCATCGAAGCCTCCGACTACATAGATGTGGTCATTGAGTAAAGCCACACCAGCCCCTGAAAACAGAATAAAAGTCTCAGCAGCACGCACAGTCACCCATAATAGTCCACTTTTCTGTTTCTGGTCATCTTGCCTACCCGATCGCTTGGTAGCCATTGGTGTGACGCTTGTCCAGTGGCCTGTGTGGGGGTCGTACCTCTCCACCGAATTCAGGATGTTTAGTCCATCGTATCCACCTACGAGGAGATATTAGGGATATGTTAATTATGTTTTTTTGTGAGCCGCTGCCGCGTGCTCTCAAAGTTGTCCCATCATCGTCTCATGTTAATCCCCAGTATGTGAGTCCCCTGTGTTTTCATTTGCTCCTTAAATCTAATGTGTATATTGCTCTTTTGTGTTTGTGTGTGTGTGTGTGCGTGTGTGAGAGAGACTCTTAATGAATCACTGCCAACCACCTTGTTTCCCTTTGCCTCAAGTTGATTTTATCTAACAAAACTATATTTTTAGATGGTAGAGCTTGTCATCTCTAATATAACAGTACTTTTTAGTTGTATGTGTCTTAACACGCCTGAACCTGTTGTTTGTGGCTTTCGGGTGCCACAGTATCTCAGAGAAACTTTCCCAACAAGACTAGAGTGTAAGTGTGTCGTATCCTCAAAGATTTTTTTTCTTATAATCAGGGTTGTCTTATATTTGAGCTGTATGTTAATTTTTCACTTGAAGGTAAGAAAAATAACTGGCAACTGCAGTATTTTGATAATCGACTTGTTGTTTCTGTCAATTTTTGGGCAAAATGTCAAACGATTTTTGGTCCTGGGTTCTCAAATGTATTTGAATTCACAGCTTTTTAAAAAAATAACTTGTATGATGTACACTGAATGTCTCTGGGTTCAGGAATGATGGTCAGATAAAAACACAAAACAAAAACCTGAATACACCATCTCAGTCTCTGGGAAACCTTGATGTGACAAGATTTTTTTCTCCATACCGAGACAGTATATAAGTCCACTGGCCACCACCAGACCAGCTCCTTCCCTAGCCGTCTGCATATCTCCCAGCATGCTCCACTGGTCAATGTTTGGGTCATATCGCTCCATGCTAGTGTGACGCCGGCTGCCATCGAAACCTCCAGCTACATAGATCATGTCTGTCGATTGCCGGGTGAGATGGGAAAAAATGGAAGAAATAAACACAGTCGTACTATTATTAGGAGAAAATATTCACACAGGATTTCACAGAAAAAGGCCCAAGAGCCATTTGGAACAGAAAAACATCCTCACCTCCGAGTGTTGTGGCCCCAGCAAGGCCACGCCGCACGTTCATGGTGGCGACGGTGTACCAGACCCCGTCCTCGTCTGCCGTGTAGTCCAGGCACTCCACGGAGCTGAGCCTCGACCGGCCATCGTAGCCTCCGATCACATAGACCCGGTCGTGGAGGGACACCGTGGCGACGTAACGCCTTTTTCGTGCAATGTTCTGTTGAGGACAGGTCTGCATCAGTCAAGACCTCTGAGATCATAAAAACCACAAGGCTCTCTCTCTCATATACTCAATACTTACAGGAAGGAAGCTCCATTCTTGCGTTTTAGGATCGTATTTCTCAACTATGTCTATTGGTGATTGTTGGCTGCCAAACCCACCTATGACCAACAGGACTTCTTTGGCACCTGAAAAGACCCATAAATCACTGATCTCAACAACAACAGGATGGACTGCAAAGACAATGTATAAAAGACATGCATATACTGTAGCTGAACTGCAGATGAATGCAGGAATGCAGATGAATGCAGGAATGCAGGATTCCTACCTAATCTGGCTTGTGTGCGTGGGCCCTGCATCTCACTCCTCAGCTCCGGTCTTAAGTGGAATTTCTTGGCTTCATCGACAAGGTCTCGACATGGCAGGCTACACCGAATGAGGGGCTAAATCGTGTCAAAACTTGCTTAATCATGATGGCACAGCAATAAACACATCAAGAGATATTTCTGCATTGGGAACTGTGACTATAAAGCAACCTGCCGTGTGTCGCGCAGCTCACCTCTGCGTCGATTACATCCGTGATGTAACGTGGTGTGAGCAGCGGCATCCGGACGAACTCAAGCATGTCCGGCAGATAGGGCTCTCGCTCCTTCCGGTTGTGTTTGACCCAGTTTAACACGGCCTCAAATACCGGCTCCTCTGAGTCCACCTATGCACACACAGCAAGAGGAATTACAGCTGCATTAAAGACACAAATCCAATTAATAATTAAACAATTAGCTGACAGTTCCAGTTAAAGATGTTGCAACTTTGATTGTAGCTATTAATAACTTTAGCGCTGTTGTTATTAATAGTCCAGAGACACAATGTATGACAGTAAAACAGCACAGCCTGCTAATAAGGTAAAAGAAGCCATAAATCATCACCCTGAAATCCTCACATAAGAAAGCTCACACAAAGATATTAGTTTTACTGAGGGCAAGTTATGCATGACTTTGATTCACATGTACAGTCTAGTTTTATTTTAAAAACAAAAAAAATGACAGGAAGGAACCATATGAGAGAATACATGATCTATAAATCATCGCGTGATAATAACTGTGTTTTCACAAAGCAAGGTATGCGGCTAGGAGCAGGAATTTCCTGAGCATGAAGGTTAACTTAAATCAGGCTTTCTTCTCTGTTATTTCAATGTCAGCCAAATCCGCAAAACGTGAGTGGGATAGGAGGGGGACAAACCCACTGAGATGGCAGCAGGTTGGTACTTGCTTCCCTCTTTTTGCACTCAGGTGTTTGAAAGACAACGAGAAAGCTGTGAGAGTCAAGCTCAGGCAACTGTAGGCCAGCGTTAACCATTACAGTTGTGGCAGGCAGAGAGCATTCAGAAAGTTTTCAGACCCTTTCCCTTTTTTCCAGAATTTCACAATGCCCCATGATAAACTAAAAACAGAATTTTGGAAATTTTTGCATATGCATTATAAAGGTAAAAACTGAAATATCACATTGACATAAATATTTGGACCCTTTACTCAGTACTTAGTTGAGGCTCTTTTAGCAGCGGTTACAGCCTTGTGTCTTGAGTATGATGCATGATGCTTTGCACACCTGGATTTGGGGTTTTCTGCCATTCTTTGCTAGAGATCCTTTCTTGCTCTCTCAGGTTGGATCTTTTGTGGGGGGGGTGCCATCTTCAGGTCTCTCTGGGATATTTGATTAGGTTCAAGTCAGGCTGGGCCATCTGAGGCCATTTCCAGAGCTGTCCCTTAGTCAATCCTGCGTTGTCTTGGCTGTGTGCTTAGGGTCATTGCCCCGTTGGAAGGTGAAACTTCAGCCCGGGGTAAAGCTCCTGAGTGTTCTGGACCAGGATTTCATTAAGGACATCCCTGTACTTTGGTTCTTTCAGCTGTCACTCAGTCCTGACCAGTCTCCCTGTCCCTGCTGCTGACAAACACCCTCACAGCTTGATGCTACCACTACCATGTTTCACTGTTGGGATGGCACTGAGCAGGTAATGAGTGGTGCTTGGTTTCATCCAAATATGATGCTTAGAACTGAAGCCAAACAGTTCAATCTCAGTTTTATCAGAGCAGAGAATCTTGTTTCTGACGGCCTGAGAGTTCTTTAAGTGTTTTTCTGTGAACTCCAAACAGCTTTCATTTGTCATTCACCAAGGAGAGGCTTCCTCTGGCCACTCTTTCATAAATCCCAGATCTCTACACAGGATCTCTGGGGCTCAGCCAGAGTGACCTTCGGGTTCTTGGTCACCTCTCTTGCCAGGGTCCTTCTCCCTCAATTGCTCAGTTTGGCCAGGTGGCTCTAGGAAGAGTCCTGGTTGCTTCCCAGACTTCTTCAATTAAAGAATTAGCAGTTCCTTTGAACTCATAACTTGTTTTTTGCATTGTTATGCATTGTCAGCTGTGAGAACTTATATAGAGAAGGTGTGTGTCCTTCCAAATTATGTCCAATCAATATAATTTAACACAGGTGGACTCCAATTGAGGAGTAGAAAGATCTCAAAGATGATCAAAAGAAATGGGAGGGACCTGAGCTAAATTTTAAGTATCATGGCAAAGGGTCTAAATACTTATGTCGATGTGATATTTCAGTTTTTCCTTTTTAAACAAATTTAAGCAAAGTTTTTGCTTTATCATTATATGGTTTAAGTGTAGATTGATGAGGGAAAAATTACTTCAAAGACTTTTGGAATAATGTAGTAACATAACAAAAGGTAATTAGAAAAACAAAAAACAATTAAAAAAAAACCCAAAACAAAACCAGAGGGTCTGAATACTTTCTGAATGCACTGTATATACCCAGGTGTTATTGTGGGCATATATTTCATTCTCATCAATTGGTTTCAAGTGACAAATTCAGTTCAGTCCATGCATCCAGCAACAATAGATCAAGCAACCTCCACAAAATACCTGACACCAAAAAGTAGAAAATCTCATGATTTTTGAGTTTTCCTACCTGTATTTCATCACATTTTATGAGCTTTTCCACTTCTGTCTGGCTGAGCAGCATGAACTCCTCATGCTGTACCACCTCAGAGAAGTGCTTCTGGGAAAAAAGCTCGGCGGCCTGCATCAGGTCAAGGCAATTGTGTGTTTCGGCAAAGTCGCGAATACCCAGGCAGTTGGAGGGATCAAGCTGACTCTCCAAAAAATCGCAACATGCTCTTTTCACCCCTGAGGAAAAACGAATATGCATTTAAACAAGGCACACATGCATTAGTCAAATCCAGCCAAATTCTGAAAAAAATGACTTTGGAGTCACTCATCACCTTTAATTTTGGAAATGCTGAAGCTAACTGGTTAGAAAAATGGTGCCAGGCCTCAGGGATTCACCAAGTTAAATTTAAGTCCTTTAAAAACCCTCTCAACAACACAGAATAATATTTAATAACTGCTTCATGACCATACTGGCTAAAGGAAGACCAGAAGGGAGGAGAGAATTATGTGCTATAGTATCACATTTCTGTCAGTACTTAACTATAACTATAACTCGCAATGCTAAGATTAAATAACTAAATGTGACCTGGACTCATACAAGAATCAGAAAATGGATAGATTGATTAACCAATTTAAAAAAGATAAAATTGTTTAGGTTTCTGTTAAAATAAAACCTATGAGATGGAACCTCTTACAGAAATAGTGGCAGTTTTTCTACAAGTCTGATGATGCTAACGGACAAGAACACAATTCACTGTCCAACAATCACACTTTTACTTTATAGCTGTATAAAGTCTCCCAACAGCCTGCAACCTACCTTTAAGTTGTAGCAGGCATGCTGCCGGGAGCAGTTCTTGTACATTCTCCACAGTGACGAGCACTGTTTCTGTGTAGACAAAGTCCAAAAGAATCTCCATGGTCGATGCAGTGAGTCCCTGAATGTCGACGAAAGATTTCCCCTTCTCTGCAAGCTGCAGAGTCACAACAAACAAAGACTATCAACTATCATCACTGAGGGCTTACTAATGAGTATAGTATAGTATTTAGTAAAGTCTAATGCTGCCTTAGAGTCTATAAGAAAAGGCTGAAAAAGGAGATGAAAAAAAAGCAGATATCATACTCAGAATTTGATACATGTATTTGTTTGCATTGATTACTCAACAGAAAAAGATTTTGAGTTTTACCTCACTGGTGAACATGGCACAGAAGTAGTCGCTGCAGGCTGCCAATACAATCCGGTGAGCTGGAAAATCTGTGTCCTCCACCCTCAGAGTGATATCGCAGAGCGTGTTGCTCTTGCGGAGCGAGTTCATTGCATTGAGGATGGATTTGGCGTGGGAATTGGTCATAATGTCTTTGGGAGCCATGTTGCCTTGAGAATCTCTCAAGGATCTCAAACTACTCAAGGAATCTAAAAACAGAAAACAACCTCGGCTGAAAAGAGTCTTTGCTAGGAAGAGTCTTCACACAGCAAGTACAACAATCCTTCACATTTCAGAATTTTTACACAATCTACTGTGGTTATTAGAATCTGGTGAGTGAGTGATTGTGTATGACTGTGTGTACATAACATGCGTCTGTAATGAGTTTAAGTTTTCAACAGAAGACCCATGTTGCATAGTAACACAAATAATGCATATTTTAATGCATGACATTTGCATGATATATGTATAATTTATAAAACTTGAAAAAACAAAGATGGAAAGTTCCAGAATATTAGGGGGCTGCAACTAATGATTACTTTTGTTAACCTGTAAGTCAATTAACCAAGTATTTTGGTCTGTAAACCGTTAGAAAATAGTGAAAAATGAAAATAATAATTTCCGAGCAAAGAGCTCTGTGTATCTGTCTACTAGTCCAAAACCTGAATATACTCTGGTTACTGCAATGGAAGAAAAGAGAAATTTGCAAATCTTCAAACTGGAGAAGCTGTAACTGTAAAATATTTTTAAAAATTGGCATAAAATGGACATTTGTGATTAATTGATTATTATTATTATGATTAACTATTCAGTAAACTGACTATTTATTTCTGCTCTAAATTACAATTAAGAGCTGCATTTCAGCACTGGGCTATTGGTACTTAACTGCAGCTTTAGAGGAAGTATTGAACTAATTTATTCCATTTGTCTGATGCTATAGTTAGCTGATTAAGATTCCCCACTCAAAACTTATAATGCACTGATAAAAACGTTTTGCTGTGGTTCAAAAATACCTCTCAGCTATAGCAGCACTTACATCTCCCATAATATCAAAAGACTTTTTGGAGGTAAATCCAGAATTCAACAAACTGAAATGGAGCTTTCTCAGGCGCTGATAGTTAAGTATTACTTCATTAACGTTTTGAGTGTATGGCTATTACTTTTAATGCAGCATTCGTGCACTGAAACGTTAGTATTGCTAATGCAACTTACCGTTAAAGGATTTGAATACTTTTTCCACCACTGGGAGGCAATAACTATAGCTGCACATTAGCTAGCAGCGGCCAACGACAGCTGACGGCTAACGCCAACGCCACACAACAACAACTAGGGAGACACAGCCACAGAGAGTGAGCGGGCGGCCAGAGGAGGACAACACATGAAGCGACACACACACAAGGACTTGTCATGAATTTTGCATAATACCTGTCGCTGCGGTAAAGCCGATTCAGAACGCCTAGGCTAAAGTTGCTTTAGCTGCTAGCTAACGTTAGTGGCACCAAAGTCCCTTGTCCCAGTTCTTGCTGTCAGTCAGAAACCAGCAACGGCTACGGCTAATCCATGACGACCCCCGCTAGGTCACTCTGCACACGGCCTCCTCGGGGACGCATGTGTCGGCGGTTTCAAAATATTTCATACCACACCTGACACGAGTCTAAACTAGCTAGAGTATTTGGGGCAGTAAAAGCTGCAGCAGGTACACAGTAGCAGATGTGACTCCAGGGATCGGACGTAAACACACCATACTTGCGTGACTGTACGTGCGCGCTCCCGGGCCCGGAAGCGTTTGAAAACAATAAACAAACTCGTGAACTTAGACTAAGTAGCACGTTTGAAATTAATTCAGCTTCATACCATATTTTACATTTTTGTGCGATTACAGTATTGATGAGTTCCATGTTAAACTCTGCATTTCACTAACAAGCCTTATTGCCATGGCCATAGATTTATAAACAAATATTTGGTCCACACAAGTACTTTATTTGGAATAATAAGAACATTTAACTCAAAAAATATCTCTTTTCTTTGTGATTCGGTTTGACCAGGTGGTTCTCTGAGTCGTCATCACTCTTTTTTCCACTTTTTTTCCATTATTTCATGATATTCCTAGAGTCCGAGTGAAACAACAGTGTCAGAGCTCTGTTATTTCACTCATTTTAGTTAGAGATTAGTTATTTGTGTAGAGTTTATAAGCAGTCAGACTCCCACTGGAGAACTCCTACTTAAAGAGCACCCATCCCCATTTCATTATTTTTTGGAAACTCTATTTTCCATATATGTTTAGGTGTATGCTTGTCCGTAGAAAACTTTAGCATTTTTGCGTGTTCAGGTGACCTACTGTGCACTGACAGTTTCAACAATTTGTTGTTTCTTCATCGAAAGTAACTGTCGGGCCTGGTCGTTTGTTTTTTTTTTTTGTTTTATTTTTCTACATTTACATTTGAATTACTGTTATGTTGTATTTACCCCTATTTTTCTCAAACATTTTTATTTCTCTCTTTTTGTACAGTGTGTTTAGTGTTTCTCAGTACTTTCATTTGTTCACTGAAACAAAGGTTAAAAAAGTCTTCTCCTCCTCCTTCTCTTCTTCCTCTTCTTGCTTCTTCTCCTCCTTTTGCTCCTGTTCATCTTCTTCCTCCTCCTCTTTTTCTTCTTCTTCTTCCTCCTCCTTTTCTTCTTCTTCTTCCTCCTCCTTTTCTTCTTCTTCTTCTTCTTCTTAGCATCCTACATTCTTAGTGCTGCATTACTGCCATCCTGTGGAGTTTTTGAACTCCTACAGTGTCAGAATTATCCCATCATTGCTGTTCTGCCCAGATTTCTTCTGCCTTGTCCATGACTCAATTAACTTCCAAGGGAGCTGCAGGGCAAAACATCTGGTCTTTGGCCCCTGTTGTCCTCTACTGTACGTGATAGTTTCAGAATTTCAGAGGTCTCATACCAGGATGTTGTAATGGTAATATTCCTTGGAAGAAAGTCTGGACTTTCCCCTTAAATTATTACCTTACTAGTAAATGGGGGTAGAAGTCACTTTAGAATATAAACTGACTTTCTAAGCCAAAACTATGAGATAAAATGTCAAAATTATGAAATAAAAAGTATTTTTTTAGATAAAAGTCTAAATACATATAAAATGATAAAATTATGAAATAAAAGTCAAAATTTAAATTTTCACGATTGGGAAGATTTTGATTTTTAAAAAATTCAAATTCAAAACTATACATCAAAGTCTGCATAAACCATGTGATTAAAAGTAAATAATATGAACCATATTTTCAAAAATATGAATTAAAAAGCCAAGATTATGATTTTTTTAAGTCAAAATTATAACATTAAAAGTCAAAGCTTTTGATTAAAAAGTCAAAAGTTTGAGCATCTAAGTCAAAAATATGCGATTAAATTCCAAAATTTAGATTCACTAAGTATTAGTAAAATGTAAAGTTAAGCGAAAGTTTTCAACCCACAATCTGGAATAACATTAACTTACAATGAATTTTCTCATAATCATGAGTGACTTCTTTCTTTTTCTTTTTTTTTTTTTTTGTCTTACTGGCGGTAATCAGTTTCCTCATTTGATAGATTTGTGTCGACATATACTTTTTTTTTTTTTTTTTTAAATCATATTACAATTATTTACTCTGGACTGATGCAACGCTCGCCTTGTTTATTTATTCTTTTTTACTTTATTTGGCTTCGTTCGTCGCACCGAGCGGGGGATTTTTTTTGTACCTTTCACGTCGATTGATAAAGTTTTTCAGAGAAAAAGAAAAACACCAACAACATGTCTTCCGCGCGTCGTCGCCCTCCGCCGCCCGCTGCCTCCGTGGAAACGGCCGAGTGACTCACATCGAAACCAAAGATAACGTTTCCCAGAGCGAAAACGACATTAAATCCCCGTTTTACACCCAGAGAGCAGGCGGCGGGGTGTTATCTCCCAAACACACACGCACTTAGCTTTTTAGCGTTTTAGCTTTTTTTCTTTAGCTTTTTCTATTTTTTTTCTTTAACACCCGAGGACGGCGGCTCCCGGGTGTGGGCGGAGCCGGCGGCGTGTTTCCGCCCGCATCGGGCCGACGGAGGCGATCGACGCAGCCGCGCCGGAGGAGAAACCACCGACGAGCGGGGGGACGGTCGTGTGAGAGCCGAGGGACGCTGCGAGACCGGGGCTTGTTCTGTCGGAGCTGCTGTTGGCCATATTGGGAGAAGGAGAAGAAGAAGAAGAGGGCGAAGAAGGAGAAGGAGAAGGAGAAGGAGTGGCAGCTGGACTGTCAGCAATGGAAGCCGAGTTTCGGGAAATCGATGAGAACGGGAGCTGGATCGGCGTTTACCAGGTAGGACCTCCCGGTAGCCGCAGGGGGAAAGGGCCCCGGCGGTGGAGCGGTCGCTTTCTGCTTTATGTGTTTGGTTTTTTTTTTTTGCCTTTTAGGCCCGATGGTTTCTACCTGAACAATGAGTCTGCAGCATTTCTCCGGTCCCGTCAGCCCGCTTTAGTTCAGTCCGGGTTCCGCCTGCTCGGACCGGTCCGGTGATTGATGAGTCTGCCCGGGACACGACCGAGCACCGCGTCCCGTCGCTGGTCGCTTTAGTTTTTGTTTTAAATCATACGGATTATAAGGTTTTTCAGTCGTGTTTGTAACACGTGTTTACACATAAATATTACACCTTTCAGCGATGGTGGAGGAAGTAGTCTCATCTTCTTACTTAATAATTACTCATACTGAATAACTCCATTACAAGTAAAGGAAACGCTTTAATATTTGACACTTAAGAAATAAAAGCAACTAAGTGTCATCAGTGGGGCTGCCAGTGATGAATATTTTAATTATTGATTATTTTCTCCTGTAATTGATTGGTTGATTGTCTATAAAATATCAGTAAATGGTGGGAAAATGCCCTCAACACCGTGAGGATTTCAAATGTCTCAATTTGTTTTAGCCACAGACCAAAATCCAAAGACATTCAGTTTACTTACATATGGAGCTGTAATGGTTACTGATTAAGTGATTAGTTGGTCATCAGAAATATACATCCATCACCATCATTTAAGTCATTTCTCAAGCACCAGATGTCAAAAATGACATTTTCAGCAACTTGATTTTTCATATTTTCTGTTTTTCTTTGTTTTAAATCCCCGTGAACTGATTTGGAGAAACTGGGATTGATGATTTAATAATTTGTGACATTTTATAGACTAAAAGATCAATTGATTAATTGAGAGAATTAAGTAAATGACAATGAAATTTATCGTTAAAAGCCCATTTACTGTCATAGGAAACTAAGACAGCCAAAAAATATTCCCATTTGTGAAGCTGGAGCCAGACATTTTTTAACTTTCCTACTTAAAAAAATAACTGAAATGGATCAGTCAACAATCAGAATAGCAGATTAATTTTCTGTTGATGAGATAATCATTTAACTAATCATTGCAGCTCTGATAATCAGGAGAATGTACTGTAAGTATCCAGAGTAAACGGTCTCAGTGCAGAGAAATGTCCCCTGCAACTAATATACTATTATATATCATATCAATAGAATATTATATTATTACTAATTTGTTTCGGACTATGACTGACGATTATCTCCATTGTTGATTATTCCCGCCTATTATTATTCTTTTCATTTAATCCTTAAGTCTGTAAAACATCAGGTAACTGCCCATCACACTGTCCTACTGCAAACTTGACTATTTTGTTCAACCATCTACTCAAAACCCCCAAATATTCAGTTCATTACCATAGAAGAGAAAAAGTGCAGCAAATCGTCACATTTGAGAAGCTGAGATCATTAGATATTTGGAATTTTTGCCTGGAAATTAATTTTGAAGCTGCAGTTCATGGTTACATGCACATGATGAATGCATATCTTCATATGCGTTCTTTTGATTACATTTCAATTCACTGATGTATTATTTGGTTTGTGAAAATTCAGAACATTGTGGGAAAAGCCATCAGTTGTCTAGATCCCAAAGCGACACCTTCACAACCCGAACAACCTCAGAATTATTAGCATTATTACAAGGAATAAACACCTGTAGATCTTCACAGTTTAAAAACTGCAACCATGAAATGTTTGGGGGTTTTGAAAGAAAAATCACTCAAAGGATAAACATAATAGTTGCAAGTCGATATTCTGCCAGTCGATTAAGTGACTGATTGCCTCAGTTCAACTTTTGGACAGTTTAATTCATAACAAAGCGTCATATTTTATAAACTCCTTATATATTTTAAATGCAAAAAAATTTAATCTGTAGAGTAACTATAGCCGCTGAATTAATGTGGTGGAGTAAAAAGTACAATATTTGCTTTTGGAATGATGAGCAGTACTAGTGTCTCCTAAAAATGGAATACTTGAGTAAAGCACATGTACCTCAAATTGTGTGTCCTTTTAATGGTTTTTCCAAAGTTGTTTTTTTTTTTTTTTCAGGTCAGTGTGAATCATCAGATATTATTATGTATTACTGTTTAAATAGACCTGTGTGTACTAACATGTTCAACACCCCACCCACCCCACTCACAGACACAGACACAGACTCACACATGAGTAGGGCACTTTCTGGGAGATGTCATATCTAAAGTATGACAACCTGACTTTTTTTTGGGGGGGGGTGTCAACGTAAATAAATATTGGACGGAATAATCAACCTCCTCCATGACTGACTTTTATTATTTACACGTTTGGTTTCTTTTCTTTATTCAAAGCATGGAGATAAAGCCTGATCTATCCTTGTCGCACCAGACCTTCTTTAACGCAACATAAATGTCATTTTTAATGTAATGATCTGAATTCTTTTTTCTTTTATTCTTATTTTATTTTGTTACAGGATATTCGTCATCAGTCGTGCGAACTCTCTTGCAAGGTTGCCAAACTACCCGAAAACAAGACTCGGAATCGTTACAGAGACGTCAGCCCATGTGAGTAGCCTTTGCCCCACCTCAGCGCCCTTTACACAACAGTTTTAAAATTTGACATTATTCTCTAAACCAACCACACCTGGTGGCTCTTTGCCTGGTAACGGAACAGCGGTGGCTTATTCTTTAAAGTTACTGAGTCTCCCAGAGTTGAAGGTTGCATAGGTATTGTAATTATCATCTCAAATAACAGTTTTTGTTTCACAATAGGAAGAGCAGTGCGTCACTATGGATAGACTGATGATTGATGTGACCTCCAATTCATACTGGTTACTACTGTTTATTTATTAAGGTTGTCTCCATGGTGATAGTACATGCAGGAGATCAGGCTAGCAATATAATAATCATCCTCTAAAATCATACTTGATATCTTTAAGGAATTTAGATTTTTGCGGCGAGAGAAGAGGTTAATGGGCGACAGTGGCACATTAATCAACATTTACCCATTTATCAGTGTAAATGTGCTGGGGCTTCACCTGATAGCTTATTTTCGCAGATTTTCTAGACACAAAAAGATAGTGAAAAAAGATAAAAAGTGTTGACATGATAAAGCATTAATGAAAATAGGAGCCAAAAATCTGGAGGAAATTAATTACAGCTGTAGTTTTTAACCATATTGTATCTTCTAAATGTCGAATGCATCTCCAAGTCCCTCCTATTTCCTCTCCTTCCAACTGTATATATTTATACTGTGTTTTGTTATTCAATTTAATTTTCTTTCTCTAACGTCACAATCCAACAGCTGGCCAATGTGGTTTCCTCTTTTTCACACCAAATGAACCATGCAAATTCTACACACCGGGTTTCAGATAGTTGCTGTGTCTACCACCGTGCATGCTTTCTCAAATTCACTTTTGACAAGGTGTGAAAATAAGTAACCCTGAACTTTTTTTTAAGTTAAAGGCTTTTTTTTTTTTTTAACTAAGCTATTCAATGACTGGATATCAAGAAAAGCTGACATCTCGCTACCAAAGCCAAAAGCTAATGGCCACTGTTTCTGGTTGAAGGCAGACGAGCTGTTTCTTCCCAGCAGCTGTGTTGATCTGAGAAATGCATTTGAAATCCCTGGGGGGTGGATGGGGGGGCATATGAAAAACACATAAGCCTGCAGTATTTACATAGTTAAAATTTAAAAAATAAATAAATTTTTATCCTTTCTCCTCAGTTGACCACAGCAGAATATGTCTGCAGCTGGGCACCAATGACTACATCAATGCCAGCCTAATAAAAGTAGAAGAGGCACAGAGGAACTATATCCTCACTCAGGTGAGCATGGAGACAGACACTCGGTACGCTCCTCCAGAAAGGCGTGATCCTCCCTCACACAGAATCCATACCTGTTATGTTTTTATGATATCGGATAATATTTGTAATTATGAACAATCACTTGCGATGGAAGTCTTGTGTCATCAGCAAAGGCCTCGGCTTGTCCACAGAAGCGGGCGAGGGCTGCTGCCGTGCTACCTGTGCCAGGACTTTTTATATTTCTTTATATGACAACCTAGCAAATAACTTGTTACGATGAAATTGGTTGTTGTAACGTGGCAACACTTAACTTTAATCCCACTCTTTAACATTTATAGGCTGTGCACACTCAGCTGGCAGTTCATTAGGAACACCTAGCTAATACTAATATAGTCTAATGCAACAGTCCTGCACTAAATCCTCCTGTCGTGACGTTTACAGTGTGGAGCTGTCAAACCGTATTTCATTACACTGAGAGGTGTCTCTGTTATTTAGCCTCGGCCTATTTATAGCCTCATTGATATACATGGGCTTGGGCGAAAAAACAGAAACACCCTTGGGTTTAATATAATTCAGTTCAACAGCAGACTCCAAACTAACTACAAAGTTGGATCAACGCCTCTCGAAAACAGTTTGTACAGTTAGATTTAGCTATAGCTAATTGACTGGCAACTGAGTGTATAAACATTTAATAAATGTTTAATAAATTTATATCAGACTATAATGTAGTTGTAAGCAGATTTAAGTGTTCATTAACTGCCCCCATAACTGCCAGAAAAGGGGGACCGATAATATCCAGCCAATATTGAAACATAAAATAATTATTTTAACTAGATTAGTTGGATTAGTTTCATGTTTTCAAAGCCTCAGATGTTTCCTCAGCGTTCCTCTCAGATCAACTGTGACATAGCCTGAGAGGCGAGATGCGGGGCAAAAAAAAAAAAAAGTCAGAAAAAATCGCTCTCTCACAAAGGTCATTGTTGTGGGTGCACATAAGGAGCATGGTAATAATTAATGGCGAACGTGTTCATCAGCTGCTGTCGTCTCATTTGGATTTTGGCAGCTGGACAGTTGGTGGACGGTGCTGAGGGAGGTTTTAGTGAGTACGTCCAACCAAAATATTTTTTTTTCCCAGCAGAAATGTGCACCCCTGTTCATTAGAAACATAGCTTAAGTTTAGAAACAGAAATTTTTGCATTGAAATTGTGGGAGGGAATATCAAGGCAGGAGACTGATGAGGTTTTAAAGCCGCCTTTTTTTAAAAGAAGAGTTTGATCAGCATTATCAAATAACTTGCTAAAATCTTTCAATAGAGCCCCTTTTCTTATTTCGTCATACTGAGATTGAGATCCACTGTTAACTGTCCTTTTTTTTCCCTTTCTTTTTTTCCTTTTTTCTTATTTCCAGGGACCCCTTCCAAATACATGTGGCCACTTCTGGGAGATGGTGTGGGAACAGAGGACCCGCGGTGTGGTGATGCTGAACCGAGTCATAGAGAAAGGATCTGTAAGCAGTGCCACCTTTTTTTCTTAATTTTTTCTCGGAGTCTAACTTTTTGACCTCGCTGTTTTCCCCCTCGGTTAACGTGTGGCCTCATTTTGTTTTCGGTTCTAAGGTTAAATGTGCTCAGTACTGGCCGAACAGAGAGGAGAAAGATGCCATCTTTAAAGATACCAATTTCAAGCTCACGCACATCTCGGAGGATGTCAAATCTTACTACACAGTCCGTCAGCTGGAGTTGGAAAATCTGTCTGTAAGTTTTCTCCCTCGTTGTTGTTGGTTTCTTTTTTTCTCTTTCTTTTTTACGTGTTTACATGTGGACCTGGTTTCAGATTAGGACCACATTGCAAACTTGTTTGTTTGGTTTCTTTTTCTTCCTCTGCAGACTCATGAGACTCGGGAGATTTTACACTTTCACTACACCACCTGGCCTGACTTCGGAGTACCAGAGTCTCCTGCCTCCTTCCTTAACTTCCTGTTCAAGGTGCGGGAGTCGGGGTGCCTGAACTCGGACCAGGGACCGGTGGTGGTGCACTGCAGTGCTGGCATCGGCCGCTCGGGAACCTTTTGCCTCGTGGACACCTGCCTCTTACTGGTTTGTACAGAACTCTTTCTCTTGAGAGATCATGACATTAGCGGCACCTTGTTCCATTGACATCGCCTAGAAGTGTAACAGTAGAACAAAATTCCTGGATCTTCATTACATGTAACCAGTGGCGAAGAGTGTCAGGAGTCTGACTCTAGAACTCATCAGCTCTCTTAAAACTTAAGATTCTTATGTGTTGAATGTATATCCTGCTAAATATAGATGTCCATACGTAAGGACCCGTCCACAGTGCGTATTTGTGATGTGCTGCTGGAGATGCGACGCTATCGAATGGGCTTGATTCAGACGGCAGATCAGCTTCGCTTCTCCTACCTCGCTGTCAATGAAGGTGCCAAGTACATCAAGGGAGACACATCTCTGCAGGCACGTCCTTCCTCTCTGTTCTGCTTTTTTTTTCTCTAGTTACAAATTTCATTTTGTGTGTCTTCTATTCTGATCAAGAAACCACATACACGAAAGTTGATTTAAAAATATTTATTTTTCTCTGAAGGTGTCATGGAAAGAGCTCTCGAATGAAGAAGACGACCCTCCAGAGTTCACCCCTCCTCCTCCTCTTCCTCCCCCAAGAGACCCTCAGAATGGCAAAGTGGAGCCATCTTTTTTCCCGGGAAATGACGAGATCGTCCCACACGTGGAGATCAGGAGCCTGGGGTATTCATCCAAATCATGCCTTTTTAAAGATTTTGTTTTAGTTTTATCAGTCGTCATTAGTTGAAACCGAAACTTTTAGTAATTGTAGCAGCTATATCGGAAACCTTTCACTAGGTTTTTTTGGCCACATGCTGCCACTTAAAGGCAGGAAAACACACGTTTCAGGTTACAGGTGATCATCAAACAGCAGCAAGGAAGCAGAATTGCTGTGGTAGACTTTTAATTTCATCTTTTCGCAGTTGAGTATTGGCCGAGACACAGCAGAACATCCTCTGTTTGGATTCAGCCACTGTGAAATATGGGTTTATTAGTCCGTATCGTCTACAACGCTGTCAATGGACGTGGTATTTTGATTATGTGTTGCACAGAGATGTTGACTCAATTCGGAACTAGTAAATTGTGCAGTTTTCTGCCGAAATGAGCTGGAGGGAAATCCACATCTAATCAGTAAAAGTGCCACTAAATCAGGTTGCACGGTTTGTATGCAAATGTCCTGGCTTCTAAAGACTTAAGGGATGTGTAAATAAGCGGCAAGGAAACTGTGGCATCGTTCACTCGAAAGATGTGTAAACCGAAAAGTCATTGCAGGTTTCGTAACTTCATAAATGTAGTTAAGACTGTTATGTAAGCGTGCGTACATAGGCATGTGTTTCAGAGCACATTGTAATTATACAGTTTACAATGAGTGAAAAATATCAAATTATCTGTACATGATGTTAGTTGGCCATTTGTTATGTAATTTTAGTGAAATGTAAATTATATTAATCAATGTCTGGGTCAGATGAGTTGACCATATTTTCAAATTTCCTTTTCCAAACATTAGCAAGGTAATGTTTACACTTGGCAGTTAGTAGATGTAAATATTTAATAATGGCTAATCTCTACATAAGAAGTTTGTGTCAACCAATTTGTTTTATATGTTTTTAATTCAGTAAACGTGCTATAATTGGGCTGAGCTTGAACATTGAAGAGCCGCTGCACCAAACCAAATTACTCGTTCGAGACAGTAAAGCTCTGTTGTCCTCTACTCTACTCAACTGTACTCTACATTACTCGCTTACCTTCTGTGCTGATTCAGGTCTTCACAAGAGTCGGAGCTGCGAAAGAGGAACATCACTGCCCCCCAGCCTCCCATTGATTGTGGCGATCAGCTCTATGAACACATGGGAAGCCAGGATCTTACCTCAAAGGCTCAAACCAAATCCCAGCAGCAGCAGCAGCAGCAGCACGAGGCCGAGGCCAAGGCCGAGGAGCAGGAGTCGGCCGAGGCAGCGGAGCAGCCAAAGGAAAGCTCTCCTGTGCCGGGGACCTGGTCCCCTCTACTCGCCAACGTGTGCCTGTGCACGGTGCTGGCTCTCAGTGCTTATGTCTGTTATCGAGCCTGTTTCCACTGATGTCTCTCCTTTTTCCTCCATTTTGTTTTTTTTTTTGTTTGTTTTTTTTTTGTTTTTTTGTTTGCCCCCCTCCCTCTCCACTGATGTTGCAAAGTGGACTACGCTGGCCAATCAGCCTGCTTTGACTCTGGGTTTACTCTGCGAGTGAGAGGATTATTTTTGGACTTCAGCAGATTCAGGTTCAATCTTTTTTCTTTTTTTCTTTTTTCCCCCCTAACTTTACAAATGCAATGCGAGGGAGGGTTGGCCAGTCGGGAGCAGCTCCTGCTGCTCCTCGTCACCCACCCAAACTTTCTTTCAGTACTTCATCTTCGGATGCTCAGGGCCTCAGTTATTCAGGTGTCACATCCCCAAATGCGTGTGCTGACTTAACCACAGACTCAAATTATACAAATACATATCGTGGTCAGTAGAGGGTTTGTTTTGGCTCCCCTGTTCCGTGAACCAGGATGAATTGCCTGTCAGACCATTTTACATGTGTCTCCTCTCTTATTTACCAAAATGACACTTGTATGAGTTCTTCCATTTCACCCCTTCACTATTGTGTCCGTTATGATTTCACATTTTCCTCATGCTCACACAAATGGA
>CM029111.1:15396713-15669213 GCA_016859345.1 Istiophorus platypterus
CCCAAAAAGATAAAACCCGAAGGAGGAAGTGTCCTCGCCGAGCAAATATTCCAGCTGGGGCACATCGCCGAGGAGCCCTCCCCCCGTCCTCCGTCCTCCGTCCTCCGTCCAGTCACAGGAACTTCTGTATATCCTGCATAAAGTGTTCTGGATCTCTGAACTAATTCCAGCCCAGATAGTTTAAAAGTGATTTTTTTCATGAGCTTTTAAATACAAAACATCAACAGAGTGATCTCATGTTGTCCTTTTTTTTTGTTTTTTTTTTCCACTGTCTTAGCTCATGGCCTCTCCAGTCATTAAAACAACTGCCTATTTCAGGCAGCCTAAATAAGCTGTCTTCTTCTTTTTTTTCCCCCAAATGCTTTCTTAGCTCTGTCTCTGCCTGCATTTTCAGCCTTACCAGTCTGCTTCCTTAATTGCAGCCTTTGCTCTCGACTTCCACGGTGTGTGTGTGTGTGTGTGTGTGTGTGTGTGTGTGTGTGTGTGTGTGTGTGTGTGTGTGTGTGTGTGTGTGTGTGTGTGTGTGAGCGGTTGCACGCCTGCGTTTTGCTAGCCAGCGCGCTCGCCCACGTTTTCGAGATTTTAGCGGCGTCATGTGACGAGGGGGGTCTATTTTTTGCTCTGGCAGGCTTGCTTCGGGGGGGGGGCTCTCGCGGGGGGTTTTCGGCTGGGGTTCGGGGGGGGGGGTTGCTGTGTCGAACCATTCCAGGCGGCTCAGCGTGGGCCTACCCAAGTGTAGTTAACATGTATGAGTGTGGATTAACATGGAGGCCTCCCTCCTCAGGCGCACTCTGTCACAGATCTGTCAGACCTCTCTGAGACCCCTCGCAGCACAGCTCTCATCTGTCAACAGGCAGTACCCGACTGATGCGCACGGGAACAAAGGCATGCACGTACACGCAAACACACACACACACACACACACGTGCATGCAGATGTGTGGCTGTAAACATACACACACTCACACAGAAAAGATACGAAGTCGCATACACACCCTGCACCAAGCACTCCCTGTGACCTCGGGGAGTGCGTCTGAAGTTCTCGTTTCATCGCATGAATTTTGAAAATGTTTTGGACATTAAAAATGATGCCTTCATTTCCTCAGACAGCTCGCTAAGAGTAATCCACAGCCTGTCAGCGGCAAATACCAAAGTTCTTGTTTAATTTATGAAAGACAGCTGTCCAGGGTTGTAGACTAATGCTAACAAATAGCCTGTGAGAAAGTTTGACATTTAATATGCTGTGTCTGCATGCCTGTCCTGAAGTCGTCCAATAAACCATACTGAATGAAAACCAGGAGACACACACAGTTTTCTCAAGGTTCCTCATAGTTTTTCTTTGTTTGTTTGTTTGTTTGAAAAGAAATGTCCATGGACACGCAATCTACTCAAGATGTGAATCAGACTTTTCAGCAAATCTAATGGTAAATATAATTTCCCTTTGTGTAAACTTCCAGTGGGTGCAAATTTGTGAAATGCTGCAAAAGCAATGCATTTTCCAGTTACACTTTATGTCGTGCAACACACACACACACACACACACACACACACGCATGCACACAAACACACAAACACACACACACACACACACAGACACGCACACACACACTGTGCGTGAAACAACAAGTTTCTGAAAGATCTAAGGCACAACGCAAATGAGACCCCCCCCGCGCTTAATTAACCGTAATTAGTACATTCTTATACCTCGGTTACTGTTTGTTGTCGGCTGTGTTACCACGCGAAAGCGTCAGATGCAATTTGGATTTGCCGGCGCCACAGCGCGCCGCTTAACCGCCAGCGGTAGCGCGCTCGGCGGGAGCCTGCTGCAGACGCCGTCGGCGGAACAAACCAAAACTGGGAACAGCGCAACAGCAACAGCAACCGCCAAATATCAACCAAGACGGGCCCCGAAGCACCAACACACACACAAAGACATCGCGCACGAGGGCACTGACACGCTCCGCTGTTGGGCCGTACTAACGTACTTTGTGACCTTTATAGTATAATGATTTTAAATGTAATCGCTCCCCTTTCCACAGTCAGTCCGTCACCTTGGGCGTAGCAGCGAGTGGCCGATAGGGGGAGGGTCATCAAGGCGTGGAGCGTCGCTGTCGTAAATAATAACGTTATGGATTTCAGGGGTCAATCAGCCGTCGCGCCGCATTAAAGGACAGGTGATTGATTTGACTGAAACATGATCGATAGGTGACCCCCGCTGAGACACGACTTCTCCATACCCCGGTCTGTTTAGGTGTCAGTTGTCTGCGAGTGTGTGTGTGTGTGTGTGTGTCTGTGTGTGTGTGTGTGTGTGTACACACGCCGTTGTCTGTGTGATTTTCTTTTTTTTTGTGTGTGTCTGTGTTGTGGGTTGCAGGCCAAGCTAGCGGTCATGGCCGCTCAGTCATCCGGGGAACTATGGGAGGCAGCTGCACTCCGCGGGGGGGGGGGGGGGCAGACTGGGGCTGATGTGGGCTGGGGATCGACAGTAGGGAGGGAGGGTGGAGGTAGGGATAGACAGGGTCCCTGTCTCCGTCTGTTTGCCTGGCTGCTGGCTGCTTGCCGCAGACGGCATGTCAGCTGGGCCTGCCCTCACCCCCCGCCCCCACCCCCCCAGACCCCGCCGCCCCGTTTTCGCCATCCCAGTCTCTCTCCCTCTCCCCAATCAGTGATGGACGGATGGTTTGGAGAAGGAGGAGGGGCACGGCCAGTTAGTTCCGCCCCACGGCGGCCTGCTTTATTGGGCTTTCATTGGGGATTATTGTTATTGAATTATGGAGGGCCTCCCTTTAGACCGGTCTCTGGCAGGAAATAGGGACGGCAGGCCTTCACACAACTGCTGATGTGTGACCCTCCTCCCCGCCTTCCTCCCCTACCTCCCCCATCCCCAAAATCTTCCAGTTCTGCACCGGCTTCACAGCTTTAGCCGGCCCCGGTTAGCATGCCCACCATTCGGACGCCTTAAACGGCGCTGACACGTGCGGGTACACGCGTTCAGATGGCAAAGGAATGCGCCGTTTATAGTCATCTGCCTTTTCGGCTGGCATCTCCCCGGCGCCGAGAGAAGGGCAAAGCAAATAAATGGAAAGTGTGAGGTGGACAGATGAGGTGTGTGAAGGTGGTCATGCGGCGGGGGCTCTGGTTGGGTGGTTCCCATCTTTCCATACCGCTGCCTGTCTGCTCACCCCGGCCCGTCCCCGTGATTGCATTGCCCCCTCAGGACTCTGCATTCCTCACGCCCATCCCTGAACACACACACACACACACACACACACACACTCCTTCTGTCTGGCCTCGACGCCCCTTCGGCCTCAACCCTCATGCATGCGTTCAGTGGAGGGGCACGAACCAAGAGACACCCAAGAGACTGTAAAAAGCCGTTTATGCATGTATGAACGTTTACGGGCGCGCACACACATACACAAACACAGACACATGTGCGTCATCTGCTCAGCGCCAGCTCCATGCCTTTGTAAGGAATTGAGATTATGATTTCCCATTGTGCTGCACCCGGAGGATTACACTAGGTGATCCTGGCTTTGCTGACGTCCAGGACCTATGTACATACCATAGATTAGACACTGCAGTTCTATATAGAATCCGAGGATTGGTTGATGTCATGAAACTATTAGGGCTACACATCAAACTGAATTTCTCTTTTGCAATAATGTTTAGCCGATTATTGTGAGTTAATCTGGTTAAAAGACACACTGTTGGCTAAATCTTTGGGGATTAACTTTATATCCACCAGCAAGCAGTTCATGATACCATGGCCGCCCCACTAATGTTTCCCTTCTGACCCTCCGGCACACTCCGTGCCTTTTTCACATGAGATAGCTTATGAAAGGATTTAGTGACCTTTGAACTCAAACAAATCCAACCCCACCCCCTCCCTCTCCCTCTCATGGCTTTACACCGGCGTTAAAAAACAAAAACCATATGACATCTGCGGCTCTGCATTAACACCCGGCGCTCTCGGTACAACATAAACAATCCTCTTGGGGCTCCGCAGGATTGATGAAATCCTAATAACAAAGCTGTTTTATGTTTTTTGTTGCGTAAAATAAACCAAGATGAATCGGGCGGCGCTGAAACTTCTCGGCTGTTCGGACGTCACAGAAGCCATATTGTTTTCCTCACCGCCCTCACTGTTCTCTCGAAATCGACTCGGACACTGTTTACTCTGGCCCCGCAATGTGTGTGTGTGTGTGTGTGTGTGTGTGTGTGTGTGTGTGTGTGTGTGTGTGTGTGTGTGTGTGTGTGATGAGCACACTCTTCCTCTTGCCTTCTACAGTTTCCTGTCTCCCTGACACTCAGTTCTAAGTGGAGCGAAGAATCAAATGCATAGCTCTTGTCCTCTCGGCTCATTTTTTTAAATGCACCATGATCCGTCCTTTTTCAATAGTCCCCTCATGGTGTTTGTGTGTGTGTGTGTGTGTGTGTGTGTGTGTGTGTGTGTGTGTGCGTGCGTGCGTGTGTGCCTCAAGGGGGTATCCACTGTCTGCCCCCACTAAGACAAGAGAAAATACCTCCCCGAGTCTGCCAAAAAACCGTTAACTAACCAAACAGCCCCATTCTCCTCCTCCCTCCTCCTCCTCTTTCTCCTCCTAGTTACTTCCCACATATGGACACAGTTATTTAGCCTCTCGTTGAAAGGGAACAAAGAGAGTGTAAGCAGTGGCCGGTAGGTGGGCCGGTGGTGGTGGTGGTGGGGGGGGGGGGTCTACAAATGTAGACACATTAAATCAACTTGCTATGAATCCTTCCCACAAGGCCTCCAGCCTCCATGCCCCCCCCCCTCCTTTGCATTCAAAGATGGAGAAACAAGCTGCTAGGTTTTTGTTGACCCCAACATTTATGTGGTTTTTACAGTAAGAAGAACAAGGAGGGAAGAAGTGAAGAGAAGGAAGGGGGGGGTTCTTTCCACAAAAAGACAGAGGGCCCATTTGTGGGATAACAGGAAGCCAGAGAGTTATTGGGGGGGAATCTGTGCCGAGGTACCCGAACATGGAGCCGTCTGGCCGGAGTCTGTGGTCAGCTCGTGAAAAAGGCAGAAAACCAGAGAGATGGGAATTGTGTTTAGATGTGGGTCTATAAGCTCAGTTTCCTCTTCGCTAATTAAAGACAAAGGAAAAGAAACGGACGCTGTACCTGATCTGCCAGCTCGGCTCCTATGTGGTCAAATCAAGGTACCGATCGCATTGTGCCCTGGAGTCTTCATTTGAAAAGCGCAATAGCGTGAAAGTAGATGACCATTTCCTCTTAGGCCGATGATCTCACCCCCGATCTGGGCTCGTGATAGAGCTATCATAAGAGAAGATGACAGTGTGCTCGAACATGCTTCCCTTTTGGATTTCACGGTTGCTCTTTTTGGCGGAAGATAAAAAATGTTTTTTTCTTCTTCTTCTTCTTTTTTAGTGTAACAAAAAACCTCCACGGCCCCCGCTGCTAATGCTAGACATTACCTCACAAAAAGTGGATTTATATGGAGGAAATAGCTAATCCCCCAGGTAATATGGGTATGAAACAGTCAGGCCAGACAGTAAAAGGGGGGGGTGGCGCTCTCGCTCTCGCTCTCGCTCTTGCTCTCGCTCGCGCTCCCTCTCTCGGCGTCTGATGCAGCCGCGATAGCCCCTCGGTGCCGGGGCCGCGCTGTATCTACGTCGGAGAGGGGAGAGGAAGAGCTGTCACAGCCCTTTTTGTACTTTGACTCTCACTGTAGCTCAAGGCTAGAGCAAAGAGCAGGGTGTGTGTGTGTGTGTGTGTGTGTGTGTGTGTGTGTGCGTGAGTGTGTGTGTGTGTGTGTGTGAGTGTGTGTGAGAGTGAGTGAGTGTGTGTGAGAGAGTGTGGTAGCAGTTGGGGGGTCATTTGTTTTAATTCCTCACAGTTATGTGCCTTGCCGCATAAAGAGAGACGCCCTTTTACCCAAACATGGTTTGTGTGAGTGAGCAGACAAACTCAGGCGCAGATTAGAACGGCGCAGGGACGCGTGCTGATGCACCCCGAGGTGCGACAGCTGATGAGTCGAGGACACCTTGCCCGCTTGCCGTCTAATTTTCAGACCCCCCTCAGAATATTTACCAATCAGGCGCAGCGTCGGCTTGCAACCCCCCCGCCCCCCCCCCACCCCCCGCCCCCCGATGGTGTCACTGCGCATCCCCAGTTTCTCCTCCGCAAAAAAAACCCTCCACGCGCGCTCGCGCCCGCCAAACTGTCTGGCTGCTGACCGGCACTAATGTCCTAATGGCGCTGGCCTACATACTCGGCACACTAGTGTCTGTTGGCAGCCGCCCTCGCCCGACCCTCAGCTTCAGGCGGACGGGGAGGAGAGGGGAGCAAGACGGGAGGAGAGCGCCAGGGCCGTCCGGCCGTCGCCACCGCCGCCGCGTACGCCTCGGCCCCGGGCCCCAAGCTCCGCTCTTAACCGTAGCCCGCCGCCAGACCGTCTCTACAGCGGACTATCCTGTTTGCAGGAAGAAAAGAAGAGTTTGATTTCTTTCTCTCTCTCTCTTTTTTTTCGCCTTTCTTTGATCCCGAAAAGTAAAATAACCTCCACTTCAAATAGATTATCTTGAATTAGAAGCTTCAAAATCTTAAGCACAGTTATTAGGGTATGAAAGGAAGGAGAAAGCCTTTGTAGGTGTTCACACCGGCAGTCAAGCAATGACAGGTTTCATGCACCGCATGTCCCTTGTTAAAATTAGAAACAAGTCCAATTGCACTTGGTTTAAGTGCCCATTTCCATTCATCAGAGTTTGCCCTGGCTGTGTTCTCTGTGAACAGTGCGCAGAGAACTGTTTATGCAATTATAGGATAATGAATGGTACATTGAATTTCCCTACATTTCCCAAGCATGTCTTGAGCCTGCGGGTTTAGGTTTGGGTTTTGTTTCTTTAGTTTTTTCAAAGCCAATCTTAATACAACACTCAGAGGCCTTATGCTGCTTGCTGAAAGAGTTATGAGTCACCGTAGTCGTCCCTCCTCTTCGCTCTGGCCGTGACGCACGAACCGTCAAAGGACGACTGCGCCGCGAGAAGCCGGGGAGCGAAATTTACGACCCTTGTTATGTGCAAATTTCATTCAGAAGCTCGGTTGAAGCCTATATAAAGCCTCAGCAGTCTCAGTAAGTAATGTAGTTTTTTTTTTTTTTTTGCCTGGATGAAGTTAACCACTGGAACCGGCTGCTCAGATCGCTGAGGTCTCATATTAGCTTTGGCTGAAGTTTGCCATTCATTTTTACACGGAACGAAGCTTGTGGGTTTTGGCCTATTTGGGGTGGGCGCGCTTTATTATTCCTACATTTTAATGTTGCTTTAATTCTTATGAGGATTAATGTGTTATTTATTTATTTATTTATTTATTCCCCCATTGAAAAATTCACCGCACCACGGCTTTCAAATAGCACAGGAAAGCCAGAACTTGAGGAGACCTCTGGATTTACCTGTTTTCCCCAGACATGACCTGCAGACAAATGGGAGGGCTTGTGAACGTCCCCTCGGCCCCCACCTGATCGCCACATGGCACCGTGCGTCTGTCAGCGTTAGGCCACGTAGACAAAGGTGGTCAGACAGAGCTGGCTGGTCATGAGAGTCCACCCCCCCCCCGACAGTGCCACTGTCTGGGCTCCTATTTACCCATTCATCCCTGAACCCTCCCCTGCTCCCCGCTCCCTTCCTTTCTTTTTTTGCATATGGAAGAGGGAGGCAGAAGCTTTGCAGCGTGATGGAGGTGTGTATTGACCCAGCGAGGCGATGAGGATGGAATACTAATAGGGTTAATAGAATTAATGGTGCTGTCACCCTTGGTTGCGGGGGAGTGTCAGGCCTCTCGCTGGCTGCTGGCGAGCTGATTGCTTCTTTCTTTGCTGTGGCCGTGCTCGGGCTCCGACTCGGACGGCATCGCTCCGTGTCCAACTCTTTGTTATTATCTCCAGTCCACATCTTTGTCTTATTCCCTTTCTAAGTGCCAGATGAAAGCAGCTGGACTTGCTCAAGTTCTTGGAGACATTTCACCTTTCATCCCAAAGGCTCCTTGAGTTCCAACCGACCGGAGGGGAGTCCAAGGTATTTAGCCTCTCGTTGGGGGTCGTTAACACCTTGAGGTCACACGTTGGTCTCTAACTCACTCTTAACCTCAACCTTATAAAACCTCAAGCAAGTCCGTTGGCCTTTGTATAGCACTTAAGCTAGCGTTACACCTTCCGCTGCTGCGGGGACGCGAGGGTTCGATTCGGCTGGAAAACTGAGATGGGCGCCGAATCCGAAGAGTGGCTGCGGGAAGAGGTCCGTCACTAACCGCACCCGGAGGGTTCGTCTTTAAAACAGTGTAAGGACGTTCAAGTAGGCAGCTGTTCTCGGATGGAAACTGCCAGTTACTATTGGGAAAAGTAAGCGTGTGTTGGCGGAGGTGGAAAATGTTCAAGAGACCTTAGACGCCAATCCGCCATGAGTATGGAACTCGTTCTGCAAGCAAGACTTGAAAAAGTAGTTTGATAATAATGACCACGCGTCCGCGGCGTCCGCAGCACGTCCACAAGTCAGGAGAATTGGGGGCGTGAGCTGAAGCAGATCGGGGTTCACGGACATGGTCATGGGGATGAGTCCGCGTCGCTCGGACCCGGCGGACCCTGTTTAACACCAGCCTTCGAAATGCCCCTTGATCCTTGAGAATCACAGACATCTCTTCTTTCTCTCTCCCTTTTTTATACTGTATCTCTCTATACCCCCCCCCCCCCCCCACACACACACACACACATTCCCCCTTCAAATGGCTAAAAGCTGCTTTAATAATGCACCTTGGTGGCAAAGGTCCTTTGTTCATACAGCCATTGATTTTATAAAGTGGTTGTGATCTATAAGTCTTTATATTCCTCGTGTCCTTGCAGGGGCCTGATTTGTGAATCTGTTTGTGCATGTGTGCCGTCCTTGTTTGTGCGTCTGTGTGTGTTTATGATCCAGCGCTGGTCCTGAGGCAGGCTGTGTGTGTGTGTGTGTAGGTGTGTGTGTGTGTGTGTGTATGTAATAATGGAAGGTTGACATTTAAAGCAGTGTATTTAGTGCCACTGAATTAGCATACTTTAACTGGATGGTCTGTTCCTCGTGGAAAAGGAGCAGGCATTAAATCCCAGCCTTAAGATTGGTGGGCAATTTTAAAGAGCTTTAGTGAAGATTCATAGACTACAAAATGTGCAGGCATCACACACACACACACACTCACACACACACACACATCCTTCCTCCCCGCCTTCTCCGTCTCTGTCTCTCTCCTCCTTTATTTTTCAGCATCGCCTGACCTGGCGTTGCTGCACATCTATTTCTGCACGCAGCGTTTTCCCCCCCTCACGCCGCCTCAGCATGTGTATGAGTTATGAGGGATGAGAGGATTGGGGATTTTGTGTGTGTGTGTGTGTGTGTGTGTGTTGGTTTGTTTGTGCCTGAGTGTTTTTTTGGGGGGGTATGTCAAAGGAAGATACTCTGTCACCAACACATGTCTCTCCTGATGAGTATCTGTTATCCTCCTGATCCACAGGAAGACCGGGGCCTGTTGCCGTTTTGCATGTGTAATGTGGACAAAGAAAAAAAAAAAGTGTGTGTTTATGTGTGTGTGTGTGTGTGTGTAGGTGTGTGTGTGTGTGTGTGTGTGTATGTAATAATGGAAGGTTGACATTTAAAGCAGTGTATTTAGTGCCACTGAATTAGCATACTTTAACTGGATGGTCTGTTCCTCGTGGAAAAGGAGCAGGCATTAAATCCCGACGCAAGATTGGTGGGCAATTTTAAAGAGCTTTAGTGAAGATTCATAGACTACAAAATGTGCAGGCATCACACACACACACACACACACACACACACACACATACACACACACACTCCTTCCTCCCCGCCTTCTCCGTCTCCGTCTCTCTCCTCCTTTATTTTTCAGCATCGCCTGACCTGAGCGTTGTGCTGCACATCTATTTCTGCATACGCAGCGTTTTCCCCCTCCCGCCGCCTCGGAGCATGTGTATGAGTTATGAGGGGATGAGAGAGGATTGGGGATTTTGTGTGTGTGTGTGTGTGTGTGTGTTGGTTTGTTTGTGCCTGAGTGTTTTTGGGGGGGGGGGGGTGTCAAAGGAAGATACTCTGTCACCAACACATGTCTCTCCTGATGAGTATCTGTTATCCTCCTGATCCACAGGAAGACCGGGGCCTGTTGCCGTTTTGCATGTGTAATGTGGACAAAGAAAAAAAAAAGTGTGTGTTTATGTGTATGTGTGTGTGTGTGTGTGTGTGTGGGTGTGTGTGTGTGTGTGTGGGGGGGGTATCGGCGGAGTCCCGTGCCCGTCTGGTCGCGCGCCTGCGCGGGGGGAACGCCGGCAACACGGGGCCGTAACTCATTCTTCGCTGTGTTTTCCTAATGAGCAGGATAATGAATCAAGGACTTGTTTACCGCTCGCACACAGAGCAAATATGCACGAAAGTCATTAGCGTGTTTTATGTGCGGGCAGCGTTACACACGCCTGCCTGGACATACTTTGCATGGCGAAGGAATTGATGTCGTCCGGGCCCTCGGCCCGGCGGGATTCTTTATGTACGGTAGAGATGTTTGGGTTTTTTTTAATACGTTAAGGGATTTTTACTTCCAATGTGCGTCGCCCCTCAGAGACATTTAGTGCATTGTTCTCATTGGTCGGGCTATTAGGGCCACGCGTACACGCAGAGACACACACACACACACACACACACACACACACACACACACACACACACACACACATCACACACACATTTTTCATCACTGTACATAGTCTGGCATCTGTTATACAGTAATGCAGTAACGAAATAAATCTAATTACGGCTCACTCATGTGATTATTGTATTTTAAACCATGTATATCTTTTACGCAGGTTTTCTTTATTTAGGAGCCTGTTTCATCACTGTAAAGTTGGCTCTTCTTTTCCCTTTTCTTTTTTTTTATTTTTCCCATGTCACACTTCCCTAACAGACGGATAGGGAAAGTCTGAGGCAGCGTGTTTAATTTCAGCACCTTGAAAAGAGTTTAACCACACAATGATTTCAGATAAATGAAAGGGATGTAATTAGTGATGTTGGGGTATGCAAGCATGATGGTTTGTATTTGTGTACGGTGCCTAGTTGAGCCCTAGGATAATCAGCATAGAATGTGTCAATTGAATGATGACATGGGGGCCTTTGTTTGAGTGTAGGAAACAAAACAAACGTGTGGGCCAATACCGCGATGTCGGCACTGTAACTGCACCAAAAGGCCATAAACCTTGCAGAGATAAATCAGTTTTAACCGGAGTCATGACCTGACATATCCTGTTTTTCAGACTGAGAGAGAGAGAGAGGGAGAGTGTTTGCGCTGGAATGCCATTGTTTTCCTGTTGAGCCGAAGGTTACCACAAACTCCCCGTGTGGAAAATCCTCATTGAAACAAACGAAAAAGGCCAGACGCCTTAAAAAACAAACAAAAAAAAACAACAAAAACAAAAATGAAGCGAACAAATAATACAACAATAGCGATGACATGATAGTAGTTTTCTGTTTTATATATATATATCTGTAGCACGTGCATACACATTAACAGGCAATCGTTCACACGGCCGCACGCTTTCAGTTGATTCCCTGCTGATACCGTGCCCGGGGGGGAGAGGGGTTGCCATGGCAACCCTTGTCCAGCAAAGGGGTTTTGGCCTGCTTTTTCCTGTGAGCACGCCGAATGGGGTCATTAAACCCCCCCCCCAACACATACACACACCACACACACACACCACACAAACACACTACTCATCAGTAGCATCACTGTCTCCACTCAAACAACCGATTGAATAACTCCCTCATAGTTCATCTTACTTCCTTACACCCCCCCCCCCCCCGCCGCCGCCGCCGCCGCCTCACACTTTTTTCTCCACTGTTCATCAATGGAGGTCAAAGGTTCACGATGTGCCGTCCATCTTGCCCTTGTCTCTCCGTGGAAAAAAAAACAAAAAAACGCAGGAGGAGCTCCAATTATCCAGGGAGCTGCCGGCAACCTGGTGGGTCTGAGGTGGTGAGAGGTGAAAGGTTGCGACCTCCGTCTCCGCGGAGCCATGTGCGGTGGCGGATGCTTCCGTGGCATCGGCGTGATGTCAGGTAGAGGAGACGCAGGTCACCTCTACCTGACCGCCGAGTCCTGTCTGTGCCGGCGTCTTGACCTCGGTAACCCGCCTCACTCCTCTGAATTCATTCTGATGCTTTCATCATTACAGCAAACGTCCAGTTTGTTGATATTCATTCTGGTTGATTGGGCTGATTGTGTGCAAGGGGGTTTTTTTGTTATTTTTTTTCTGAGCAAATCCTACAGTGCAAGCGTTATGATCAGCAGCGATGGAGATTATACGGAATCAGTTATTTAGAGAGAAAGACTTCAGCCTGGGACCTTTTAAGGTCATTTTAGTGACTATTACTATGCAGAAAATCTGAGGAAAAATAACTCTGAGTATAATGTTTACACAGGCAGCACAAAATAACCACGAGCAATGACTTATTGACTGATCAAGGATGATGCCAAAAACAGACCCAAGTATGGATCTTGCAGAGTTACTCCGGGGCTGTGAGCTTCTCTCTAGATGTACTCTCATCGAGCGCTTTATTAGGGACACCACTAATGGTGCAAATGGCCACCTTCTGCTAGCAGCCTCAGTTCCCGTTGGCATGGCTTCCACAAGATGTTCAGAACAGTCCTTTGAGAAACACTCAAGTCTGCATCGTGTTATTTCTACAGATTCGTCAGCTGCACGCCTGCCCCCCCCCTCCAATTCCAACGCATCCCAAAGGTGTCCCACTGGATTCAGGTCTGATGATTGGCGAGGCCAGCGAAGCCCATCGCCAACTCACCGCCATGTTCATGAAACCAGACCGGACAACTTTTGCTCTGCTAAATGGCGCATTTTCATGCTGGAAGTAGCCATTAGGAGATGCTAAACTGTGGCCATAAAGAGAAGCACATGGTCGGCAACAGTGCTCAGACGGGCTGTGGCATTCAGATGATGATTGATTGTTATTTACGGGGTCCAAAATCTGCCAAGAAAAACCTTCCCCACGCCATTACGCCCCGCCGCCGCCAGTCCGGTCTGTTGACACAAGGCAGGTTGGGTCCATAGACTCGTGATACCTTCGCCAAGTTCTGACCCAACCATC
This sequence comes from Istiophorus platypterus, assembly GCA_016859345.1. Lineage (NCBI taxonomy): Eukaryota > Metazoa > Chordata > Actinopteri > Istiophoriformes > Istiophoridae > Istiophorus > Istiophorus platypterus. The sequence goes on from CM029111.1 coordinate 15,409,888, forward strand.
TGCGTGCCTCAGCAGAAATCCACATCCGTCAGACCGGGCTGTCAGTTTTTTTTTCCATTCTCCGGCCGTCCAGTTTCTTGCCGAACCTGTTCCCGCCGCAGCCTCGGATTTCTGTTCTTGGCTGACGGGAGTGGAACCCGACGTGGTCTCTTGCCGTGGATCCCGGGGGGATCGGCGGTTTTAGAAGTGCTCCAACCGGCCAACGATCATGCTGCTGTCAAAGTCACAGAGATCACATCTTTTTTCAGGCTTTCCCAAGATTGATGTGAACATTTACTCAAGCCCCTGATCTGTACCTGCATGATCCTATGCATTGGACTGCTACCGCGTGATAATTGCATAAATATGCAGGTATACGGGACTTCCTAATAAGGCGCTGCAATCGTGCACCTCCGGGTATTCTACCTTGTTCCCTCGCACTCACGCCTCATCGCACGGTTGATCTGTAACGGGTCCAACGCACGTCAAGGGCGGTCCGCCTTGATGTGGCGCTTGATGAAGAACGTCAAGAATCCCTCGCAGCAACATCATACGCTCAGCGATGGCGCGCTCACCTATGGAAAACGCAGTGCGTCGCGCTGCTGTCGACCGCAGCGTGAAACATAGTGGGTGGGGAGGTTCCTCCGGCTCAGCTGCATCGCAAGTGGAAAAAAAACACGGGTTCTGATTGAAGTCCTTTTATTTCCTCATTCGCCTGCGTCGCTCCTGCCGGCTATAATTTTCCCAGCCATCTCGCTTCCACCTGCCAATCTTGTCCCACATTTAAATCTCACAAATCCTTTGGGAGAAATCGAAACAATTTCAGCTAATTTGCCCCTCACCTGAACTTTTTTTTTTTTTTTCTTTCTGAGATGCTTTTTAGATTCACGCGTCTATGTGATCTACTTTGAAGTATTCTGAGGGAGGAAGCGAGAGGTATGATATTTTCCTCCGGTTCAGACTGTTTGACATTCCGGTAATAACTTTTATCTTCCGTCGGCGCATTGGCTGCTGTTAATAGATGCGCGATTGCTTTGTCCCTTGCTTATTTACTCATATAAAAAATAAATATAGCTTCTCCGTTTCTTCTTCGACACGTGCGTCGTAACATTAAGAGCTCAGACATAATTTCCCCTGGAGAGGGGGCTCCGGCATTAGAGAGGCAGGCTTTTGCGAAGAGGTATTTCTTACTTTGCGCAGTTCACATTGAATTTAAAAAAAAAAATAAAACCGCAAGAGCGCTTGCGTGTAAGTGTATATTTATCCCAGTATCATACGCTGTGATGGGACTAAACAGTCGTCATCACCGGGGTTGAAGAGCGGAGCCACGGTGCCGACTCCTCTTCCTCACATCCCCTTGACGCTTTGCCCGTTTTCTCATTCTTCCCCTTCCAGGCGTCCCTCTTTTCCATTTTGTGCTCGTTTAATCCACCTTATCTTTCTTTCTGTTAGCTCTCTACGTCCCTCTTCCTTTCTCTTTGTCTTAAGTCGGGTCGGCTAAAAAACAGCCAAACTTATTGCGGTGTCAGCTATTTAGGTTGTATATAAAAATCTTCTTCTTTTTTTTCTCTCGGTAGTTCGGGAGCCAGTTAAGCTGAAACATCGGCTTGTCCGTACTGGTGAACCCCATTTTTTGAGGGCTAAGCAGAAAAACCTCCCCACCACATCCCTCCATTTTTTTTGTGTGTTTTTTTTCCTCTCGCTCTGAAACCTTCTAGGCCCACGTCCATCACCAGCTCGCCGGCCACTGTTCAGTGTTTTTAATGGGGAGCTAAATATAGGCCGCACATTGTGCTGCTGTGCTTAATATATGTGTTTGGGCCGATTAGAGCCGAGGCCCTGATCTCATCGGACCACAGACCCCTAATGCAATCCGCGCAGTCTCTGGTTTCTATTTGGACTCGTTGGGGTGGGGGTGGGGGGGTTGGTGATATAATCATGTTTAGAGTTGTGAGTTATGTGGCTGAGAGAGATGGCAATATTACAGAGCTGAAATGGAATTGAACGAGTCTTGGATGGAGCTATTATAGACACGGCTGCGGCAAGATTGGTTGTTAAGACTCGCCGGGTATCAATTTAATAGGATGTTTGCTTTTCGATATTCACCGACAGTCGATGAAAAAAAAAAAAACACCCTGGTCATTTGAACGGCCATCATGCGCGATTTGTCGGGCACAGTCTGGTGCGTTCACTGTCCAGACAGATGAGGACAGATGTTGTATTGGAGAGGGTTAACTGCCCTGTACACGGAGGTAGTGGTGGGGGCAAATCAATAGGTTTTATGGTGCTTGGCCAAAAATATGAGGTAATTGCCCCTTTCTGTTGTCTAAGGCTTGGGTCATTTTACCAGATATGGTGCCTCCTCCATATGTGCAGGTTAAGGAGAGAATCAAACGTCTGTTTCTGCCTCTCTCTTTCTCCGTTTTTCTTGCTTTCCGTTACCACAACTCCGCATCCGTCCATCTTCCTCATCTCCCTCTCTACTCTCTCCATCTCGCCCTGTCGCCCCTCATGTCCCTCTCCTCCATCACCGCGGAGAGGCCTCACCAGCCCCCGCGCGTCCGATGGGAAGTGACACGCGGCGCATATAGGCGGGCGGGCTAACATGTGCCTTATGGGAGCTTATATTGTACAACAGGAGCAGGAACAAAAGAGACGCCGCTCGGGGCCGGCACGTCGCACGCAGGCGTGCACGGCACACGTGCAAACACACACACACACACACACTCACATATACACACAGCAGCTTTCCACATGCTGCTCACTACTGACACCAGAATTCTTCAGCCTGACACTGGTGATGGATTAGATGTGTTATCGAGGCGGAGAGAGGCTCCATGTTTTCTCCCGGTGTGCTGGGGAAAGAAAGTGAGAGAGAGAGCTAGAGAGAGAGAGAGAGAGAGAGAGAGAGAGAGAGCGTATGCACATACGTAGGCAGCTGAGTCGCCCGTTCCCACCTGAAGTAGAGGAACAGAACAACAGTCTGCTACATTTCAAGCAGGGTTTCTAGGACGGAGATGCGAACAGATAGAGATGGTGAGTCTGCTTGGTACGCGGTGTTCTTCCAACTGTCAAATACAGCCCGTTGATTCATATCTGTGTTTATGTGTGTGTGTGTGTGTGTGTGTGTGTGTGTGTGCGTGCGAGATGCTCATTTATGATCCCTCATGAGCTGCGTACTCGTGTGCACCGCGTGGACATGAATCCAAGTGTGTGTGCCTCTGCTCTCTTGTTTAACAGGGGAAGTAAGGAGGAATTTGTGTGTCTTGCCGATATCTGGCTGCTGATGTGATGGTGATGACCCCCCCCCCCCCCCCCCCTCCGCCCTGCCCCCATGCCCCCTGCCACACCACCCACAGAGTGACTCACACTACCAGTCCACTCGCCCCGATGCAGCCCCAACTCACGCCAAAGGCACTACATCCATCTTAGAATGGGAATTATAAGTCCATCTGCGGTTGGGGGGGGGCAGTGGATCTGTCAGCAGACCTCCCGTCCCAGCTCCACATTCATTCAGTCTGCCATGTAACTTGATGTACTCACAGTAGAAAGGGCATCCAGTAACACGGACCCCCTGCAGAGGGGCTCATTGACGGAAGGCGCTGGGTTTGAACCCAGCTTGGGTCTTAGTGCTATTTTCAGGGTGTTTTCATGGGTTTTCATTGGGTGAAGTGAGTTGTTCCTAACTTGCCTTTGACCTCAGCATAGCAACCATATCCACAAGTGAATGTTTTGTTTAGAGGGGTTAAAAAGAAAATTATAATTCCTGTATGTGGTTAATGTCTTTTAAAATAGGTGCAATGAGACCCCCCCACCCCACACACACACACACACACACACACCCACCACCACCCTCCTGTCACAGAAGCCTTTTAAAATCATGGCTGCCTCCCTGTCAAGCCTCACTAGCTCTTAAAACGGCGTCATCAATCTGTCACCTGTCATCTGGCCCAAGGTACCAAACCAATCTCAACATCAAATTCAAGGCCCATTAACCGGGGCCGAGATTGGTCCCGTCAGATGGGTTGGATTTGATCGGATAAGTTTTTATCACGGTCTGCGTCGGATCCCTCTGACCCGCTTCGTTTTTTTTTTAGTCGCCGTTCCCGGGAGCCGAGCCTCCTCCGGCGCGGCGGCGTGCCGTCGTCGAATCTAATCCAGTTCGCGGGATCAGGCAGATAAAGGCAGTGCCTATCGCTGCAGCACCAAAGACCGCTGAACTGGATTAGCGCGGATGTGGGAGATAGCTGCGAGGTGGGTGACTTGGAGGCACCAACCTCCGCTCTCCACTCTTTCTCCTCCCCTTCGTAGAGCAGCTCGGTTTCAGCCATAACAGCACAATCTCCCTAAGATCCCGTCATGCTATTCTCGTAGGTGGGAGCCCCGCAATTTGACTTAATCCTACCCAGCATCAAGGTGTCTCTCACACACACACACACACTCACACACACACACCGCGGTTTGGTAAAGGTTCCCATGTGTAGGGTCACAGTCTGCTCCTCCAGCTGAAATGCGGCGGTCAAGAAATAACCTGCACCCTCAGATGATTCTCTATTGCTGTTGGCAGCCACCTGTAGACATGTATGTCCTGTTTCGGAGAACGCCAGCCGCCCTCGAGGCAGAGGTTTGAAAATAGCTCTTTTTCCAAATCCGAAAAGAAAGCAGGTCTCAGGTAATGGTTACCAGCTGTGGCCATTAGAGGAGGAGGAACATTCTTTCAAAATTGAGTGGCTTAATGTTGAACAAACACTCACGCAGACAAGCTGTAAAACAGAGACCGAATCAGCAAATCGGCAGATCATCCCTCACGGTGTTATTCTTTGTAGTACATGTTTTTATTACAATGTTTTCCCTTTCAAAAATAAATCCTAGCCCCAGCGTTTTATCGTTCCCAGCGACTTTTTCTCGTAGAGAGGGGCGTTGCACAGTCTGGAAACCGATCGGGTTGGCATTTCGCGAGCGTTGCATAACGCAAGCTCTGGCCTTTTCCCCGTCTTCCCCCTCTATCTCCGAGCGGCGGCATCCACAATGCACCGCGAAACACGCATTCGATGCACTTTTACCCCGGATTTACTCGGCACTTTTCGCTCGGCGGAATGCCTCACACGGACGCACGCGGTCGGGGATCCGGCATCTGGCACGGCGTTCAAAACCAGGGAGACCGAGCGGGGGGAGAGAGCGCGGGAGGGAAAGGGAATAAGGGAGAGGCGCAGTTTGAATTGGAGTTTGGTCAATCTTCAAACGTTTTTTTGCGGGGTGCTTACATGGTCTGATCAAAAGCGCCCCACTGGCACAGGCCCTTGTAGCCACAAGGGAAGCCCTCTGATGCCGCTGCCACGGCTTCCCTGCTGGCCAAACCGCCCCCCCCCCCACCACCACCACCACCTCCAACCCGCACACGCCTGAGTAGGTGCTGTGACATAAAGTTTAAACATAGAAAACAAAAGTTTCCGCTTTTTATTCCATTTGTTTTTGCAGGATGTGGCAGCTGGGAAACTTTGGCCTCCCTCGCGAGCCGTAAAATATTATTATATTATTCTGTACGTCGTCAACAATGAGGCTCCTGTTGTGATGAATGGCTCGGAAGACTGTTTGGATTAGAGAGCGTCCTCAAGACTCCAAAAGACGAGGAAACTTTGAACTCTTTTGAAATGCACACGTATCTTAATAAGACTTGGTTTATCGTTATTTTAACGGTTTTAAAAATGCATCAAACATCTGGATTTGGCCAGCAGTCAGATGTTATGTCAGAAAGAATCCGCACCGGGTTGCCAGCCACCCACTGGCAGTGCAAAATTAGGTATTCAGGATGAAATGAAAGACTTTTGTTCACATTGAGGTTTTAGTTTTATAACAACACATTAATTTCAGTCTAATTCTAGGCATTATAATCCACAATAAATATTATCTTTGGGGTACCGGTGTAGGGAAGCCTGACGAGATTGTTAAGGAAGATGACAGGAGGCTGTAAGTGAAAGAGAAAACATGTTTTATTTACACTCTTTATTCTATTTACACTCAAGTACATCGCATTTATCTCCAGAAAATTAAAATACAAACAACTAGAATGCAAACTTTGATTAAGCGAGAGGGAAAAAAAACAAATCCAGCTAAAGGTAATATCACTTTGCTAAATGTTACTTTTATCAGACACTGGCACAAGCGAGAGGAAATATTCCTCTCCGACCCGCCGAGAAAACCAATCCTATCATTACACATGAAACAAATCATAATCAACAAAATATCCAAACCAATACAATCACACATTACCTGGTTTAACTTGGTTGCCACGATTATTCCCGACAAGCACGGCGAGTGCGGATAGTTAGAAAAAAAAGACACCTAACGTTTAATTCCAGAAAACCAAAGATTAAATCAATAAACAATAGCTGAACTTGATTTAGCCAGGAAATGATGTTACTGCAGCAAAATACGACGCTAAACACGAACGAATCAGAGGAAGTTTTCACTTGGATTCAATACCTGAGAACAAAGATGGAAGTTTGACCCATCAAGCCAAAGACAAACAAGTCACACTCATTCAGGAAAACGCCGAGAAATAAATCAGGCTTCGATACCGCAGTGAGGTGGATGCGTCCCAGTGTTATGTGAAAGCGGTTTGGGAAACCGGATACGGCGACAGCGCCCATGCTCCGGGTTTTCTAACGGGTTTAGTACGGCTCTGTGACGCTGAGGGGGTCGAAAATCTATTTCTGTCCTCGGTTCTCCGGGCATCTTTCACAATGGCCCTGTGTGCGTTTGTTTGGGTTTGTTTGTATACGAAGGATATCATATGACTCGTGTGAATATTACGGGTATGTAGAAGCAAAAGGCTGCTAACAGGGTGGTTTCGTGGCCTTAAGCTCCTTTCACGACGTTACGTCTGTGAATCTGAACCTCGGTGTCTGATCGTCCTTCTTTTCTTTTCTTTTTTTTTTTGCGATCATCAAGACGAGGCTGTTGTTTCTCTTCACAAATATTAACAACACAGTCACACATGGTGTCCCTGGGGTAAATGTAGTAATGTTTTTCAACACTCATCCATCTTCACCCCCCCTCCCTTCCCCTCCTCCCTCGCTTTTTCTCAGTCGCAGCTCCTCCACGACAGCGATGGATAGAGGTTAGCTAATGGCCGCGGTGTTGAAATGGAGGGGGGGGGGGGCTAGATCGGGCCAAAGCGGGGACAGCTCTCTGGGGCATCGGGGGTGGATAGGTCCTCTTTAAATAAAGGGGCAGTAATATTGTCAGAGGAGCTCGAGGGTATGAATCCAACCTGTTGGCAGCCTTCTCATTCTGCCTGATAAATAATGCAAGGTCAAATGGGGAGGTGGGGGGGGTAAGTACCTGGGAGAGCAGGCTAAAGGTTGAAGTGAAAACGATGCCAGGGAAGTGGATGTTTTGGACCCGACGGTCCTTGACTGAGGTGGTAGATACTGTAGGCTGGTAGATCGGTGGCGTGGGAGTGAGTGAGGGAGGGAGTGTGATAAAAAAGATGGAGTTTTTGAAAGAATTATTTTGGTCCAGCAAACACTTGGCTTCTCCGTTTACTTGCCCAGGGTTTTCATTTTCCTCCTTTTGTGTGTGTGTGTGTGTGTGTGTGTGCGCGTGCATGCGTGTGCGTGTGCGTGTGCGCGTGCGTGTGTGCGTGTGTGTGTGTGCGTGTGCGTGTGCGTGTGTGTGTGTGTGCGCGCCTCACTCGCCCACTCAGAGGTGAACCTGCGCTGCAAAGAACTTTGCGTTCAACCAGCCCACTTCACACACACACAAACACACACACACACACACACACACACGCACCAGCAGGCGCACACAGACATTTCTTCGCTCCCTCACAATGGTGTGGGTGTGTGTTTGTGTCTGCATATGGGCAATGTGCGAATGTTAACACACTTTGCGAGATTTACAACTGCTGTAGAAAAGCGGCTTCTTAATGTGAAAAGCAACTGGCTGTGGATGTGTGAGAGAGTGTGTGTGTGTGTGTGTGCGTTCGTGTGTGCGTGTGTGTGTGTATGTGCGTGTGTGTGTGTGTATGTGCGTGTGTGTTTGCGTACGTGGTGGGATGGTGTGAGCCTTTCTGGAGTACCTGAGTGTCAGAAATGTCGATTCCCTTCTCTCCGTGTGAGCTGTAAGCTGTTGAAAAAGAAGTGTATACAAAAGAAGCAGAGGCCGAGACACAGAGATGGTATTGGGATGGGTGACTCCGGGGGGGCGACGGGGGGGAGGGTCTCATCATTTATTTCTGGGCACATTTTTTTGCTTTACAAGGACAGATCTTGTGATCCCTGGTGGCAGCCGGCTAGGACAACACATTATAGCGTGACGGACTGCTCCTACGGGTGCACACGCATAGACACACACATTCACGCACCGACGTGCTTTACGGACGAGCATATTTGCTGAGGTCTCCCGCCACGGTGCGGTGTCAGTAACCAGAGGACGACCGGCACGGCCCCCGCATCCTGCCTTTCTCTTCTTTGCATATGGCTTTCACATATCTCCTCTGCCTTTCAGTGTTTGGATTAGCCCACCAAGGTTAGGCGTAGGTCAGCCGCGCGGGGGGGGGGGGGGCTCGGGCGCCCCGGGCCCTGCCCTGCGACTGAGCCGCTCGCCGCCATCGTGTACCTGGGCCAAGGCCCGGGAGGCTTTCATGTGGACTTCCATCGCGCTTTCTGTTTCTCTTACTTGGCCGATCCAGCAGTTTACCACACATTCATTCACATACTCTCATAGGCTTGTGTGTGTCTGTGTGTGTGTCTTTGTGCACACGTTTGCCCACACCGCCTCCCACACGCCCACTACATCTTCTTTTGACTGACACATGACCTTGACTTTCCCCTCTGTGATGTTTTATAGAGAGTCTGGCTGCTCTTTGATGCTGTCAACATCTGAATAGATAGATGAGTGTTTGAGTGGAGGGAGGCAGGCAGCCGGGGATGGACGGAGGATGGAGCCATCAGCCTTCATGGGTGGAGGAGGGTCTAGTGACATGTGACATTACAGAAGCATCTCTCAGGCCCCCATCAGGAAACCCATCTACCCCCCCCCCCACGCCACCCCCAAGATTTACTGTCCTGGTTATATGTACTTAGCCACCAGAATCTTATGAATAAAGAAGAAACAAGGGGCTGCTTTTGGTCCATTTGGAACCAGGGAGGGTCAGATGCCTCATATAATTCATCAGAGTGCCTCTCCCCTGTTTTTGTAGCGAGGTGGTCTTGGCCTCGAGTTCAAAGCTTTTCTGTGGTAGCACATCATTCATCAGGGGAAAGAGGAAAGGAAAACAGAGCTAAGGTTTCACAAAGGTCCGACGATATCAGCAAAATAATTCCCAGCAGTTGTTGTAACCCCATCCTAAGTGGAATCTCAGAGGGCTGACATTTACCTCGCAACCACATGATAATACGATTAGCGGCGCATATTTTTTTGGCGATTAAAAAAGGAAGTATTTGAAAGTCAAGTAATTATCCCATTGGTGTTTTCAGTTCTTTAATTCACTGCTCCGACAACCCTAGTCCAGCATCTCCGCTTACCCGAATCTCCAACTAGCCAAATGATAATGATATATTCTTTTTCAAATATCACTTGACCCCTGTCATCCCCTATCAATCACACCGTGTCATTTTTTTTTTTTTTCTATTCCCGCCGTCACGCCGATATAAATAGCGGCCGCTGACCTGTCTGCGCTCTGTGTTTCCTCAGATCCGCGTCGACGGGCCTCCTCACGGTGGCGTCCAGTACGAGACGATAACGGTCATCAAGGACGGCAGCCCGGTCCTGCGAGACATGGCCTTCTCGCTCGACCGCAACCACCTCTACGTCATGTCCGAGAGACAGGTAGGTGTCCAAAGTTGTCCTCACTATAAATATACATATACATATATATATATGTATATATATATATATATATATACATACCATAATGCAGGAGAATGGATGGTTTAAGCATGTCTCTGTGTGGGTGTGCATATGTTTAAATGTCAGGAAAAGAAGTGTGTGTGTGTGTGTGTGTGTGTTCTCCAGTGAGGCCCGAGATGGCCCAACTCTCAACATCAGCAGCACTACCACCCTCTGTCAGCTATAAATAACCTAGGTGGCACAGCAGGGGACGTTGTGACAGCGTTTGATAATGAAGGAGAAGAATAAGGGCAGGGAGAAAGAAAGAACTAGAGAGACAGGGAAAAGACAAGGCACGAATGGGAGGGAGAGGGAGAGAGATGAAGGGCACTTGCGGGTTGGCTGGCTGAGGCAGAGGGATGGGAGAAAGAGTGATGAGGGAAAGAGGGACAGCTGGAGGAGTGTATGACTTAGACAGAGCAAAAAAAAGAGAGACAGAGTGCAAGGTCATCCTCTCACACTCCTAATGAAGTGACACAGCATCGCAGGGCAGGTGGGAAGAGGCTGATAGCCATCAGTGCATCTGACATACTAAGTAGGCAGACGCGGCGGAGGCAGACAAGGGCGGGGGGGGGGCGCAAGGACGGAGTAGGGGGCGAGGGGATGAGAGGGGAGGGAGAAACACGGCAGGATAGAGGGAGAGATGAAAGGGGGAGGAGAGGCGATGCGGAGGAGAGGAGGAGCGGCTGCAGGGGAGCGTGGCGGCACGGCGAACCCCGGAGACGGGCGACGTGCGAGGCTGTCAGCGCGCGGTGATAGATTGCCGTCCTCTTCGGCTTATCTCCGCCTTTAACACACTCAACAACTGGCTGGCCGGGGCCCACAGGTTAGGAGCCATGTCGGGCGGCTGCGGCGCGAAGGAGTTATTTAGACAATGGCGTCCATCGCGGGGAGAGCGGGAGAGGAAGGGAGGAAGCAGACGGATTAATCGTACTCCACGGCCGCTCTCGGCGTCTGTGTCTGGCACATCACCGTGATGTGTGCGATTTGTTTTATTCCACTGTTCCAACAACGATTATTTATAAAAAAAAATGTTTTAAAAATGGCTGGAAAGTTACTCGGTTTTAGTCTGACGCTGTCATGCTGCGAGAGCAAAAATATAACGGCGTCTAATGCAATCACCAGTAATAGCTCAGCACTTCAGCCGATATTACTGCTGATTTCTCACTAAGGGCGTACCACAGACATCCGAACCAAATTATTTAAAATCTCAAATCTCTCTTTATTAACATTTATACGGCGTACTTCGCCAGAATATTTTGATTGCACAACTGGTATTTAAAAGTTGTCTCTCGGGTTACCTCGAGGACAAGAGCCCCCCCCTCCACTCAGTGCATGCACAAACACAGTGTTTGTTATGGCAGCTGACTGTGAGATGATGACTCTGTTGCAAGGCATGACATGAATTACACAAGTAAAGAAGAGTTTGTACTGAGACTAAAGTCTGTTTCCCATATTTATTAAATCCTTTATTCCCACTTATTCCACGGATGAAACGGGCTTTTGATGTTGAGCTCATAACTGCTAGTCATCTGAATGAGAAGCGATGCCGGTGAATATTATTAGTATTCGGCGTGTCGAGTCCTCTGTCTTGCTCTCCGGGGGCCAGGGAGGATCCAGGCAGACAGACACACATGCGCTCACATTCCGAAACGCTCTCGACCGCCCTGGGGATCTCACCCTGCATGTTTCAAGGATGCAGCCGCGGCTCGGCCCGGCGGAGTAGCAGCCGGATCGGGACCCGGCGCTCGCTCGGCGTCTTTCACGAATGTGTCAGATTCGGCCGGGAGTTCGTACTCTCGGCTGGACTGCGAACAGCGGGGCCCTATAAACACGAATGTCTGCATGAAGCAGGATGACGAGCGGCGGGGTGGTGATATCACATCACTGGTCACTGAGTGTTGGAGTTTGCTCTTGAAAAAAGGGATTTGCCATTAACATTTTTTGTTACACCAACCGTATTACAAGCATTATTGCCGACCTAGTGACTTTGTCGCCAGGTTTCGTGACTTTCAGACCCCTTTATCGACTTTTTCAAAAAAATTTCCGAAAAAGAACCTAGTGACAAATCTGGCAGCTTTTTGGCCAAACCTTAGCTACTTTCTGTTAAAGAGAGTCGCCAGTACGTCCTTGTCCCGTCGGCTGACAACAGAAACAGAGAAAAGTGTGAATGAGAACAGCTTTATCTGGGATTTGACTGGATTACCTTGATGTATATGTGAGCACAGAGTAGGAGAGGAGCAAACAGATAGAGGCCTGAAACCAGCTGACGCTAGACCGAATGCAAATACCACATGATTATGTCATGTATATGCTAATTAGGGTATTACATCATCATCATTTTTCAAGTGAGCTGTAGCTGCCCTCCATTGAAAGTAATTGTTAACAGTAGTTCCACAACAGTGTTTTAACTATGTTCTCAATTTTGCACATTGACAATATACAGTCCAGCCATTTACTACGTTTTGACCCAACCTTGTTTGATATGGACAGTTAGAATTTAAATTATTTGGAATTCAATCTCTGATTCAATCTCTCCAACATTCAAGGCTGGACCTGCTCGAGTGGCATTTGTTTTATTAGCCTAGATGGAACAGCATGTGCTTACATGTATCATACTAAGTGTTCTCCCTGTGAGGAAATTCTCTTTCTGCACACACTGTAAAATCGCAGCAGCCATCTTCAAACCAGCTCCCTCACACTGCCGCTCAATGGAAAACATCTATTTGACCTTTATCTTATCGTTAATCTAAATGTCACCTCGAGCTACACTTGAAGTTAGACATCCAGGACATCACGAGATCTATCTCGTCTAAACTTCACTTGTTCCCATGTGTCTGGCTGATGCCGTCTGGGGCCGAGCGCATGGTGATGGGAGACGGCAAGAACAAAGGAGGGATGATATCAAACAGAAACCAGGGCAGATTTGGCTCCAGTTGCATTTCCTACTCTGAATAACAAAGAGGCCCTCTGTGTTTGGCACAGTGGGAAAGAGAGAATACAGAGAGTGCAAGAGAGAGACTGACACTGAATGAGAGAGAGAGAGAGAGAGAGAGTGCGGGAGGGAGAGAGGGAGACAGAAATTGGGAGAGAGTAATATTTGCTTAGCGGGGCCATGCTCCAGAATCTGGGCTCTCGCTCCCTCCAGTCCTCACACCTGTGTGTGTGTGAGTGTGAGTGTGTATTGTGGCGAAGCTGAGAATCATAGGATGTGCGAGACCTTTGTGAATACAAACATGGAGACATGCACCCGCAGGGACTCGCATGCACAAACACACAAACACTCACACACACACACACACACACACTCACACGCACATGCTCCCTCAGATTTTCCATTTGCATAGGTACCGACATAATGCACAGGCTCCCGCAATCACACGTTCACTCTGCACAAGAAACACTATAATTACAGACACAGGCAAGCACCCGTCTCCCATTCAGTATTCAAATGGAATCTCCATAAGGCTTTTCGGAGGCTTTTCATCTAGCCTTTCTCTCTCACCCGCACACATATAGATTACACCTACTGCATATGTATAGATCCTCCGTGGATGACTCTTACATATTCACTGCCTACTCCAAGTTATCGCTCAGAATGTGAAAGAACTTTACGCTCCCCTCTCATTCTCATTTGTTTCTCTCCCACACCATCATTCAACCCCCCCCCCCCCCCCCCCAGCCCGAAAAAAATGTTTAATGGCTCCCTGTTTCATATTCGATCCATAGCCCTGTCGTGTTAAACTGTGCTTTTGTTTTGGAGATGTAATGACAATAAGATCCACCATATTAATGATGTGGTGGGGATTGGCCCAGTGCAAGGCAGTGCAGTGGAACTGATGAAAAGACCTGGCTCACTGACTTTCTCTTCTCCAGGAGCAGTATGAGTGAGTCTGTGTGTGTGTGTGTGTGTGTGTGTGTGTGTGTGTGTGTGTGTGTGTGTGTGTGTGTGTGTGTGTGTGTGTGTGTGTGTGAGTGAGTGAGTGTGTGTGTGTGTGTCTGCCTTCCAATAGGGTACTGTATCATTACTGACAGTCCTGAAATACATAACAGCAGGTTTTCATCTCAAGATTTATCTTCAGACATCTGTGTATATCCACTGGGTGCCTCCACTGAAAAACCTCAAAAACATGTATGTTGCGTCATCTTTGGATTTTTCACAGGACCCGCACTTTGTGTCTTTGTGCGTCCTGCAGTTGTGCAGATCCATCATATGGTCTATTTGCTAGATCACATGCTTCAGTCATGTTTTTCTCAGTGTATGTGTGTGACTGACTGCGTCTATATTTAGACCAATAATCCGGCGGTTTCGGCACTTGGACGGGCAGCGATGTCGGCTGCGAATGCAGTCCTGCATCTCCCCGAAACGTCTCACGCTCCCGAAACACCTCGCTGCATTTTAATATTGCATCAAAAGCTGCAGATTTCAAACCGAATACCACATCTTGCACCGCTTGAACAAAGCACACTTAGGTATGTACTACATGGCATCTGCATAAGTTTCACATGGTAAAGCACGGAGGGGGCTTTAAGCTCCAACTATAAGCCCTACTTTACACACAGCCAGATACACTGTGCCTATAGTAAGGACATAATAATTCCAGCAGAGGCTTTACTCAAACAGGTAGAAAGAGTATTCATGTGTGAATGGCAGTTGGAGCATAGCTAAACCACTGGTGCTGCTGCCAGCTCATGCAAATTCATTTAGTTGGATCCGCATGAGTGTGTGGCCTGTCCTCAACCTAAACCGACTGGTCTCTCTCCCTCTGCGTCTTTATGTCTTTTGTTTTGTTTTCCGGCCCGAGAACGCGAAAGGGCCTCACCTGGTTCTTTGAACCCGGCCGACCGGTCCTGCATTCTTGTGCGTGTCTGTGTGTGCCGCTCCGCGGTCCAGGCCCCGGCGTGGGGACCGTACAGTGCGAGCGCGCCCGACACCGTGGCAAAAACATGAGGACTTGGGCAGCGCCGGCTCCCTTTGTTGTCATTTTATCGACACAATGCAGTGCACTGGGATAAACGGCGACGGCTACTCCAGTGGCCAATGCGGCGTTTCGGCGGGGTCCTGCATTATCAACATTTTTACGAGGCCTTTTCATTCCCTTTGTCGTGTATTGTGCCTTTATGGCCGCTGGCACCCAGCAGTAGAGCTAGCACTCATCACTGCACGGCTGAGAACCGGCTACTGCATTGATGCCGTTTGCTTTGGTCAGCAGCCAGTATGCAGAGCCCAGGCTATGATGTATAATTCATAGCGAACAATCAAGATTTAACATCTGGAAGGGTTTTGAAGTGATACCTGTGGCGTAGCCTTAGTTCTGCCCTGAAAAGGTTTTTGAAAACAACCTAATAAATTAAAAAAAAAAACAACAAAAAAACTACACACACAAAAAAAATAAAAGTGGTTTTATCACGTTCTGATTAAATCCCAAGAAAAGAGGCAGCTGTTGTCTTTGTAATGGAGCTCAATGGTTTTCGTAATGTTTTATGGCTGTGGCATGCACACCAGCGCATAATAGACCTCAACGGATTTAATAGTGTTTCCAGTGAAATACTGGCCCTCTAATTGCAAGCTCTTTGTACGGATGAGTGTGAAATTCTCGCTAGCATGACCGGCTGAGGGATACCGAGCTAGCTTGTGAGACAGACTCGTCTTTCATGGACAAACACACAGTCCTCCCCCTATAGAGGCTTTCCGCCATGTGCCGCTGTCACTCTCCAATACACTCTTGGCTCTTTAGCAAGCATTAAACCCCCCTCAGCCTCCAATCCTCGTACGCCATCCTTCCTCCCTTAGCCAGCTGTACGGAACGGCAACATTACAGCTCACAGATTATCAGGAAAGAAAAGAGGGCCTCTTTTTTTTCCAATCTGGCAATTTCTCTCAGGTGCTCAGCTGTGAAATTTGAAATCCATGCATGGATTCTTTCTTCTTCTTTTAAACCTTTTTTTTTTTTGTATGAGGCCTCTTCTCAACCTGTTCTCCCTCCGAGCAACCCCCTCCCGAGAGTTTCCTGTCTCTCCTCCCTCCTTCCACTAATACCCCCCCCCCACACACACACACACACACACACACACTGACCCCCCCCCCCCCCGACCCTTTGTTTGGCTGGTGTGGTTAGATTGGGAGGAAATGGGTTCGGTGCTTATCGAGACGGGAGGAAATGGGATTCATTCACACCTCGTCCAGACTTAGATGAGCTGACATGCCACCGGCTCATCATTATGCAGGACTTTAGTGTGTATGACATGCTGATTTCATGTGTAAACGGACGTGGGACACGTGATGGTTTTTCCCGTAGCCGGGCCGTCCGCTGTGCACTGTAGGTGTTCCAGACTGTGCAGACTTGGAAGGAGCGGCGAGTGTCGGTGGAGACGCCATTTGTTTCCTGGGTTTACTCTTGACACCCTCCCTAACAGGCAGATGGGACTAGCTCGTGTCCAGGCCACTCTTTCAAAGCCTTAAGCATGTGCGCCTGTTCTTGTGGGTTTCTCCTGATGTTTTGTTTTTTTGGGGGGTTTTTATGTTTTTTTCCACTAGAAGCCCAACTTATTTTAACACTTTATTTCATAGCTTACCGGAAGATGGTCACTTCCTTATCTAAAAGAAAAGGAACAATAATCCAACGGGGAGGACAAATAAAGTCAAAATGGTAAAGGGACAAAAGATTAGTGCTTTGTGTCTACTTCTCTTGAGCCCTTCCTTCCTTTCCATTATTTGTTGCTTTGCTGTGAGGGCTGAGTCGTGAAGTGGTGTTTCCGGCGACTACCGCTACCGCGTCTTGCCTCGCCATCCCATGACCTTGCGCTGGCCCCCCGGGGGAAGTCTGGTTAGCCCGCAGCTGCCGGAGAGCGAACAAGACCGGGGTTTTGACCGTTGACCCTCGTCTCATTGGTGTTTCTCGCCGACCCGTCCGTCAGTGACTCATCGAACAAAGAGTCCAGATAACTGGGGCTGCCGGCCACTACAGCACAGAGGAGACAATAAGGAGGCAGCTTTCAGGATGAAGGAGCAATCGGCGGAATGAGTTGAATTCAGTTAGCAACGCTGTAAAGTCCCACGGTCTTCTCAGTCCTTCTCAAGTCTTTTTATTTTCACACAGTAGAGTTTCAAAAACCGGAATGCTGAATATTCTACTCTACCACATCTGACTGTGAGATGCCTTTCTGCATCCCACAGGGTATGAGAGACGTCTTTCGCTCGCAAGTTTCCTGAATGTTCCCTGATTTCCACATTGTAAACGCGGTCGGGTTTTGCATCAAACGAATATAAGTTAAGAAGAATATATTACCTGACTGAGGCCTTCAACTGAGGTCAGATGAGGTTTGTTTTTAAATGGTAAAAACCGACAACGCAAGCGGTGCGGGATAGAGGGCGACCATAAAGTCACGACAGGGGTGACCCGTCACGCTTGGGAAAACTGCGATGCCGGGGGCCAAACATCTGCAACCAATTCCACCTTCATTGGAGCTGATCATTAGAGGGGAACCGTGGCCACCGCCTGCTAGCATCTGCCTGTTTTTTTTTTTCGGACACAGACAGAGCGACTCTGGGACGGCTTTCTATCGGTCAGACAGCAGACGCTGGCCTTGATAGATCGGCAGTCGTGTTTTATCACGGACGCAAGTGCGGCGGCAGCAGGGTCAGCCTGGCAGCGGAGGGGCTGGAGGGCCAGCAGATCAATGGAACGGCAACCCAGGGTCTTTGCAGTTGGATGGTGGTTGGGGTGGGGGGCGGTACGAGGACGTGAGGTTCTGTCTTTAGCTGCAGCTTGGAAACTCTGGCGTAGATCCCTCGGCGCTTCCCCTGACAGCCTCACTTGTTATTGACACCTGGACAAATTAGGATAAATTCTCCTGTCAATAAGCACATCCAATGTTATTGATGATGCAATTTAGCTTTTCATTGTGGAGAAACGGCTTTCATCCCCGTCCCCCTTGTCAAGCTCCCTTAATCCGCGGCCTTGTGTGTGTATATGTGTGTGCGTATATCTACATACGTGCGTTTGTGTGTCCTTGTCTAGTTTGACAACATGTTGCTTCAGTGCCGTTGTAGTTTACATTGCGTGTATATTTTCAGCAGCCAGTATTTAGTAGCTTCTATCTTTAAATTTTAAATCAATGCATTCATATGCGTTCAATCATTATTAGTGTTTCACACTCATCCTATCTATTCATATGCGTGTTGTTTGCATCATGTCTCGATCCATCCTTCCTCGACTGCCCGGCCACTCACCCCTCATTTCATTCTACGGTTTAACATGGACCATTAAAGGGTCCTATACTCACTCATTGCAGCAGCCCCTCTCTCTAATGGTTTATTTTTCAGTGACGTGGTTTCGTATCACATGACGCTGCAGCTGTTGAAAAGAAAGCTGTAGTTGGAACCACATTTTGAAAGAAAAATGACCAACCTGCTTATAGTTCCCAGCCCTATTTCCTGGCCTGACTCAGACGGGTTGGAAGGTTTATGTGCCTGTACAGTGTGTTTACATACACGACCCGTGCCTTCAGTTTAAATGCCCGTTCGCTTCGGCGTCGTATGTGCTCTCTCTCAGCGCCGTGAGGTCAGGGGCCGTGGGAAGTCCAAGGGTTACAACCAAATCTGTTCATCAAAGCAGAAGGGGTCACTCAACAGGTCAGTCAGAGACGCCCCCCCACCCCACCCCTTCAATGAATTGTGTTTTTATAGCATCAGTTTTCTTGACCGATGCTAGTCAGCTACTTCTTTCTCTTGATGACAGATAACAGTGTCCTTTCCCCTTTCGACTATGTCCTGGTTATGTTTTACACGTCTGAATGCTGAGCTCTGTTTGCTCCCCTTTGCGCCAGCCTACCTCACAAAGGCGCCTCATTTGCATGAGTCCCTGAGCAGGCATTGTTAATTGACTTAAGCCAGGATTAGTGTTAATCAGGTTTTGTGCCCTGGAACCGTTGGCCAATCCTAACCTCATTATTTGATAGCAGCACACGTCCTGTCAGCCCCCATCAAGCTGTTAATTAATAGAAGCCTGTGCGCCCAGGTCCCTGCCCGAACCCCCTGTCTTACCTCCCATTTCCCCATCCATCAATCCACCCTCTCTCCCCCTACCCCCCTCTCCCACCTTCGCACCCAACTCCCTGCCATATCAGCAGAGGTCAATACATAGTAACGCGCCGCGCAAGCTGTGAATTCAGGGAACTGGGCCCGGCAGAAGGTGTTAGCCGACCGTGCAGCTGTCGGCAAACAAGTGCCCCGTAGCGTCACGTCTGCTCCAGGTGAAAATGCTTTCCAAGCGGACTCCAAGTGTCGCCTCCAGTTGGAAACGGACTCCGAGAACCGCGTGAGAGACCCTGTGGTGGGTTTGTTTGTGTCTGGCTCTATGATCATGTGTGTGTCTGCGAACCCCTTAATGCTAGCTTAAACCCCGCGGCCGTCTCCCGCCCCAGCACCCCCTCACCACCACGGGAGTCTCTCACTGGCCCTCTGACATAATATGAGATAATGAGGAAAGGGATACCTGATCCTCAGACTCTCTGACACCTCCGTCTCTGTCTGTCTGCAGTCTCCCAGTTTTCCATTAGCCAGCTGGCTGTTGAACCCACAAACATAGCTGCTCAAGGGTTTTTTATATATATATATATGGAAAGGGCTGCATTTTTCTTAGACTGTTGAGCAATGGGTATTTCTTGGGAAATTCTAGACAGGATTGATACATGTTGGAATAGATCGATGTGTCATAAACAAATTAAAACCAATTAGAAGTAGACATTGAACGGAGGTGGTCAGTCTTAGGCAGAAAATCATCCCGCTAAGTAACTCTCGTAGCAAACCTGTCCTTGAACTTGTTTTAAGCCCCTCGTTATCCGGAATATGTGCTATTAATCACCGATTAAGCTCCGGTTTCAGTCCACTTGATATTGTGTCGCCGGATTTGGAATAACTTTCCCTCTTCCTCCTCCCTCCCTTTCGTTGATGTGAGGCTGTATATATGCGCTCTCATACTTTATGGGTAGGCGTGGAGAGTGTGTAGTACGTGTGTGCATTGTGTGCACGCGGACTCAGTCGCCGTGAATATGAGCCACAGAAACAGTCCAAGAGCTGTCCTGCCAGAATAATAAGCTCTATAATTAAAAGCCGCGAGTGTGTCCCCCCTTCTCTCTTTCCGTCTCTTTCGCTCGAACTGTCTGTCTGCCTCTATAATGGCACAGCATTTGTCTTTTTCCTCCCTTTGCCTGTGCAGAATGCTCATGACATTTATTGTGAAACTAATGGCAGTGCTTCACTCCTCCTAATTGTAGGCTTTAATTGCAATAATTATTTACAAGCCTAATTAGGGCCTAGAGAGTGTCAGGGAGAGACACGAGTGCCGGTTGAAGGAATCGCGACAGGGTTTGTCAGGAGCCTGGCAAAGAGTAAAGTGAATAGAGTGGTAATGTTTGGTCTATAATTGGGGGAGGCCATGTCTGCAAGTCTCTCTTCCCTTTTCTCTTTTTTTTTCCCACCCCTCATTTGCATCCCTCCTTAATGCTGAAGATGAGGCTGCATTCAGGAATCGTAGCGTAGTGGGTTTTGTAGCCGGGCCCACATTTCAGTGGGCGAGCAGCAGGCCCGGTCCCCGGCACCGCGGTGAAGGTGTGAGTGTTTTGTTTTTGTTTTTGTTTTTTTTTTTGGAGGTCTCAGGTTGACTCCGCCGACTGATCCCTTCCTGTTTGAGAGAGGCTGACAGCTCACTTCGCTACGCCACCAGCTGCCTCCTGAAGGGGCGAGCGAGCGTGGATGCGCGCGCACACACGTGTGCGTCTTGCGAGCGTTTGTCACCGAGTACATTTGTTGATGTGTGTCTTCTAACAGGGGTGGGTTCATTTGCTGCAGTTTGGCAGACCCTCAGGAGGTCTTTTTGTGTGTGTGTTTGTGTGTGTGTGTGTTTTACTGTGTGATGTGGTCATGCTGCCAGGGCTGCAATATGCTCTTTGTCTGTCCTTCACAAGGCCAGCCTCAGTAAACAGGCTACAGCAGGAGAGGTGCTGGTTTGTGATGGGCTACCCATGGCAGCTCAACCCTTTCTTCTTTCCCAATGGAAGAAAACACACACACACACACACACACACACACACACACACACTCTCTCTCTCTCTCTCTCTCTCTCTCTCTCTCCTTCTGTCTCTGTTTGTGCAAAACATTCCCCAATTTTCCCCACTTCTTTCCCCCCCTTTCCCCTCTCTTCTTCCCCTTTTCTTCTCTCCTGTCAGCGCGACGTCCGATGGGAGGACTCAATCCCACAATGCCATTCTCCTCTCCCCTGTGGCTCACTTTGACAAAGCTGTCAGCCTGAGCCCTAGTGATGGATGCAGTATTGTACAGTGGCAGTGTGTCTGTGTGTGTGTGTATGTGTGTGTGTGTGGTTTTCTGCATGCATGCACTACTAAAAATAGTCGCATATCCTATTTTGGATCCACTCTGGGCAGAAGAATTATAGATATACTTACATAAACCTGTACAATCTACCATATATATCATCTACAGATGTGTGTGTGTGTGTGTGTTCCCCGGATCCTCAGTTTACCCTTGGGAATCTTTTCGTCAGTGTTGACAGAACTTGTATGTGGTCCCAAATCTGCATTTTTGCTAAAGAGTAAATGACATCATTCACATAAGAGGCTGCACATGACAAATATTAGGAAAAAAATAAAATGCTTGCTGTCAGTCTTAAAGATGGTGAGCAAAGCCGTCGTCGGATGTGCCAGAACACACACACACACACACACATCACACACAGTCTTACAGACAAACATTGAATGAAGATGAATGTGCAGGGATGGATAACATATCTCCTAATGCAATATTTGAGGAAAAATATTAGAAAGAGCATGGACTAGATAAGGCCGGTGATTTAAACCATGCGTCTGCCGACAGCCTGTTGAAATATTACCCTTCTTGCTGACTTGTAAATCGGATATTTGGAGCCAGGAGGATCACATGGTGGTAATAGATAGGGCCGCGGACTGACGGATGTGTGGCTGTGTGGGGAGGGGGGCAAAAAAAAAAGAACAAACTACACAACAGATTCGCGGTGGACAAACCTTGTTACCTACCCTCTGAATGGAGGCGGCATCCAGAGCTGTTTAAAGTTCACACAGAACTGAAAAAAGAAAAGGAAAAAAAAAAAAACAACCCACCGTATACCTCAGAGGCAAAACACTTATTTATTTCACACTTTTTCAAAAGCAACTGGGGAGCAGTTAATTTGGCTGCACAGAAGCAGCTGTCTGAGAGCCGTGGGATGAGAGAGAGAGAGAGACGGAGGGTGGAGAGAGAAGAGAGGGAGACAGAGAGAGAGACTAAGAGAGTGAGACACAAAGGCAGTTTGGGCTCATTATGTTGATTTTTTTTCTCCCCCCCACTCTTCTGCCAAACAAAGACAGCCAGGCACTTTTTAGACACAGCGATGGAGATCAGTCACTGCTTTCTTTCTTCCTTCTCACCCCACGGAGTTTCTTTATAGGCAAATCTAATAATTTTTTTTCTCTTCCACTGCAGGATCGTGTTTGCCCAAAGCCTTTGTCTCTGTACAACCCGTCCGCCACAACATTAAAACAGGTTGACGGTTTCAAATTTTTACATCATACGTATATGTATATATGAGGTAAACATGCAGCATATATAAAGAATATTTACATAAACTTGGTGGTCATTATTTATATATATATATATATATATATAAATGGTAATTGTTTTAATGGTGCAGCTGATCGATGTATATTTCTAATGCAATGAAATCAGATTAAATCATTGGCACCATTATAGGTTCTGAGTAGGTCTTTCGGCCTGAGTAATACTTGTAAGCTTTCATTAACATATCACGGGTGAAGTCCGGCAGAGGAGGGTCTTGTGCGTGATGCACATGCAAACGTGCATGGCACACATGTGCAAACACGCCTGCTCTCATTCTCGCAAACAAGGTCCTTACCGATAAACAAGCTGACCCACACTCAAACGCACACAAACACACACTCAAACACACACACACACACACACACACACACACACACACACACACACACACACGTACACAAAGACACCCAGTTTGGGAGTAGATGGAGTGTCCCTCGCCACCTAAGCCCCGTTATCGATGCTCCTCCCCCCTATCTGTCTCCCTTTCTCATGTACACAGACTAACATTCATCCAGGCACGAACCCACACACACACACACACACACACACACACACACACACACACACACACTTACACTTATGCACAAGCAACAGCCCTAAGAGCAGTGGGGTGTAACCAAACCCTTCATTTGTATGTACATCATGTACACTGGGAGAGATGCTGAGACAAAGAGAACAAACATGCTCACACGCACATCGCACACATACTGTTACACACACAGACACAAATCTTACACACTCAGACATGCACAGCGGAGTCCCCCTGTAAATCAGAATTCATTTTCAGTCTGCCTCCCCCTCCAAATCAATACCCCCATTGGTCGACAGACAGCCTTAAGTGTGCCAGGGAGGCTCCCTGGCCTTCACACCCTCCCCAAACACACACACACACACACACACACACACACACACACACACACACACACATGCACGCACACGCACACACACACACACACGCGCACGCTCATGCCTGTTGACGTGTGCTGGCCTCCGCTGCTTCCTTATTAACTCTTCACATGCTGACTGAAGCATACACCTCATTACTGGCTGCATTGACAGTCTGGGATCCCGCTGAGACACACACACACACACACACACACACGAACGCTGGACCGAGACAGACAGGCCAGGGTTAGACGGAAAGACAAAGAGGTAGAGTCAGGCGACTGTCACATAGACAGTTATTCCAGACCTGGAACGACACGGACATGGAATGATGGCGTATGTGAAGAGCAAAGACGTGAATAGATATGATGATGGTATGAAGCCAGACGCGGCGCCTTCGCCACCCTTAGACATGGGCTGGTCTAGGTATGTAGACGGGGATGGAGAAGAAGGCAGGTGTGAAGTGAAGGGGTAAGTAAGAGGTTGTTGAGGTCGTCTACAAGTAACACTCAAACAAACTCACTCATATGTAGTCTACATATATATATACATATATATATATATATATGTATATATATATATATTAATTTCACCCTACTGCTGCTTTGAGCGCACTCAAAGTCCGTTCTCTTGCAACTAAAGACTTCCAATGCACCGCGAACGTCACGATGAGTCACAGTTGGCTTTTGAAGTGGCTGCTCTTCAGACGCTCTGCGGCGCCGGAGACGGCGCCCGGTTCGTCGTGACGTCTTCTGATGCTGGGCGAGTGGAGGCGGGTTGCCGGGTATGAGCTCGGTGTGACAGAGAAAGAGCTGGCACTTCATTAGGCGAGAGGGACGAGCACTTCCGCGGCATCTTCCCATAGTGCCTGAGCCCACACGATGTGCGTGTGCAAAAGTATATGGACGTGCGTTGTTAGTGCCAGGGAAGGGGGGGGGGCATTTACAGTGTCAGGGAAGCAGTGGCAGAAAAGGCTGGGTTATAAAAATAAGGATAAATCTAATGTAAGCATGTAAACCAGCATGTTTGATTATGCTGTGTCACTTTTTATGGCCGTCTTTGCACATGGGTGCACAGGCTCTCACACACACACACATTTGCAAACACTTTTACAGATCCCTGTTTCCATCTCTTAAATGTCAGTGCGGGCCTTTAAACCAGTTGCCAGTGAGCAACGCAGGGTAGAGTGGGGCTGAGAGTTCAAAGTGGCCAGGCTGCATGGATGTAATTTCCTCCTTT
Source organism: Istiophorus platypterus (assembly GCA_016859345.1). NCBI lineage: Eukaryota > Metazoa > Chordata > Actinopteri > Istiophoriformes > Istiophoridae > Istiophorus > Istiophorus platypterus. The sequence continues at coordinate 15,434,537 of CM029111.1, forward strand.
TAGCCTCCTGACTGAATTACTGAGCAAAGAGGCCAGCTCGACTGGGAGCAGCAGCACAGGAGAGCGGACGCGGGAGAGTGGGTTGAGGGGGGGGTTGGCGAGGGGGTGGCGGTGGGAGGGGTGAGCAGAAAGAAAGAATAGGGGAAGAGATGGGGAGATAAATGGAGAAGAAGGACGAGAAGAGAAAAGGGGGCCGGGGAGAGAGCCGGGGAGTTTCAGATCATATCGCCAGTATCCCTCTTAACATCTTTAGCGCTTGTGTAAGAGGGAGCACACGGGATCTGGAAAGTAATACGGGCTCCGGAGGCATCATTAGCCCTGCTCCACATCGGGCCATTGGGTGAAGCCGTTAAGTCGTCCGCACAGTCAAAGTAAATTAGCATTTTTTTTTTGTTTTCTTTGGGTTTTTTTGTTTTTTTTTTTAAATCCATGCAGGTGTTTTATTAAGGTTATTTTGCGGCGTCCCGTCAGGTTCGGAGGCGAGAAACGAGTCAGGGGCCGAGGGAAACGGGGGGAGACGTCTGTGGAGGAGAAGCAGTTGAGAGTCCGATGTCTCGCTGCGCTTTTGTTTTGGGTTTTTTGTTTTGTTTTTTATGGGGTTTTTTTGTTTGTTTGTCAGTTTTATTTTGTTTTTTGTTTTTTTTTTTGAGAACACCGTTTTCGGTTATCGAATAGCGTTGTGAGCATTTTTAAAGCCAATAGCACGGCTGGTAGCGCGTATACACACTAAAGCGCGCGTGCAAACACAGCTGCCTCTCGCTCTAACCTATTCCCCTCATCTCTTCGCCCAAAAAGAAGATTGAAGCCATACATAATTGATACACTCCTGGCTGTATTGACTGGTTGAATTTTTCATCCTCCTCGCTGGTCGATTCCCCTCACTCCATTATTTCTATGGTCACACTCCCTTCGCTGCCTCACAGCTCCCCTGTGACACCCCCCCCCAACAATCCTCTAGTCTGTAATATCTAAACACACACATACACACACAAACAGAGATTAGGAGACAGCCCCCCCCCCCCCCACCTTCCTTATTGCCCACTGCCCCACTTTGTCTTTAATCCATACGGTTTGGCCATCGGTCCAAGGGGACACATGCTGAAATTCAATGCCGGTGTTGGAGAAACTGTGTGTGCAGTGTGTGGTGTGTGTGCAGTGTGTGGTGTGTGTGCAGTGTGTGCATGTGCATGTGCGTGTGCTTGTGCTTGTGCATGCGTGTGTGTGTTCAGGATGATGTACAATTTGTCCATGTGCACGTCCACAAGAGCGGGCATTTTTACCCCTGTTTTTGCCCAGGGGCAGGAGGGTGGTGGTGGGGAGGGGGGCTCTTTACACCAACAGATGACAGAGGACAAATGAATAGTTTAAAATGCTTTCGGAGGCCTTAAATGCATATTTAAACAATTAGTCAGCCTGAGCAGCGAGAGCCACCGGCGCTCGGCGAGCCCACGAGCGCCGCCCACAGAAATGGCGTTCCACGGGAAAATCGTCGAGGGGGAAAAAAAGAAAAGAAAGAAAAGGCCTCGGCCGCACATATTCCGCCACAGTCCCCCGCAACAAGGATCGTTCATCACGGGACTTGTCTGGGAGAAAACGCTGCAGTGTATCATTTCCACTTTAAATACATAGTTAGTTGTTCCCGGGGTCAGCGTTGAGACATAATGGCCGCTCAGCTCCACAGAGTTCAAACTGCGGTCAGGAGGAGCACGCCTGACCTGCTCCTCCTCTCCTCCCCAGCCTGGCAGTTTGTCTCCCACCAGTCTGTTACCGCTGATGAGCTGCCAGGGACCAGGCTTGCCCGGGACTGAGGGGATACTGGGGGGGGGGCTGGGTAAAGCCTGAATACGGGCTAGAGGAAAGGATGCTCCGGATGCTGTTAAGCATGGGAATTTGGAAACAGCTCTTTTGCTTGATCAAACCGTAATGGCTGGATATCTACTCTAGTGGCGTATCAGTTCAGAGAGAGTGTCAGTGAAGCCGCCTGGGTTGTCGCCAATCCCCCTTTTCCCGATTAGCTCCTCCATTTTGTCTCCACTCGAGTGGGTGAACAGACTAGAGGGAGATATTCGAAGAGATTGGCCAGCGGAGCTGCCTGTGACAATAAGGGTTGAAAGCTGTGATTTTCACACCAAATCAAAAAATTATTTTCTTGGGGGGGGGGGGGGGTGTTGGCCGTTTGCAGATGAGCAACCTGCATCACTTCGTTCCGCCCCGGCCTTTTCTCCCCCCCGGGTTTAGCCTCCTGAAATCAATGGGCGGTATCTATGCTGAACGTTATCTCTCCGGCTTTAAAATCGGTTGTTCTGGAAAAAACCAGCCGGCACATGACAGGGGACTGACCTTCAGAAGCAAAACAGCACCAGCACGCGATGCTACCGTACCTCCCAGCTGATTCCCACTAAATTCCTTTTATTCAGAACCCATCCGCATTAGTGCTATGGACAGTCCTTTAATAAATGTTGCACGCTGGAAGAAAATCAATATTGTGTGTTTCTACACAAAACTTGTTTCTCTCAAACGACTTGTCAGGGAGGCCTCTGACACCTGCTACAAGCACAACAACAAAAACAAGACTCTAAAAAAACATTTCCTTTCCATGTGGAACCGGAGAGCAACAGTAAATCTCCAGGGGATAAAGGTTGTATATATATATATATATATATATATATATATATATATACGTGTGTGTGTGTGAGTGTGTGTTAATGTATGTGTATATTTATGTTTATATATTTATATTTATGTATTTATATATATGTATATATATATATATATATATATATATATATATATATATACACAGAGAGAGAGAGAGAGAGAAATATATATCTATATATCTATCTATCTCTATCTATCTCTATCTATCTATATATATATATATATATATATATATATATATATATAGATAAACATGCATATATATGTGTATGTATATATATATATATGTACATAATGAGGAGGATTTTTTATGTGCATTCATTATGCAGCACATGTGGCTGTAATTAATTACTTTTTCACATTTGCTCTTGGAATGTGGGTTTTAAGCCATCATCAAGGCCGCCAGCTGCTGTGGTCAATTTGCAAAGTCAACCCAGGGGGCGGGGGGGGGGGGGGGGGGTCCGAGGGATGGGCACCCCCAACAACCATGCTCATGCCCCCGTGTTCTTGTCCTTAATCACGTCGGGTGTAATCACCGCGAGTCTCGGGGCCTGATTATCCGTGGACCAGACACAACACTTCGACAGAACCCCTCACCTCTCCCCTCGGGGGGGGGTCGAGCCGTCAAGTGACCTCATCCTCGCACTGCAGAACCACATTCGTTCTCAATTTCAGTCTTCGAAGTTCCTGTGAAGCAGTTTAAACAAGGAGGGGAAAGGCAGCACTCGCTCTCAGTGCAGACAATTTCTTTTTCAGCGTTACGGTTTTTTTATTTTTTGGTTTGTTTTTTGTTTTGTTTTGTTGTTCCCCTACTGTGAGAGAATGCCGTCCCCCGTGGGCGGGTGTCAACGAGCCGGGCGAGATGGCTCCCGCCGTAGAGGTTTTTGTCGAGGGGAAGGTAAAAGTGGACCAGCCGGAGGAGGCGAGAGCGAGAGGCAGACGAGGGAGATGTGGCCGCCGCGCTTAGAGAAAGAGGGATTACCGGAGAAGATTAAATAGTGGCGAGCTGGGGGAGAGGCTCAGCCATCCATGTTTAGTTAGCCTGGACACAGGAAACACTGGCTGCAGGGGTCACTATGGGACTGAGGGACTCGGGGGGGTGTCTGTAGATTTCATTGGCTTTGTTCATTCAGCAGCGAGTATTTGCTCTTCTTTTGTGCCTTTTTGTCATTAGGTCCACTCAAACACACACAGATATACCCCTCCTCTCCCCTGCCTCCCCTCTTTCTCGCTCCCTCTCTCTGCTGGAATGGGTATTGTGTTCATGATCGATGTGCCTCATTCCAGTGACGTGGTAGCCTGGCTAATTCTCATTAAAAATGGATGGGGCGTAGGGGAGTGTGTGTGTCTGTGTTTGTGTGTGAGTGTGAGTGTGCGTTTGGGTGTGTGTGTGTGTGTGTGTGTGTGTGTGTGTATATATGTACATGCGTGTCTATACATGTTTAAAAGGAGGTGTAGTTGACAGGAAGTCCCAAAGGTGCCAGCTGTTTACCCGCGCGCCGCTCAAGGTTGGACGGAGTGGTGGCGGCTGTGGCGGTCGGCGTCGGTGGTGGATGTGGGGGTGTTCCCGAGGTCAGAGCCGGGCCTGTTGCCTTGGCAACAGCTTGCAAAATAGCTTCCTCTGCATTACCGGTGACGGTGGTTTTCTCTCTCTCTCCCTTTCTGTGCTGCCGTCTCTCCCGCTCAGCTCGGCGAGGCACATCTGGCACCGCAGAGACCGGGTCTCGTCAGAACACAGAGCAATGGGCCGTTTCCACCCTGCTCCGTCCTCCTTTTTTCTTTTTTTTTTTCCCCCAGTCCCTCTCTTTCTGTCTCCTCCTCCTCCTCCTCCTGCTCTGCCCCTGTGCCCCCATCCATCACGGAGGTGCAGCGAGCATGGCTGGATTTCAGGGCAGCGGGGCAGAGGAGCTGAAATGGAGCCACCATTTATTCTCTGGCGCAGACACAGGACCAGATGAAAGCGGTCCTGCTGCTCCCTAATGCACATACATTGTCGGGCTCTCACGGGTGCCGGAGCCAAACGCTTCCCACGTCCTCCGTTACGGCTCTTCTTCTTCTTCACTCCGAACGAAATTGAAGATGAGGTGAAGGCGCCGTCGGTCATCACAAGTGGCCAGAAATAACCGTGGAAAATATTTGCAATTGGAATTTTATCCTCTGGCCTTTTTATTTCTCTTTTTTCTTTAAATGCTAGGAAGGCAGCAACACCTTCATTATCCGAGGCCCACACCTCTAGTTCTCTCTGACAGTTCTGTCACCCGTCTGTTTTTTCATCTTTTGGCGAAGTTGTTGTTTTCTTTAGACACAATTTCAACAAAAAAAGCTATTTATAACATTTACACGGTGAAAGTTCTCATGATGGCATCGCGACACACTTCATTACATGTCAGGATCTTTAATTTTGTGATTGAGGTCGATAAGAACGTTTGCATTTGCCTTTTGATTTGTTAAGGCTGTTCTTCAGCCCTACAGCCCAGATGTGGGGCTATAGGTTTCAGTAACAGACACGACACCACTGCATGTGTGAAGGCTCGGCAATAATAATGGCAGCTGAGGCCCACTGAGCACGAGCCTTTGAAAGGGAGGAAGCTGTTGTTATAACCCCCTCAGCTGTCGCTCACTCACCCCGGTCGCTGCGTATGCAACTCTGCTGTAGGCTCACTGGCTGAATAACCCCCCCCCCCCCCCGCTAAGGTCACCCGAGCTGGAAATTTAGCATCAATTTGCCGGAGCGCGGTTACCCCTCGATGGCGGCGCCCGGACCGGCCAGGCCGACCCGGGCCAGGTCCGGATGAGGACGAAGGGTTGAAGGCGATATGGGCTCGCATGCACGGCTTCTTTTTATCCTCCTGGAAAACACGGGAACGACAATCAGCAGGGCTGTTATGGCGCCGTGCACGTGTGTGCTTGCGCGTGCAAACACACACACAAACAAACACAAACACACACCCATGTAGATGTGTGCATACACACACACACACACAGTGGGAGAAGGGGCTTCATTGTGCAGCCCTGCTGTGTTGAGTGACTGTAGCGTGTGCTGGGCAACAGCTGCTGTGTTCAACACCCCCCCCCCCCAACCCTCCCTCACCCCGGTCTCCTCATCTCCACTACTGGCCCACATTGGTCTAAACATCAATACGGTCAAACACACACACACACACACACACACACACACACACACACACACAACACACATAAGCACACTTAATCTGTATTTTCTTTTTTCGGTTCTCAGGCTTTTGTTTTCCTGTTTACCTGACTCAGCCCCCCCCCCCCCACACCCCCACGACCTTTTTTTGTGTTTCGGTCTATATCATCTGAAAGCGGTCTGTGTGTGTCTGCAGACATGGTTTCATAGGGGTCACCCCCAGCTCACCCCCCCCCCCCCGACAGCTGTCTCCACACTGTAACTCTTTAATGGAGCTAGGCCTCTGTGAAAGTTATACTATGAAGTTTCACCAGCCTTGGAGGGATCTCCAGGCTTTTCTTTTTGCGTGCGTGTGTGTTATGAGGGATTTAGACACTTTGAGATACATAAACAGACTGGGTTACCCCCCCATCACCCCCCCACCTGGCTCCTGGTGGGCTTTTTTGTCATCAGTTGCGACTTCTGCTGCTGATGTGACCCTGTCCGCAGCTCATTACAGCATGCCACCTGTTTGTCCCGAAGCTAGGCGGGACACACACACACAAACGCACAAGCACAAACACACAGAAAAGAGTTTGTGGAGGTTACGGGGGGTTAATCTAACAGGAGTGTCCGCCACACAGAGCAGGGACCATCAACGTCCCGCCGTGTCAATGGCTCTCTTTGTCCCCTGGGCCCATCTTTTCTGTCGCCGCGGGGTTTAGGACCAGGCGGACAGGTGGTGGGTTATTGAGCTTTTGAGTAGCATAGACAAAACTAAGACAGAAAAAAAGGGGAGAAAATATAGGCTGGAACACACACACAGAAACACACACACACAGCCCGAGGCCTTCACAGCAGCTGACAGGTTTGCTTACCGCAACTTTTTGCAGGCCGTGCAACGGGCGGCCACATGTTGCGAGTTTCTGCTGTCAGCTGCTTTTAAAAATGTGAAACATTATGTTAAATAAAAGCCACTGACACTGACGAGAGACAGCTGTTACCCACTTCCTGGCTGACGGTTAACTCCAGCCCCACCGTCCTCACAGCAGCTCAGATCACCCAGTTGTGTTGTGGGCAATTTGCACAGGGTTTTAAAAAAAGAAAGAAAGAAAGAAAACACTTAAAAGGTGTTATTTGCACCCTTCGTTCACCCCCCCCACTTTTCTTTCTTTCTTTTCTTTTCTTTTTCTTTTTTTTTGCAGAGGAACCTATTAGGCATCGATCCGAGCCTGTGGTTTGGAGCCGAACAGGGTAACACACAGTCAGAGTCTGCCGTCATTATCCAACGAGGGAAACTGAAAGACACAACGGACTGAAAATGAATCCGTGTCACACTCTGAGATTCACTTTTTCCGGCCTTCGTTTTTCTTCTCCTGCCTCTGGCCGTCCCCGCTCGTGCGGCGGCGGCGGTTGTGGTTCAGGCGGTTGTGGTTTAGTTTGTCTGTGTGTGTGTGTGTGTTTGTATGTTTTACTCCCGCTGACACAGTAAGATGCAGGTGTGTGTGTGTGGGTTGGGGGGGGCAGGATGCCCAAAGACACACACACACACACACACACACACTCAGGCTGACCTCCAGATCATACAGACCGCTGTGCTGCACCAAACAGACTGAGGGCAATGTGGCTGAGCAGAGTCGTGCCTGGCAGACAGACAGACAGACAGGCAGACAGGCAGACAGACAGACAGACAGACAGACAGACAGACAGAGAGACAGGCAGACAGGCAGACAGACAGACAGACAGACAGACAGACAGACAGACAGACAGACAGAGAGACAGGCAGACAGACAGGCAGACAGACAGACAGACAGAGAGACAGGCAGACAGACAGACAGACAGACAGACAGACAGACAGGCAGACAGGCAGACAGGCAGACACACACACACACACACACACAAAGAGCTAGATTGGCACACCCTATACGTACACAACCTGACAGAAGGAAGTGCACATGTTGCGTGGCAGCTGTAAAGGGACCGGGCCCGTCGATCGCACAACTTGGCCGACGCACACCAGTAGTCGAGCGCTTGACTCCCGCGCCTCCCCTTTGTGCTACGTTCACGCATGCAAATATTCTCGGCCGTGTATTTGCGTAAGTTTTAATGTCAACCGCATAAGCAGATAAGCACATGTGGTGTTTGTTCTTTATTCAGACGACGGTCGTCCGACCGCCCCGTGCGGATTAGCGTGGATTTGTGGGTGTGGAGTGTGTTTGCTCTCTACTGGAAGTGCTTATTCACATTCTCCGCTGTTGACACTTTCAACATGTTTTGCTTTGAAATACCAGTTTTACCCCCCCATTTGTTCCCATTTAATGAAAAACAAAACAAAACAAAACAAATTACAGTACAACAATAGTCATTAACTTTCAGTTTTAGAAATACGCTGCAGTTGTCTGTTTAACTTTGTTAGACTCTGTTTAATAAACTCGGGGGGGGGAGGTTACGCCTAGAATTATGAAGTCAGTAATTTTTTGATGTTCTACTGCTGTAGCACGTTTCTAATAAAGTTGAACCTGATATGAGCTGGTGAAAAACTGCCCTGTCATTCTTAAAAAATTACTTTTTCCTGACAAGTTTTTACTTGCGACAGAATCGGACTCTGCAGCCGCTCCTCTGGGTACAGGTGTGTTTGTACAGGCCCTACCTATGTAGACAGATGCCCCCGGCACAGACAAAAGGCCCATTGATGGCAGATAGAACGTCTTTCTCCGGCCAACCGATCCCAGCTGCTCACCGCCGTCTCTCTGGCTTGAGCAACACTCAGAGGCAACAGTTGCCTCCGCAGTTGACATCTCATGCATCGGCGCACGGTGTAACCGATCATCTGTTGGTGTGTGACTGAATGTTCTCACACACACACACACACACACACACACACACACACGACGTAGCCAGAGGCCTGTTTCGTTTTCGTGTTTTTTCCCCCCTGTGCACCTTGTGATGTCCGTCCGGCTGCGCCGTGACGCTGACGCTCTGATGTGTTTTCCAGGTCGCCCAAGTTCCCATCGAGTCGTGCGAGCAGTACGGGACGTGCGGCGAGTGCCTGAGCTCCGGGGACCCGCACTGCGGCTGGTGCGTCCTGCATAACATGTGAGTATCCCTCAGTCGCCGCCCGAACCCGTCTCCAGATGTTTTACATACTGATTTGCTTAGACAACCCCCCCCATCGAAAAGAATAGTAAAAAAAAAAACGCCTATGACTTCGCCGTGCAAAGGGAGGCGGGGCTTTTATTTATCCGTTAATTTCTACAGGCTGTTTATCTCAACGATCAAGCTGAGTTTGAGGGGGAGGAGACAGACTGGAAGTGGCTAGTCGTGGCCTGGGGGGTGAAGGGCGGTGAAGGGCGGTGAAGGGCGGTGAAGGGCGGGCAGCGACTGTCTTGATCCTAACAGGAAATGAGACGGTTCGGCCTCCGTGGGTGACTTAGCGGAATCTGAGGGGACGGACGGGAACAGACCAGGGAGCCTGGTCGCTCAGCCCGTGGTTCCTGAACGGAGCTGCCACACGGCCCCGTAGCCGGGTGCTGGTAGCCGGGCGCCGGGCGCCGTACAATGGACGCGGCCTGATGGTTATGTCCTTGTGCAAGCTCTCAGCAAGTCGGGGGGATATTAACCTCCCACTGTAACAGCAGTGGCCTGCAAGCTTAGGCGTGGAGGCCATGAGTGACACCTGCTGGAGCTGAGTGGTTACTGCAGTAGGTGGATCTTCTGGAAGGTCAGACAGGTGCGGGGGGGGGGGGGCAGAAAGAAAAAACAAAAGTGCTTGAAAACCAGACGTGTGTTCGTTGTATTTTTGGGCGTGAGTCAACCGTTGCAGTATTCACCGGTATATGGAGCCGACGTGACGATAGAGTGATGGAGCGACGGCGAAGGTTACGCTTGGGGACGGAGATGAATGGAACACAACGGTCAAAGAGGGCGACGGCGTTCTGCTCCTTTCCCGGAGTTTCTTTTCCTTGGCCTCTGCATCTTGAGTTCCCCGCTCACGCCCCCCCCCCAAAACCCCCCCCCCAAAAACGCAGACCCTCCTTTGTATGTTTTTATTTTTTTTTGTATTTTATTTTTAAGGTGTAGCCGAATATTTGTGTGTATCAGAGCACCGCCGCAATCATCATTATCGTGATGGCGGCCCCTGCAAAGTGCACTTAAAGTAATTTACATCACTCCAAAGCCGGGACAGGACAAATAATTGCCTAGCGACAAGGTAATTCAGCGTGGGCCCGCAGCGGGGAGGGGCCGGCTAATGCTCCGCGTTCTCCGCAGCCCGCGTGCCTTCACACAGGGATCATTTACCACAACATTAGCCTCCATGCTAGGCGGTTAATCATATGCTTTTGTGTAGGTGTGTCAGGGAACGGAATAATCCGGGATGGCAGGGACTCGAATCCGCGGCGCGGAAGAAGTCCCGACGCTCGTTTTTTGAAAGCTGTCGCGGGCGAGGAGGGAAACAGCTGTTCGGTGTGTAAAAAATCTCGAGCGTGCGCGCGGGGTTTCGATCTTTTTTTTCTTTTTCTGTTTTCCTTTTTTTTTTTTGCGTACGCGCACAAACACTTGTGCGGGACGCCGTGGTGTAACCGCGCCGTGGTGGGAGGAAAGGTCAGAACCCCGATTCACGTCAGAGCAGCCATCTGTTCTCTGAACACCGTGGACCCTCGTGCCACCTGTCCCTGGTTCTAATCCCCCCCCACACACACACACACACCTCGGCCCTGACCCTGCGGTGAGTGTGGCAGGACCCTTGTCAGCTCCGGCCGAGTTACTTCCCTGCGCGTTTTTCAGTTTGCCGACGATAAACCGGGGGCGGAAAAACCCAGAAATCGGGTAAAAAGCTGAAATAAAGTTTCCATGTTTGGCTGAGAAACTTGTGACAGACGCTGTTTTGTTTTTTTGGGGGGGGGGTTTTGAACGCACCTTCAGATCTTAGTGCCTAATTGAGCTTCTTCTAGCGTAGACAAAGCATTCACGTCACGCTGCCAGTCACAATTACACAACTCCCCACCTGCAAATCCTAAAAAAGTAACGCATAAGAAATGGCTGAGGTGTCTTAGGTTTGCAGACAAACTCAATAACAAAAAAACAAATGCCATCTTAATGCGGGGAACCTGCGATGAAATGGGATGATTTATCAAGAGTCACCCTGTAGTAATGACATCTCGTCGAGTGGCCTTGAACCGTTGTCAGAGCGGCTGATGGAAACGCTCTCTTATTTACGCAGTGGTTTAGAAATCCGCGCAGGACTTGAACGGGAACATAAGTAATGACGCAGCAAAAGCACAATTAGAAACCCGAATGGGTTTTTTGACGTGGGTTTATTTATCACGAGTGACTGCATGAATACGCTATGAGACACTGTAACCAACAGCAGAGGGAAGGATCTGTCAAATGCTGCTGGAGAAAAGCAGCTGCACCCTTCTGGTGAGGAGCCCCCCCCCCCCCCCCCAACCCCGCTCCGCCTTTATCCCACAAACCCAAAAAATTAAATTCCCTGCCAACCGTGGTGCCACACGCAGCTGTGATCAGCGCCGCTTCCTTCTGCCCCCCCCAATATCTCCCGACTCTCCACCATCCGTCCCTAAACCATTGTTGATTTTACGAAATTATGCCCCCCCCCCCCCAAAGCCCTGCAAGTTTTGTGCGCACCTCCCTCGCGTCCCTCTCAGCGAAGCTAGCATCCGAGCTATGCCACTCATCTCCTCTCAGCTCATCGCGGCTCACCATTTACACCTCCCCCCCACCGCCACCGCTGCCGCCGCCGCCGCCGCCGCCGCCCCCCCCCCCTCTGGAATCAGCTCCTCCACACTCCAGAGATGCTTGGCTTGCCACATATAAACAGCCCTCACTTTGATCACCCCCCCCCCTTCTTACACAGCTGCCATCTACAATATCCATCCTCTTCTCTTCTCCTAGAAGACACTGTGTCTCCCTCCCCGTCTTTTCTTTATGTTTGCGTGCGTACGCTCATTGAAGTGGGGCTTCCGAAGGTGGCTAATTAGGAACACGGGGGGACATTAGCCGGCGCGGCGATGATGAGGAGCCGGAGAGAGAGAGGAAGACAGGCAGTGAGGTGGTTGCGCCGGCCAGGAGCGGCGTGTCTGTCTTCCACGCGTCTTTCTAGTCTTTATTTTCCTCCTTCTCCCTCTGATTCAGTGTGTTGCGAGACTCTAAAGTCCTTTAATTACCAGCAGCTGCCAGGCATCTACTGAATGCATGAAGAATGGGGGGGGGGCGATGGAGAAGGCATGTTTGATGCCGCGCATTCATCGGCCGATGGAACCGAGCGGCGTTTTAGATTGCGGCTCAAGGGAGGGGGGGGGGTCATCATCTTGAGCACTCTTCAGTCCCAGCCCCTGTGAATAGGGTGGTTCACCCCCCCCCTCCCCGTCTGACCGCGATCCAAAAACATGGATCTGCGGTGATGCTTTCCACTTTCCCTGGCTCTCTCGCCCGCTCTCTCTCTCGCTCTCTCTCCCTTAGCCTGCAACAACTCGTGGTCGTTAGATTAGCTCTCTAATCATGCCCGAAAGAGGCTTTTCCATCTCAAAATGTCCCACATCACTCTGCCCCCCCCCCCCGACGCTCCATCCTCTCCACTCGCTCCCGCCTTCCAGGAGAGGACTGGCGGTTTTGTTGAGATTTGTCGGGATTAGTCACGAGGCTGACTTCGGTCCAGGAGTTGAGATCGGACAAGCGATGCGGTGCCAAGGTCAGCAGTTGACCGGGCATAGCGAGTTTCTCAAAGCAGCGCTGTGTGTTAGAAGATTCACGGTTTAGGCCAGAGGAGAACGATCGTGGGGATTTTAGTTATGTAATATGCTCGTGTGAAAAAAAAAAAAAAAAAATTGTGCTCGGCGCGTCGAGAGAAATCGGCGCCGGTTCGCTGCGCGGACGGCGGCTCGGGGCTGTCGGTTGTAGCGGGCCCCCAGCGGAGAGTGACTCAGCGGTTCGGGGCCGTTTCGAGCAGGGTAACGCATCACTACGACGCCAAGACGCCGCCCTGCACCGCACCGGTTTCGGCAGCAGCCTACGCGGCAAGCCTGAACGGCACGGCCGTGCTTCAGGTCGGCGTCGCGGGCTCGGACGCCGTCCGACGGCATACCAGGCGACGCGTCGGGCGGGGGGGGCGACCGCGGCCTCCTCTTTAGCAGGATAGCCTCTGTTTTTGGAACAGGAAACGGGAATTCATGATGTCGCCGCCGTTAAAGTCAACTACTTCCCCCCTCGTCTCTGAAAATCAGAGTCAGCCGTTATTATTTGTCCGTTTGTTTTTTATGACCACGACTCGTCTCTTTAGACTGTTTGTCAACATGACACATTTATCACCGTGGACGATGTCAAACGACCGACCATAAAAAAAACAAGAAAAGAAAAGAAAAGGAAAGAAAAACTCCTGCAACGCACCAGTGGCGACAACAATTAGCCCGGCAGCGAGAAATGGCCGCCTCGGCGCCGTCGCGGCCGTCGGGCTCCATGTCTAATGGCCGGCCCGTCAGCCGCAGCCACCGTTAGCGGTCGCAGCGAGGGGCATCCATCTTCCCAATTGTGCCTAATGAGATATCGATCGGCGGCATGCGGGCCTATCAATATTTCCATAGATTCCTCGGACGCGGGGAACGGTGCAGCCTGGTAACATGAAATACTGCGGCAGTAAGTACAGTATGAATGAGCAGGCTACATATAAAACACCTGACGACGGCGAAGCAATGTGCGTCTGTTTCTTTCACTCGCTCATAAATTGTCTTTTTGAAACGCTTCCATCCTTCGCGCTGCTGCTTCTTTGGCTTCTTCCGTCTCCGCTCAGCCCACGCGAGCAGAGCTGTAGCTGGACCCCGAGCCAGAGCATCGGTCTCCTCGTAGATCTTTTCTCTCTCTCTCCCCACCTCCAAGAGACCGACGCCCCGGGTTCACGTAGACTATATACACGCGTGTGCACATGAGCCTGCGAGTGTGTTTTCCAGTTCGCGTCTCTATGAGTTTACTCGGGCTGTGGCCGTACTGTGCAGGCGTTACTGTGCAGGCGTTGCCACTGCCGGGGGGGTTGGCGGCGGCGGTGGTGGTGGTGGTGGGGGGGGGGGGGTATGGAGTCTTCGGCGGCGGATTCGACCCCTGACGTGAACTTTGGGTTTTCAAGCCGAGCCAAACCACAAAGCCCACACATCAGCTTGAGCTGGTGAAGTCGCCCATTTCCTGTGGTGGTTTGAAATTGAAAAATCCTCTTTTCTACATCTTCTTCTTCTTCTTCTTTTCTTCTCTTCTTTTTTTTGTTAGTCCTTCTTCCCTTCCCTTTGTGCCTCTTGTGGTCGGCATTTAAATGGATATTCTCATACTTTAGGGATGCAGCAGGAAGAAACAAATTCTCCGAATCACTCAGGACGAGGATGAAAACACTGAGGGGAGGAGGCTGAGTGTGTGTGTGGTGTGTGTGTGTGTGTGTGTGTGGTGTGTGTGTGTGTGTGTGTCTGTGTGTGTTTGTTTGTGTGTCTGTGTGTGTGCGTGCACGCCCCGCGGAGCTCCGCTCACCTAATCATTCCTCCTTTCATGTCGGCGAGCCGAAGATCCCAGCGCAGTCAGTCTTCATACGCGTTTGCATTAACGTGTGTGTCCGCGGCGGCGCCGAATCCCCGGACCGGGCCCCGTTCGGCCAAATCAAATCACGCCAGCGATTCTCCGACGTAATGTGTTAGCACTTAAGACTGGTAAATCTTTGTTAAGCGCCATCAAATATTCAATATGCATCTGCTTCATTCTCCGTGTACCTACGTCCTCCCACCCTGCTCCTCCTCACCCCTCCACCTTCACCGTGCTCCTTCCTCGTCCTTCCTCCTCCATGTGTGATGTTTTTTTGTGGGGTCTCGCTCCGCTGAGGGACGGAAGGTGATTTTTTTTATTTTCACATTATAAAAGGCTCCTTCTGTTGTCTCCTCCCGTTTTTTAAACGCGGCGCTCGCAGCCGGAGCTGCAATCTTCCCACATCTTAGGACTTCAGTGAAAGTCCTAAGATGTGGGAAGGAAGAGGGAGGGAAGGGGGAGGGAAGGGAAGATGAGGGGATAGAGGAACAGAAATCCTTCCCTCCCACCTTCCTCTCCCGCTCCGCCGTCAAGGCCGGGGTGTGCGTGTATGAAACGTGTGAAGGATTAAGTCCAAGGGATCGTATGTTATTATGAACACGTCTCTGTGCGCGTTCACATTCGAACGCGCACATTTGCCTGTCCCTTACCGGGGGGGGGGGCAGTATTCCTACGTCGGAGTGTCTATCAAAGCCCGGCACAGCAGAGACCAGCTGTAATTGCCTGTCCGGGGGCAACGGAATGAGGAGCCGGCATCGGCGGGAACCGACCCGGAGGTCCGGCCGCCGCCGCCTCCATCGCCGTACATGAGATGTTGGTTTTTCTATATCAGGTTACATGTACAGCGTCAGGCCTCCTTCTTTTCTCCACCTCAGCTACACTTTGTCTTTATTTACCTGTGTCTGCTTTTTATTTTCCCATTTTTCGTTTTTTTTTTTTTCCTCCTCTTCCTCCCCCCCCCCCCCCCCCACACCTTACGTGACTGCGTTGAACGCCACCGCTGCCACGCACGGCTGCGTATCTACCCCCCCACCCCCGACCCGGGGGCGTGACGACGGAAAGCGCAGGCAGCCGTTTTCAGTTTTCAGCATCACGGACAGGGCACGGGGAGCGTAACACCCGGGTCGGACGCCGGGGGGGGGGCGTACGCGGTGAAAGAGCTGCGTGCATTTGTGGTGCAGCATATATATATATATATATGTGTGTGTGTGTGTGTGTTTCTTTTTTGCAACAAAGACATCCAACGTGCGAATCACTTCCTTTTGCGCCTCATATCTCTGCAGCTCCACCAACCACCACCGCCCCCCCCCCCCTCCTTCCCCACCCCTCAGATATGTGAGTGATGGAAGACAAAGTGTTGCCAGAGCTACTGGGTGAGGGGCCAGGGCCAGACATGGGGGGGGGGGGGCATGAGGAAGGCAGGATTCTAGTCAACACTCGGTGGCTCGCACTTCAGCTAATGAGAGAGGCAAGAGGTCAGCCTCTAACTACACGGAGATAATGGCCACCTCATGAAACCATGGCAACAGCAGCCATTCCACACTCCTCGCCCCCCAACCCCCCCAGCCTCATCTTACCTCACCGCACCTAAATGAGTTTTATTTAAAAAAAAAAAAAATCGAGGGAAATCAATGCAGGCTTTTCTGTCAGTTAACGACCGTCCGGGGGTTTTTTTGTATTTTTATTTTTTTTTTTATGCATCTCTCCCGGAGACATGCATAAAACATGGCGCCGCGGCCGACACCCGAAAGCGCATTAAGCGATATCGTGGGTGTATGAAAGAAACAGGCCGAATTGCAGACGGGAGACGGACCTTCTCCGGAGGAAGGTGAGGTGGCTCCGACCCGTTGAGGGGGGAGGGCGGGAGACAAAAGGGACTCGAGGAGACGTGGTTGGGGGGGGGGGGGGGGGGCGATGGAGTCGAATCTGGGAAACGAAGAAGGCAAAAGAATTAAAAAGAAAATAAATAAAAATCTCACATTTAATGAGTAGTTATACGGTTTTAATGAGTAGGAGGGAAGTTCCCAAAAATGGAGGAAACCAGATAAATAAATAAAATTATAAAATTATAAAATCCTGCTGCTGTTGCCCCCCCCCAAAGGGAGGTCGCACATATGAGCGTTAGTATGTGTACATGTGTGTGTGTGCGTGTGTGTGCGTGTGTGTGCGTGTGTGTGCGTGTGCGTTACGTGTTCGTGCCTCCTCATGTGAGTCCGCCGGATGTGGCCCGAAACCTCTGACAACATAATTACACGCGGAGGCTGCGGATGAAGACGTAGCTTCGAGTCAGTGTGTGTGAGAGTACGTGGTTAAAAGGCGTGATATGGGCCCTCACACACGCACACACACACACACTCATACACTCACACTCACACACACACACGTGGTTAGCAGCCAGGAGAGAACGGACGGGGGCTAGCGGCGGCGCGTCAGCGCTACGGACAGCGGCCGACCCGCCGGCGTCCAATTAGAGCCGCCGCCACCAGACAGCCGCTCGGACGGCTGGGTCGGATGAGGAGAGGGAGTCCGTGGGCGCCAAGGGTCGGCGCGCCGGCGCACGCAGCTTTTAATAAGAGGGAGGAGGCGGCCGAGCTCTAATGAGCGTTTGCGGTGGAACGGCGGGGGTGGTTGTGCGGTGCTCAGTACCCTGTCCAACCATTAAGATCTCTTATGAGTGAGCGCTGCGTAATTTGCAATAGCTCCGTCTCCGAAGTTACCCGCGTCGACTGAAGGACATAATTTGGTTGCGCGGTGTTTAGTTGCGGCTCCAAGGGTTAATGGTAACACAGTGTATTAAATTAGCCGCCACCGGCGGCGGCAGGTGGTTCCGCCGGCGCTTTTTTCCGTGTTTGTGCAGCTACCTGGAGGCTGAGTTCACCTTCGAGTTCACAAAAAGAAAAGAATTCAGATCCGTAACTTGTAGAAGCCAGATGTTGTGGATGGTGTGTGTGCAGACGCACGACATAAACGTATTTTACCAAGCGTGAGATATTTTGTTGTCGATATTTTATAAAGCTTTTGACAAAATGGCAAAACTTTTTCTTTTTTTTTCTCACATTATGTCTTCGACGTACCATCTGTTTTACAATCCGAAAACAAAACAAAACAAAAGTCTGGTAACAACAACACAACTCAGCCAGACTCTGGAGTGAATCGCATTTATAGCTTTAATCAACAGGAAAACAAACAAATCTACATGACTAATAGGGACGAGCAAGAGCAGAGGAAGCCCGAAGCGTCTGCTGCCATTTTGATAGGCCGTCGGTACCTGGAGACAAAGGTGATGGATCAGTCGTCGGACGACGTTCTCCTCTGTCCACTGAGCTCTTATAATCCCCAGGCCGCCCAGTGTAGCGCCGCGTTCCCGCCACGCGTTCCGTCGGCGAAAAGCGAGCCGTTAAGACCCCTTAAATTCCGCGTTACGTCCTCCCCGCGGCGCCACCGCTGGTTATGGTTTATTCCCTATTACAGCGTTGTTTTCATACCTTTCCTCTACTTTTGGTTTCTCAGTGTTTTCTTTCCTGTTTACACTTCGCGCCTCTTCTTTTCCTCTTATCTGTGAATTCTTGGAGTAACTTGTGTTTCACTTCCCACTACAACTTCGATAAGGTCTATCTCAGCTTCATAGTACCTCTGCTCCTCTTACTCGTTGTTATTTATGTTCCCGTCGTGGAACCGATATCACTAACCCCCTTTCTATCTCTGTTTCAGCTGCTCTCAGAGGAACCGGTGTGAGCGCGCGGACGAGCCGTATCGTTTCGCCGCCTCCCTCAACCAGTGCGTGAAGGCCACAGTGTACCCGGACAGCATTGCGGTGTCGGAGCCCAGCGTGCCCGTAAGTTTCGCAAGGACTCGCACACACACACACACACACACACACAAGAAAAACACCAAACGCCTGGAATCGCTCGCACACATCTCAAACAAAGATTTGCTCCCATCTGCATATCCGCTTCCCACGTGCGGCGGCGGAGGATTGTAAATGATCCCCCTCAACATTTTGCTTCGTCTTGATCACGGCTGATGCATAAACATTAGGTGGGAAGGTCCCCGAGAGCTCCGCGTAGGCGTTGCAGCGCGCATCCGCTTCGCCCGGTGTGAAGTCGGTCGATGTGCGCGCCAGGATGCGTGCAGGCAGGCGTGTGGGTGCCGAGGTTGCCCGTTCCGCCGCCCTGGCGCGGCGCTTCCGCATGGACTACGCAACGCAACGCAAGAGCGTCAGTGGACGGCTCTGCCCGTCCAAGGTCGGCCAAATGCCGCGCGACTCGGACGCTTTAGGCTTTAGCTTCTCGTATATACTCACACTGCTGTATGATCAGATTATCCAACGCAGAGACAAAAACACATCTTTCAATCCGTGCAGCTTGATTTGCTTTAGGTTTTGGACGTATCAGATTCAGAGACATCTGTTTCCACCCAGACAAACATCGAAAGCAGCATCGAACACATGAGCTTGTCGTCGATCCGGGGAGGATTCGCAACATACTTTTGCCGAGCATCATTCCCGGAGAGACCGCGGGCAACAAAACTTGCGGACTGAGATTGTACGATTTTCTGGCAAGAGATGAGGCTTTACAGTTTTTCAGATGTAATATTTTGAGACTGTGGTCCAACAAAACAAGTGCTGCTGAGTTGTGCGGTAATGGGATCACTGACAGACATAAGTGGAATTAGGTTATAGATTAACTGAAAGGACTTGGAGGGTTTTTCCTGCATTTTGGGTGAACTGATCTCACGGAGGCCGTCCGCACCAGAAACGCTCGCCGATTTGCACGGTTTGTAAAAATTCCGCCGAGGCAGGCGGCCATCTCCGTGACAACGCGGCCTCCTCACGCGGGCACCGGGTGACGCGGGGAAGGAAAACCATCGGGTTACCTTTATTAGGAACCCTGCCACCAATTAGAGCGGCCGACGCTGCCAAGCCGCAAAGATGAATAAATAAATGGATAAATAAAACAGCCGCCGCTGCCGTCGTCACCATCAGGGAGGACAAAAGAGAGAAAAGGCTCCACACTCGGAGACGAGCTCAGTTTGTGTAGCAGCCTCGCTGCGTGTCGCTGAGTTTGTGTGTGTGTTTGTGTGTGTATTTGTGTGCACGCAAGCAAATTTTGAGTGTTTATCTCTATATATATATATATACACGTGTGTGTGTTTCTCGGCAGAACGACAAGAGCTAATTAATGTGAGAGGTTACTCGGGGAATTCTGGGTCGAACAAAAGACATTGATTGCTGTGATCGCTGCAATCAAGGATCTTTCTGACACACCTCGGAGCGCGGCAACACAAACACGGCGGGAGTAAAAACACGGGGGAAGACGAGAGGTCCTCAGAAAAGGGGAAACAGAAAAGAAGAAAAATAAAAGCAGAGAAATCATCCGTCCCCCTCGACGGGTACCGGAGTGAGCGAGCTAACGAGGGAGGCGGCGCGGTCGGCCGCCGAGACAGTCAGCATCTCTTGAAAGGCCTGCAGTTAAGCTGCTCAGCTGCCTCGCGCGTCCCAGTAGCCCCGCGGTGTTTAGCGAGAGGCAGATAAAACAAAGAGAAACTTCAAACGGCGTGGCCCAAAAATAACAGCTAATGGAACAAGGCCGCGAAATGCCACGGTGATAATTATCCGGGCTGCCTCACTTGGCTGGAGAGCCGGATCACACACCCCGCGCGCCGGACGTGTTTATTTATAGGCAGAGCGGCTGAACGCCGCGGCCCCGGTGTCAAGGCTCTCCAGAGGAGGACTTCAAACACCTGCGTGTGCGGTACATGGCGTACGAGTTGCACACAGTGCGGGGATACGTGCGTTAGCGCGCGTTCGCATACGTTGGCGTGCGTCCGCGTGCGCGCGGGTTTTTCCCTTTTCTCTTTGAATGGCATCGCCTGCTCTGGAATCGGAGCTTGAGATCCAGACGCGTTCTTATCGAGGCGCTTATAACATTTCGAAGACGCAGCAACATTTCTTGGCGCGTGCTGGATGTACGAAGCTTTGCCAGCAGCAGTTTGTCCGTTCTCTTTTCCTTTTTTTCATTTTATGTGGAGCTTATTACATTGCTGCATTCGATGTTTTGTTTTTTTTTACATTTTTTTTCCCAGCCTATCATGTCTCATCTTTACCAAAGATGCAAGATCTAAAGCTCAATGCATAATTTTTTTTCTTCCCCAGCTTCTTTGCTAATCTAACGCTGCTGAGGCGTCGCGCATCCCGTTTTGATCCACGTTCAAACTGTAAACAGTAAACTGTCATTTTGTTGTTGTTGTTGTACCCCCCCCCCCCAACTGCACGCGTGCAGCTGCTGGTGAAGGTGAGCGACGTTCCGGACCTCTCCGCGGGCATCACCTGCTCCTTCGGCAACCTGACGGAGGTGGAGGGGCAGGTCAACGGCAACCAGATACTCTGCGTGTCTCCTGCGGCCAAGGACGTCCCGCTCATCCCCACCGACCAAGGTAGGTGACAGACACGCGCTGGCTGCTTTTACTGTGACATTAGATGACGCAGCGTCCGTCCGTCTTTTAGCTAACCGCTCACGCACGACTGTGCATCGACACTTCGCCCACGTAACCAACTCCCGCTGATCCGCGAACGAGCGTCTGGCGGCGGGGTTGTGCTGCACGCAAGGCCGGGCCCCATTAGAGCCAGAGCAGGATCAGACCGGGCCCCGGCGGTCGAACACCCGGGGGGGTGTCGATGTGGTGGATCAGTGTTAACTGCATAGCCGAGGCAAAGGGAGATGACCTGCTTGAGAAAGGTCCACCTGATGAACACGAAGAAAAAACACGTAATAATTATTATTGATGGTAATTATCTGTGTTTCAGCAAAGTCGAAATGTCCAATCAGCCGTTTTTAATCTCAGCCAATAATATGTAGATAAGTAGGAGAAGTTGAGTAGAACTTATTAAAAGATGCACCGCGACGACCCTGGCGTTCGTTGGCGTGCGGCACCCGTTGTTTTCGCGACGAGGCCGACGACGCCAAACAGCCGGGAGAATATATCATGTGCAGTGTGTGGAAACCACTGTGTGTTTTGGGGGGGGGGGGTGGTAATCCTCTTCCCTTCTGAGTAAATGACAGCCCTGTTTGCCCAGAGCTCCCGGGGGGGAGGTTGGTTGCATCAGGTATTAATATGAATTTTCTCCCCCCAGGTAAATGTCAGCCACCCCCCCCCCCATAAGCCCTATCTCCATCCCGTCCCCCGTCTCCCCCTCCTTCCTCCCTCTTGACTGCGAACCTTGCTCCTCTTTCACCAACTCCCCCCAGATGTTCATATCCCCCGTTTTTACTCCCCAATCTTCACCCCCCCCCCAAACCGGGCGCCTTTCTAACCGTTGCATGTCGCACAGATCGCGTGGCGGCGAACGACTTTAGACCTGAAGAGGGGAGCGGAGGAAATGAGGTGAAAGGTGAAGAAGAAAAGGGGAAATAGTGGAGGGAGGAGAAATTATAACAAGGGAGGGAGGAAGTGGAGGACGAGACAAAACCGCGAGGACGAGGACGGCGCAGAGCCCGAAAGCAGAGAAAATAGCTGACAGTCGTCTCCGGTACAGACGAAATAAAAAACCCCCGCGGGAGATTCTGTCGTGGACAGGAACCTTGTGCCACTTCGTCCGCCGGGTCCCGTGAGACGGACGCGGCGGGAGAAGTCAGCTGCGTTCCCGCTACGCGGACTAGCTCGGAACGGGGCCCGAATCCGCGCAGGTGCTGCGGAGAGAACGTGGGGCCGAGGAGGGTCGCCGGAGCCTCCTACGCGCTGAATGTCATCGGAAAATAATAATAAAAAATCAGGCTGCGTCGCACATGTACGCGAACACACACACACACACACATTTGTGGAGCCTGAATTCTCTTGGGGAGAGTTAAGAGGCTGTTTTCACAGAGAACAGAAGCACAGCCAGATCTCCGCTCGCCAAAGCGCAGGAAAAGAGAATTTTGATCAGATTAAACGACTCTGCGTCTGACTGATAATTGCTAATTTCATTTACACGTATTTTCACAAGCAACGTTCCTTTTAATTTGGCTCAGGTCGTAGATACGTCGCCGCTCGTAACAACGCCGAGGTTCGAACGTAACGGTGGAAGACTGAACGAGCACGAGATCCGATCACGTTCCGCTGTCCGGAACCGCGCCGAGCGACGCGGAAAAGGAACGGGACCGCGCGGACAGTAAACGTCTCTTCTCTTTCAGACTGGTCGGGCGTCGAGCTGAGGCTCAATTCCAAGGAGACGGGTCAAATGCTGATCAGCACAGAGGTCAAGTTTTACAACTGCAGCGTCCACCAACTGTGAGTATCTGTCCCTGAGTCCCCGCGTTCCCTTTATCATTGACAAAAGAAGCCAAAAGAACGCCCCGGAAAGAAAAACCAGCAGATCGATGCTCTGGGAGTTTGTTCCAATTTGTCCTGAACCTTATCCGAACACCGGTCCCCTAAAAATACTCCCTGTGAAGTCTAATGCGATCCGATCGCCGGCTGCTCCCGAGCGGCGTGGCCGGAGGTTTTCTGTGCCGCTGCTCGCCCGGCGGCGACGTCGCGCTCCTTCTCTCGCGCCCCCCCCGTCCGGGTGACCTTGCGGCGGATCCCCAGGGTCGGACATCCCGTCGTCGCGGATGCCGTCCCGTGTGAGACCCGGACGGCCTCGCCCCGGTCGGAGGCGTCACCGGGGCACAGGGATCACGTCACATGACCCTTCCAGTATCCCCCTCAACGCTGGAAGGGAACGTTTTAGCCCTGGTCTCCAGATAAAAGCTGGGCAATGTTATTGTGCATCTCTCTCTCTCTCTCTCTCTCTCTCTCTCTCTCTCTCTCTCTCTCTCTCACACACACACACACACACACACGCACACACACTATCTTCGTATTGCCGCCTGAGTAGCATGGAAATCAACGACTGGCTCACACATCAGCTCGGTTAATCGGCGGCAACAAACTAGCTTGTGCACACACACACATATACACACACACAACCACACACACAAAGTCAAACACACTCAAAATAACACACCACACACACTCTCGACACTCTCTCTCTCTCTCTCTCTCTCTCTGCCGCGCCTTCGCCCCTTGAAGGTGAATCCTGCCTGCTCTCCTCCTGACCTGCTCAGCCCCCTGCCTGCCCCTGAATTTTTCCTGCCTCAGGTCCCTCCCCTGGATATTTCTGGAGAGCAACCTTAAAAAGCTGGAGGAGGAGGATGTACGCCTCGTAAACAGCCATCGCGACAATATAGTAGTAAAGCGCCGTCTTCGTCAGAAACACGCGGCGGCGGGCCCTCTCGCCTCGGGACGCCGCTTTCTCCTGTTTTTTCCTTCTTTCTCCTTTTTTTTCTCCCCGCTTTCATTTTCATCGCCAGAGAGAATCCAAGCACAAGCTCATTATCAGAGAGAACATTGAGCACAGCAGCTCACGTCTTTGTTTGGTTTTGTTTTTTTTTTTTTTTTTTTTTTTTTTGTTTGTTTTTTTGTTTTTTTGTTTTTTTTACTACTTTACTTCTAAAATTAACTAACATTACATTACTACCAAAATTACATAACATCCATTACATTTTCCAGTAGATTTTTTTATTAATATTATTAATAATTATTTTATTAATTAAAAAAAGCTTTACTTTTTAAAACTTACACAATTAAAAATAGCTTACATATAATATCATTAATAATAAATGTACACATTCATATGTAATCATATAATGATGACATGTGATCAGTTTTAATTTTGTGAGGAAAAAAAATAGTAAAAGTTAAAAAAAGTAGTAAAAAGCACACACAAACACACACACAGTACACACCACACACACACACAGCTAACACACACACACAACAACAAATGCACACCAAAAAACAATGCAGGCTAATGGGTAATTTGCACTTTCAACTCCAGTTTGCGCCGCTCTCTCCTCTCTCTCTCGCTCTCTCTCTCTTCTCTCTCTCCTCTCTCTCTCTCTCTCTCTCTCTCTCTCTGCGCCGCCCACGGCAGCCTCCCTCGTGTTGTTGTGTTGGGCGGGGTTAACCTGGCGTTGGCGCGTTAACGCGGCGTCAAAACCTGCACGGCGATACCAAGTGTACGCGGGGGTAATAAAAAACCAACCCGGCCCAGGGGCTGTTAGGTACCGAGCCCGCCACCATGGCACCGACGCCATCAGCAGGCGCCCGCTCGGCCCCTGGACTCGGTTCCTCGTCGCCCCTCCCTCACTGCCCCTTTTTCATATGCGTGTCCATGCAGGTGCCTGTCGTGTGTGAACAGCGCCTTCCGCTGCCACTGGTGCAAGTACCGCAACCTGTGCACCCACGACCCGTCCAGCTGCTCCTTCCAGGAGGGACGAGTCAACGCCTCTGAGGTCGGTGCAACACACACACACACACACACACACACACACACACACACACACACGTGCATGAACAGGAAGAGGGAAGCTTCCTAGCCCAACACCCCCCTCTCCTCTATTTACTCTTGCCTTCCCGCTCCGTGCCGCCCCCGGGGGCATGTCTTCAGAAAGACGGACATCTGAGCTCCTCTTCTTCCGAGTTTGCGCCCCTCACTCGGAGCCCTTGTTCTCTGCAGTGGCGATTAACCGTCCGTTATCTCTGGAGTTATTGAGCTTAGCGCGTCTTAGCCGTGACACGGCTTCGCTCCGACCACGACAATCGTGGGGGGGGTACGAACTGCTTTGAATATGCCTGTGTCTCTGGCCATGCACACTTTTATTATAAGTATTTAATTTCATATGTTTGTATATGTTTGTGGCAGGCGTCACTCCTGCAGTTTCCACTTATATACATATATATGCTATGGAACTGATGCAACTTTCTAATCAGATTAACATAAGTCCCGCCTCCTTTCCATGAGCCCCTGGTAGCAGGTGTTTCAATAGGACGATTCTGGGGTTGGAGCTGCATCAGACCCGAGGTCTCCATCCGATGACCCCGTGATGTCGTCGGACAGGGGTCACGAGACCGCGGCGTCAGGGTGTCGTGCCGCCTTAATAGTTTTCATGACGCAAATGTTGCCCTCACATTATACCACCAACAGAGTTGACCTTTAAATCGCTGCCTTGCGCTGTTAAAAACTCTGGGATTTTTTTTTTTTAATCATTCTCAGTCTTCGCCAATTAAGCAGTTAAAAAAAAAAAAAAAAAATTCCACTCTTGATAATTAGTTGTTCGATGCTCACATATCAGCTCAGAGCTCTCCAAGGTCACAGAGTCACTTTTAAATTCTAACTTAAGATGGATTTCCACTTCAGCTACGCTCACGGTGCTTCATATTAAAACCGGTATCGCTCCTATTCATCACTTCTCCTCTTGCTCGCGACCTAAACGCCAAAAAAGAACAGAAAAGGGGAAAAACGGCAGCGTGTTTGTATCCCGACATCTGCCGGCACTCACGTCCGACCCCTCTTCCCGGCTCCCGGTCCCTCCAGGACTGTCCCCAGCTGGTGCGCTCCGAGGAGATCCTGATCCCGGCCGGGGAGGTGAAGCCCATCACCCTGAAGGCCAGGAACCTGCCCCAGCCCCAGTCGGGCCAGCGGGGCTACGAGTGCGTCCTCCACATCCAGGGGGTCAGCCACAGGGTCACCGCCCTCCGCTTCAACAGCTCCAGCGTGCAGTGCCAGAACAGCTCGGTGGGTTTGCCCAGATTGTGTCTGATTAAGTGTAATTGGTGATGCATGATTTGTTTGCGTGTTTACAATTGACTTTTTATTGTTGTTATTCATTATAGTACAATTTGTGCATGTAGAAAAAAGATACTGTACATTGGTAATTACACTGGTTATATTACTGACTTCGGAAATAAGTGTGACACCACTTCGCCGGAGAGCGTTTGTGTTTTCGTGTTTGCGTACGTTTGTGTGTGACATTCACACATTGGAGACACAGCAGTTGCAGCCAAGGTAATTACAGCGGAGAGGACTGCACCGCGGCTCTGCCCTCCGGTCAAGCACACTCTGACTTCCGCAGTGTATTCCAAGTGGCAACACACATATATGCATTTCACTCTCCATCTCTCTCTCTCTCTCGTTCTCTCTCGCTCTCTCTCTCTTTGTCAGTCTCACACATGCAAACACACGGACACACTCCCTGTCCCACGGTCACGCGGCGAGAGTCAGGCTAGAGCTAAGGGCGAGGGGAGGCGGTTAGGGGCAGCATCGCTAGAGACCATAACGGAGGCTCAGGCTTCGGCCCGTCCGTCCCGTTTCTTGTGGGTGTTCTCGCTTTGCTCTCCGACGACGGGGCTGATGCAAGTTTGGGGTAACGTCGGAGGGACACGGCGCTGCATCCGCAGGGACCCATGGAGATTAAAATTGCCGTCTCTTTTGGTCTTTCCTCCACCTACACTCCATCTCCCTTTACCCCCCCCCCCCCCACCACCACCACCACCACCACCTCTCTCTCGCCATCCGTTGTCTCCAGTATCTGTACGAGGGGATGAAAATCAGCGAGCTGCCTGTGGACTTCTCAGTGGTGTGGAACGGCAACTTCATCATCGATAACCCGGAGAATATCCAAGGTAAGAAGGAGACGCGCTGCAGAGAGCGCGGGGCCGGAAAACCGGCCGAGGGTGGACCGACATAGCAGTCTTCACCTATTTCCTAAACTCTTTCTGAACTACAGTATTGCCTTTTCTCAGCAGAGTTCAGTACAGTTTGTGTATATCTATTTTTATGGTATGTTAATCACAGGTGTATCTTAAAATATGTGTTATTGGAGACGGGAACAAAAAAAAAGAGAAGAGCCGGCCTGTGGGGATATTTCACTCGCAGCAGATCCTGCTATCTTAAATAAATACGCTCTTCAAACACTCGGGTGGGTTTTTCAAGTTGTGTGTTCACCGCCTATCCCCGCCGCTTGCCGTATCCCGCAGTGCACCTTTACAAGTGCGCGGCCCAGCGAGACAGCTGCGGCATGTGCTTGAAGGCGGAGAGGAAGTTCCAGTGCGGCTGGTGCAGCGGAGAGGGGAGGTGCACCCTGCGGCACCACTGCCCGCCCATCAACCCGTACACCACCCGCTGGCTGAACCTGTCCAGCAAGAACGTCAAGTGCACCAACCCGCGCATCACCGAGGTCAGTGCCCATAATCCCCCCCCACACACACACACACACACACACACAAACACTCCCCCCACCTTCCTGCCCACACATATCCAGCGCCGATCGATGTGCAATAATCGGACGCCACGTCGCCGCATTTCATCCCAGTCTCTTCACAGAGGTTCTAAACGAGTCTATATTAGTCTATGGGACTGTGCATGAAATTCAAAACTAAACAGTTTGTAAACAGCTTGTTAAGACGGTCGTTGTGACATTGGCAATTCTATTACATTATTAAGACCCTCCTTTGTATTCTCTGAAGCACGCCACAACCGCTAAAGCGCGGTAAACCCGGATTACTCTTGATCCCGACATGCTTAGTTCTATTTATTTATTTATTTATTTTCAACATCTATACAAAAGTTGAGTCGGTAACCGCAGAGCTCTTCAGAGACAGGTAGGACCCTTGAGAGTGAAATGTCTGATTTGCATTGAGAGGTACTGCATGAGAAGCAGCAGCAGCAGCCGTGCTACCCTGCTCCGTTTTCCTCTCTGCACCCAGGGAGAATGAGAATGAGCCTTAAAGTGGCTCCCCGGGGTGCTGGCCCCACCTAATGCATGCAGATCTGTAAATGTCCGTCTTTTTCTTTTATAGTTTTTCCTCCATCCGTGTTTTGTCTTGTCTTGTTCTGTCTCTTCCTGTAACTGAGAGAACACGTGTTTCCTTTTTTTTAAATATGCTCCGCAGTGAGTGTGCGTATGATTACGTACGTAGCCGCGCGGCTGTAGCGGTGTGGGTTATGCTCACAGGTGCATATTCATGTGAGTTCTTTTCACCTCCAGGGCTTTTCCAAGGGCAAGGGCCCTGACACGCTACCACACAAACACACACACACACACACACACGGGGCACAGAGAGATGTTCAAGTCTTAAAAGCCTGTCTTTTGACATCTGCCTTCTCTTTGTGGTTTGGGTGCAGTGCGCACAGATGCCCGCTCATAGATTTTAATGTCTTCTTGTCTCACCGCAAGGTTATTGCAGCACTTGGAAAGTGACTTCGGCAACGGCAAATGTAAAATAGGGAAACATGTGAAAAAACCTCACACAAGAAAAGGAAAACAGCCACATCGAGTAGCTATTGTAGCCAGGCAAGGATTATTAAATATCTTACCGTTCATAAAGACGACAAGGAGGTGTATCTGTAGTGTCTCCTTTGTGCCCCCCCCCCCCAAGACTTTCCAGACACTGCAGCAAACCCAACCCAATAGCTGGATGTCCTTCACCTCAGCAACGCCGGGGTCGCGACCTGGATGCGCTTATTTGTTTTCCCATAAGTCTGCTTTTGCTCGCTCTGACTCCGATCTCCTCCCGTCGCGGGGGGGGGGGTCAGGCCGGGAGGACACGCTATTTAATCAAGCTCGGTAACGCACCGGTTCACCGTGGGTAACTCGCCAGGCCCTCTACCTCCGCCTCTCCTTCCTCCGACCACATACTCACGTCTCACTCAGGCCAATTAAAAAGTGAAGTTAACAACGTGGTTAATTGATTGGCTATGCTGTGCACAGATAAGCCAGAAAAAGAGAGGCCGGATGAGTAGGGAGGTCGTTCCTTACTCTGCATCATCCCTCTCCCCATCTGTTTCTGTCTGTCCGCCTCTCTCCGTCTGTCCTCCACACTTACTCCTCTTTCCTCCCTGTGTGCCTCTGTATATCACTGTCTCTGACTCATCTCGGTGAATTAAGCGACTCTCTCATGTAACTGCTTTATGCTCTCGGTTTGTCATTTTACGCTCATTGCCGTCCAACGCTAACTCATTCCCCTCCCCGGTTTTATCGGTGTCATGATCATGGTATGTGATTGCCAAGGCCAACACCGGCCCAGACCTTCATCTGCCACTCCACAGACATTTTCAGGGAGGTGTTCAGGATAAAACCTAAGTTCTCCCCCCTGTGAGGGCAGTATTTGAGGGCACCGGTCGTTGATTTTTTTTTATACTGCTTTTTTTTTTTGCTGGACCACAACAGCAGGGTGAGTGATGAAGTTAAACCACTGGTCAGCCAAAAGTGTTGGAGTTTCCCTACTGGCCATTGCTCTTTTGAAATTAATTGGCACAAACAGTTTCTATTATTTTATGCCTTTGTCTTTAGATTTACCGACTTTTCAGAGCCCTCGAGCGACTTTTCCTCACAAAAACACTAGTGACAAATCTACTGAATTTTCGGAAAAACCTTAGCGTCTTTCTGCAGGAGAATCAACATTGTCGCCCCGCGAGCGCAAGGTCGGGGTTACCTTCCGCAGACCCACCTCTCTGTCATCTAACATCTCATTCGATTGACCACATGGCAGGAATGAGCTTCCAAATTTCAGAAAAACAGAAACAGAAAGTATGTAAATGAGAACAGCTGTACTGGGAATTTGGACTCATTGAAAAACTGTATATGTGAGCACAGACAGAAGCAAACAGATGAAGGGTGGTACAGTCATATACTAGGATTTGATCTAGTCTTATTCCATTTTAGGAAAGGCAGATGTTCAGTTTTAATATCTTGCAAACTTAGTTAATTGTTTTTTTGCTTAGATTTAAGAGCAAAGCAGAGGAATTAAATGAACAATGCAAAGAAAAGTACACTTGCAATGTATAGCTGCACTAAACCCTGAGTTATCGTATCCGTCCATTGTCCAATGGTGCGATGATTATAACTCTTCGCCCATTTTACCCGGCCAGAAAAGCTACAATACCAATGAGCACTTTCTATTTTTCAAATATACAGAGAGAATAAGGTTTATGTGTCAGCTTGTC
The DNA here is from genome assembly GCA_016859345.1 of Istiophorus platypterus. Taxonomy (NCBI): domain Eukaryota; kingdom Metazoa; phylum Chordata; class Actinopteri; order Istiophoriformes; family Istiophoridae; genus Istiophorus; species Istiophorus platypterus. Next base: position 15,464,704 of record CM029111.1, read on the forward strand.
AGGATCAAAGTAAGGACTTAAAGACTTGCCCATGGCCAACAATCAGGCAGATATCATTATATATCCAAGGGAAAGAGCTACCAATTTGTCCACCCACGCCAGCTGCAAGACTCTGTATTCAGAGGTAGAGATGTTCCCTGGAGCCGAGACAGCTTATTGCCAAAGCTCTTTACAACTACATACAGTGTATAAGCCACGGATCGATGCAAAAAGTTAATGTTGCAAGGGAGCTGTCAAAAGGATACGGGAAGTGTAGACAATCTCATCCTGACTTAGAAACATTGGGAGTTGAAGGAAAGAGCCAAAAAAAATAAATAAATAAAAATGAATGTACACACCGAGAGAATCATTAGAAAATATCCCTGCAATGCAACAAACAACAGTGACTGATGGTACATTACAAAGCCGGAGTGTCACAGGGTTAATCTTTACTTTCAGTTTGAGAGATGGATAATGTGTAAAATTGAGCAACTAGAGTATGGAGGGTTTGAGGGAGGCAAAGTGAGGCAACGCAGAGAACAAAGGACGGAGCAGAAGAACTGAAGCATGAAAAGGTGGGAAGAATGGGGGGTGTGGGGGGGTGGTGGAGCCCCTGTGGGTTGTCTGAACACGGGTCTATTTACAGCTGTAGGTGGCAAAACCAACTCCGCATTAATTTAGACGCCTCACATGAGCACGCAGTTCAGATATATACACACACACGCGCCGGCACTCCTCCCCCTTGGATGCCGGTCGGGTCGGCGTTGGCTTGTGCCGCGCCCCATCCCCTCCGTCTCGCAGTGATTACAGTTTCCTTAGGAAGCAGACATTCCCCTGGTGGGCTGAATTTATTAATAAATTTGGTTTTTGATTGTATGCGCCAAAGCCCCCATCACGAGTTGATTTGTATACATACTAGCGCATTAGTAGATGTGCCTACCAAAAGATAGGCCTTTTGAATAATTAATGTTTCTATTAAGTGCCATGGTGCCTCCCACTATGGGCCATTAATATTGAAGAGATGTAAGCCCCTGCTAACAGCGGAGGGAGCGACATCAAATGAAGCCGGGAGCCGGATGGGCACGCGAGCGGCGTCTCTTCAATAGGCTTTGGCCGCGGCCTGTGTACGAGTTTACAGTTCTAGCAAAGAGGCTTCCCTGCCTCCCAGTGACAGGCAGCATAAAGACCTAGCTGTTGCCTCAGGAGGGAAGAGAGAGAAGAAACGCAGGATTCCTCTCTTCCCTCCCTCCTTCGCAGCGTATGCAAGCTTATTGTTGATGTTTTGAACACCGCGCGGAGGGTGGGCCTGTCAGTCACTATCGCCGGCGCAGCTGAACCCTCCTCGCCGCCATGACCCGGAGAGAGCCGGCGTTCGCCGTGCTTCCTACCCTTCATTAAACCAGCCGATAGGGGGGCAAGAGCAAAAAACGCTGCACGCTGGGGTGAAGCCAGGCGGCGTGCGGTGTAATACTTACATTACCCCGCACGTTCACCGTGCAACAGCTTAACATAGCCTGTGCGAGTATCGGTGCACTGGGTGAGGAAGACTCATTTATCCCCATTAGGCCCCTTTACCCAGAACCACGTCTCACGTTCTCTCTCTTGTTTTGGTTTGTTTTTATAATGCTCTAAAAACGCCTCCTCTTCACAACCCATATCTCTTTGTTGACTCCAGGACATTTAAGACTCCATAAAGTATTTAGGATGTAGTTTGTCCAGGAACAAGTGATCAGTGGGGGTGGGGGTTGTTTTTTTTTTTTTTAATCAAGCCCATTAAATGCTTCTCACAATTAAATGTGACATGCTCGAATTAGTCTGAGCAGGGTCCAAAGACAAAGAGATTATAGCTGCAAGCTTTTCGAATCCTACCGAGGGCTGCTTCGTTTCTAAAAGGGAAATATCCGGCGATGGCGAGAACGGGGAATAACTCAGCTTGTCGTGTACTTTAATTCCAGGGCGAATCTAGTCAGAGTGTCAGGGCGATAAAATCCTGTCATAATAAATGTTTACGGTGAAAGGTTGAGGATAAAGAAGGCACCGTAAAAATGCTTAAATTGCGTATTATGACAGTACACGGCATGATTAAACATTATCGTCGCTGAGTCGTCCGGGAGAATGCCGTTCGGCTCGGTCGGCCGCCACCGCCGCTATGGCGGCATGCCGAGCCTGCGTGGCCGGGAGGCGGCCGGGGCCAGCGCGCCGCTCTCCGCCGCTGCACAGACCGAGCCTGGGCTGCATCGGCACAACTTTCCCCACCATTACTCCAGCTGAATAAGTCAACACCGCGCTGACAGACATCCCCGGGCTGCTCGCGCCGACGGCCATTTCTCTCCACGCTCTCCACTGTTTTTTTGTGTTTTTTTTATTCCCCTTTTTACTCAGACTAGCAGATTATCTGCTCAAAAGACACCCTTTTCTTTTCTGGAATCTTTCAGTCTCGTGGATTAGGGAGCCTCTCGTCTCAATTTAGGTCATCTCACCCCTCTTTGGTTTTTCTGTGGTTGTTGCTGCCAAATCCCGCAGAATGTCTAAGGAAAAAAAGAAAAGAAAAAAAAACCGTGGTGGTAAATGGCCAATACTCTGATCCCCTGAGCTGGAGAGAGAGATAGATTATGCTAGAGAGAGTGCGAGAGTGGGAGCGGAGAGTGCGGCGCTGAAGCCGGCTGGCTGTTTGCTGGGAATTACCCTCTATTGACAGTGTGACAATGCAGGCGGGCAGCAGCACTGCTCCTAAAAGGATTACACAGAGAGCATGGCATGGCATGGCAGCGCTGGGTGGGAACGGGTTGGGGTATGGGGGGTATGGGGGGTATGGGGGGTGGGCGGGTGGGGCTGAGGGCGGCAGGGTGGGTGCCTGCATGTCCAATGAGGCCTCCTCTTCCTCCTGCCTCTTGAAAGTCTGCATGGTAAGACAAACAAGCGAGCTGGTGCCGAGGGGAGGAGGATGTGTCACCTAGCCCGGGGGAGACGAGATGATGAAAGACAGGAAAAGCAAAAGAAGGAAAAGCCAGATGCAAAAGGAGGAGGATGTTGCAGCGGAATATGAAGACGAGCTCCGCCCCTCTGAAGATTATCCACGGTACAGGGCTGCTGTAGGCCCCCTCTGGTCTGCAAAGGTCACCAGGAGCCAGTTTATGGGCAGCGTTATGTGCGAGGAGCCTCTTTTATGGATTTCGTCCCTCTTGTTTGTGTAAGAAATCCAGACGCAGAGCCGCGCTTCTCTCACGCCTCCCGGCCCGCGGACACCGGTGGTGCCGGCCGGCCTTTGAAGCGGCGCTCTCCCCATGATCTCCCGATGAATCGCGGCTCTATCTGCCACTGGGTCGGGGGGAGGTGGGGGGGGTCGAATGGGTTTCACGCGCGGATTAGACCGGTCTTCCCGTGCTCGTTCCGCCGTGGGAAGGGTTCCGCTTCAGCTTCAAGGGCAGGGGGAGGAGGTCTCCCGAGCCTCTTAGCCCGTTCTGCGGTGCGGCGCTGCCGGGCCCGTCACCTGGACCCCCGCCTCACCTGTCATCCGTCATGGCTGATAGGACCGAATAGGGCCGCGTCCGCATTCCTTCTGCTACTCATCCCATTTTATCTGCTCTCCTCTTGCTTTCAATCCCTTTCTTTTCCTCTGCCTTGTGTTTTTCACTCTCCAATCCAATCTCCTTCTCCCCTCCTGTCTGTCTTGTTCTCTCTCAGGCCCTTACATTGCTTATGTAACCATCACTAAGTCTACTCGAATAGCTCCTGCCATTGCCTGACATGGATATATTTAGCCATTATACCCCCCCCCAACCCCACCCCTCTATACCCCGCATGCCCAAGCAGTGCTAAAAGATTCATGTATTCAGGACCCCTCAGGCAGTGCAGTGACACACTTACTTTACATCCAGAGCAATTAATGTCCACTGAATCTAGATTACAACGCCGGCGTCCCACGGGGGAAGCCGCAAATACCCTCATGGGTGTCGGGGTTGGGGAGGGAAGGGTGTACGGCACCTCCGGAAAGGGTCGTTTTCATGTGGCGCTTCGCAGCTCGGCAAGCGGGGCCCAGGCGACTGTTGGTTTTATCCCTCCCGCTTGCCTGACCAGTAATAGCGTATTGATTGTTTACACAGCACCGGCAGCACCACACAGCAGAGTGACAGTCATTTCCCCCCGTGCACCTTCCTCTTTCTTGGCCACCTCTATCTCTCTCTGTCCACCAAACAGTGTTGTCTACACTCTTGGTCCTTTCTTTATCTCTCTCCTCTTTTTTTTTCCTCTCTCTATCTCTCCGCTCTCATTCTGCCCCCCTCCTCCTCCTCCTCCTCCTCCTCCTCCTCCTTTGTATAACGGCCTGGACGGTGGCCAGGTCGGAGCCTCAACGGGGCTCTGCAGCACAGAAGGCAGTGTGCCACCCTGTGCCAAGGTCATGCTGGGCAGCCATATTGTATTTTATGAGTAGGTGGTATGCACTAAGCATTAATATAGCCCCTTGTTAGATTTATCGTCCATGTCAACAGTAGTAGATTTCTGGGCAGGCGACCATCCAGAATTTGACTAACATGTTTCAATTGTGAATTGTCTTTTATTTGACTTACTCTTGAAGAGTATATAGGAAGTATTAGTTTAAGAAAAATATTCTTAATTCTTTAGTCTCACTGTGTGTTTTTGTGTGTATAGACGTGATGCCATATTTAAACGGCTACAAAACACGTGCCATTAGCCACCGTTGTGATTAGAGCCCACTCTTGGCACAGTGAGTCACGGCGTGTTCTGACATTCCGCGGACGCCGGCGCGGCGAGTGCTCTTAATTGCTTTTACAGCCACCTGGACCGAAAGAGCACACTCACCCTTGAGCGTCGACGCAAAACCTGTGCACGTTCGCGGTTTCCATCGAGACAGGTCCATGGCTGCAGGAGAGAAAGGAAAAAAAACAACCTCCTTTTAATGTCACGTCTCCGCAACGCGTTTAAAAGCATCTTTTCCCCGACTTTGGCTGTGACAGGTGACGCCAGTGGCCGGACCCCCGGAGGGAGGAACCCGGGTGACCATCCACGGCACCAACCTCGGCCTGGCCTTCTCAGACATGGTGGGCAACGTGGAGGTGGCGGGGGTGAGGTGCACCCCCGTAGAGGATGGCTACATCATTGCTGAACAGTAGGTCACACAAACGGGACGAACACTAGACTTATTATTTTAAAACTGTTAAGAAATGCTCAAAACTCATTGGTCATATGTTGTGGGGTTTTTTTATGTTTTTTTTGCGGGGGTTGTATTTTTTCTAATACTTCTGTTATTTGAAAGTTTTTCCTTCATTTTAACTGAAAGCAGTTGGGAAAAGCTTCACCATTTATTGTTCACTATGCATCATGGATATCTTTTAATCTGCTAATCATCCAATTTTGTAAACGACACAACCTGCTAGGAAAAAATCTTCTGATAGGAAACTCAGTACATAGATTTATTGCATATATATGCAATAAATCAGTTATAAACACTCATAATATGGTGCCTATATATAACAGCTAATAAACTCTAATAATTAAATATACCATCTCTGCCCTAACGAAGACGAAGGTCCAGACGTTTCGGGCTCGGACGTAGCCGCTCTACCACCGGCGCACTAGCCCACCTCCCCCCTCTGTAGCCCGTCCAGTCAGCAACAATCCCGTAACAGCTGTGTGTGTTTACTTCTGTTTACCTCCCATAATTGTTCCACGCTGTGCATACATATCGCTAGAGCCTGTCCCGTTCGCCCCCGAACCCCCCACCACCAACAAACCCCCTCGGCTAAACACGCAGACGAGTGCAGGGTGAGAAACCGCAGTGCCTTATGGTTGTTAACCTCCTCAGGTGACGCAGGTCCCGCGAGGGGAAGGCGAGGATGCGCACGCTCGCCGCCAAACATGAACTACGCTGAATGTATATTAGCATATTTGGATTAGGATTAGGTTGGATTGCCTTCTGGGTATTGAGCTTCGTTGGCGGTGGAAATGCATGGAGAAAAAAAAAACACAAAAAAGAAGAATCCTATAATAAAGTTCGACGTGCGCTATACAGCCGGTGCAAAAGAGAAAAAATAACCATTATGCAGCTGCTATAGGTTAAATAACTACACCATGGAGAATCAATATGGTTTGAGGAAAAAAAAAAATATATTTATGTATAAATTTGTAGCACAGCTTGACTACTGTAAACCCATTAATGGGAACCACTGGCTTCACATCTCCCTATAGGAATATTATTGTAATAATTTAGCAAAGACAAATGCCCCGAAATAATTGCCCTATCTCATCAGTTAGTATGATTTTCTCCTCTCCCCGCTGACACAGAGTCAGTTAGAGAACAGTGTAACGTTTTATACGTATGGCCGACACACATACGCATATACACACATGGCACGCACGCGTGCACACACACATGCACACATGCACGCACACACACAGGCTATCACAGTCATGGCTCTCAGAGGAGCCTTTAACCCTGATTCTTTCCTTGGCCTACTTATGCCCTCCGAACGAGAGCAGTTCAGCGCTTGCACCATTATTATAACTCACATACTTTCGGTCTTATGGTGCCGTTACATCGCATATGTCACACACACACACACACACACACACACACACACACACACACACACACACACGTGTGCATTGCATGAGTGCAACGTAGTCACTGGTTATTTTTAATGGTTCAGTATGGCCGCGGTTCCCGGCTCTTTACTGGGCAGTTGTAATTAAAATTCTCCATGTGCCACTCGGCTGTAGGGGACAATTTGTCAGCCGTGCCCGGATCTGACAGCACTTTAATCCAATTCGGGACAAGCTAGGGAATTCAGCTATATGCCATGTATAAAAAAACCCAAATAATAAAAAAAAAGAGGACTGCGAAATTAAAAAAACTAACCTATGACCTCTTAGTCTAACTTCGAATGAGGGTGGAGGCTTCTGAGCCGTTCGGGGGTCACATATTGACTCTTGCTTCATTATATGCGTGTCCTCATCCGCCTGTAGCTGTTTGTTTCGGGTTTTAATTCACTCACCAGGCAGCTTTATGAAGGGCTCGGTTGGTCTGGACAGAAAAGTAAAAGCAAAAAAAACAAACCATACGTATTTTTATTTCTTTTATGTCGCGACTTCAGAGGAGTGTGTGAAAGCCACTCCTGCTTTGAAGAGAAAGTCTCCACTTTTGTGTTGCTTCAGCCGGGAGAAAGTGCTGATACTCTTTCTAAGGCTTTTTTTTTTCTTATTATTATTATATTTTTTTAGGGGTCCTCATCATTACTAAGAAATTCAGTTTAAAAGCAACCCTTTAAAAGTTTTATGGAAGGAGCAGGACTCTCGATGGAGACCACGAAGATTCAATCCGAAGATTGAATTTGCTGCTCAGTTCTGAAAAGCCGAACACTTTTCCCATAAATATTCAGCTCGAGGGCCTCAGGTGGGGAGGGAAGTCAAGTCTCCGCTTCTCCGAGGGGCCGGTGAGAGGAAGATATCGGCTCCGTCAGGGAGTCAATCCGCCCTTTATGCCACCGTCTCCCACATTCTTCATCCATTATTTAAAAAAAAAAAAAAAGAAAGAAGAAAGAAAAAGGCTCCCAGAGTCGTTTTGTTGTAATTCAGGTGATCAGCACTCGAGAAACAATCCACCTGCTCCGCTTCATCTGCTCCAGTCCCGCCTGCCTCCGCCATCTGCCCCACCACACACTCAGTGGTTCCTTCTCGTGCTTTATTACTCCCTGGTACCGGCGATCAATAGGCGCCCTCCCTTTTTTTTTTTTATTGTATCATTTGATCTAGTCACCTGCGGCGCCGGGCGTCACCTGATCGCACGGGCATGATAAAGCTCTATTGATCCCGCGGGCGTGATTTACATTGGAACGCGCCGGCAGCGCCGTGCTCGCCGCGCCGACGCGGCGCTGCCGGGGCGCCCGCCCGGTTCGTTGGTGGGAAATTTACTTCGCTCTGGGTTTGGGTTGTGTTGGGAGGAGGATGAGGAGGAGGAGGAGGCTGTCACGCAGTGGTGGTGGTGGGGGGGGTCCCGGTCGATGTCTGGATGTGTCCCCCGTAATGAAATGAGTGAGACAACAAAAGAAGATTGCATTTAGGGTGGAGGATAAAATCGATATCGAGCAGAGAGGTGTTTTGATTACTTTCTCCTAACTTCACTCAGGCATTCAGACGTATACTTTTGAGTTTTAAGTTATTTTTTAAGAAAAAATATAACGATAAAAGAATTTTTATTCTTAGAAGAAAGTAGAAGAAACATAGAATTCCCTTTGTTCCAGAATAAATTTCACTTTGTGTTTGCTTTGGTTTACCATTAGTATTCTGCCTCTTCTGTCTCAGCTTTGGCCGCCGCACTGACTCTACCCAACACGACTTTGTTTTCTCTCGCAGGATCGTGTGTGAAATGGATGCCGCCCCCCCGGACAGCAGACCCGGTCCCGTCCAGCTGTGCGTCGGAGAGTGCAGACCGGAGCTCCGGGCCCGCTCCTCGCAGCTCTACTCCTTCGTGGTATGACCCCGGCTCCTCCGTCATTTCTCCCTTGCCCCTTCCTCGATGCTATCGCTCGCCGGGCTTGAGGCGGGCTAAAGGGCCCGCGTTAGTGTGGACCGAAACCCGCACTCAGTTCGGTTTAAAAGTCAATTGTCCTCTGCTGGCTAAGTAATTGTCTCCGCGCCGGAGGCAGACGGCGCCGTGCGAGCCGCCACGCCTACCAGCACTGTGATTAAGCAAGCTCTGTGTACTCTGCCTACTTGTTGTTTGGGATGTAACATTCCTCCATTAACAGCCCAAGTTCTCGAGGAGCCCTCATTAAAGATTTCTGCAGGTCTCCGGTTGTTGATGCCATTTGTCTTATTATTAATATTATGAAGTTAATATAGCCTCTTTTTATTTTTTTCCCTTCACTACTGAGTGTTTTTCCTGCTCCCTAGTGTCCCAAGTGGATTTTCTTTTCTGAAACTCACCGGCTGAGCTGCATTATGTAAGCTCAGCATTACCCCAGTGAAGGGCAAAATATAATAATAATAATAATATATTCCAGGATTTCTTGGAAGTATTTTTATATTTCCAGGAGCTCTTATAGTATTTTTGTTGTACATTTAAAATTCAGAGAGCGACAAGCTTGTAGCTGGAAATTTGCAAATATGTAGATATAAACTGATTGGATGGTTGTTCAGGGTCACAAGGAAGAAACTTAGTAAAATGGAAACAGACGCACACACACACACACACACATGGCAGGTAAACATCATCAGCCCCCATCCTCAGCCCCCGCGAGCACACGCCATCCGCCGCCTCGCCCGACCCCGCGGCTAACAGACAATCTCGCTCGCTCGCTCGCACCTTCGCAATTAGCGCTCCCCGTAAATTAACAGCCAGCCGGTAATTACCGCCGTTGTTTTCGCCGTACCTGCTCCCAGCCCCGATCCTGGAGGTCACACTCTGCTGACAGTTTGGAGTTGTGTTTTTCTTTTTCTTTTTTTTTGTCAGAACGCTGCTCTTGGTAAAAGCCTCGGCTGCTTTTCGGTTTGTTTGTTTTTTTTAATTTTCCCCTCGCCAGCGTTGCAGCTGCTACTCTGGGAGGCGGCGGGATCCCTCGGAGAATATACTTCACAGGGCCCCAGAACTGGCACCATTCTCAGTTCCCATGTATTGCAGGGCCACCTAAAAATTAAAAGAAGGGGGAAAAAAGAGGGAATTCACCATCATGGAAATGTTCTTCATCTTTACAAACAGCAGGGTAAATGAGATAGTGTGCACAGGACCCTCAAGAGCACCCGGCTTTATCCTCCTCTTCGCCATCGGCCGGGCGATATGAATGACTGTAATTCACCAGGGATACATGGCCATATGTGAAGGTTTCAAGAGACACCGCGGAGACACTGCTCCCCCCCAACTCCCATCTTTACTCCATCCATCTTTTAGTCTCCCTTTTGTTTCTGTCACCGTCCCACCTCTCTTTTCTCTGCATCTCCCCCTGTAGACCCCCACGGTCACGGGCCTTTCCCCCAGCAGAGGCCCGGAGTCGGGAGGCACCAAAGTCACCATCATGGGGGAAAACCTCGGCGCCGGCAGCAGCGTCAACGTTCAGTTCGGGAACCAGACCTGCGAGTTCTTTGGGTGAGACCTTCATGTTGCGATCGTTTTTTGTTTTTGTTGTTGTTGTTGTAGTTGGGGTTTTTTTTGTGCAACAAATGTGTTATTAGTAGCCCATAAAGTTTCATTTTCTAAAAGAGCGTGCATGACTGGGCTCTTCCATTTGATGAAGCTTATTATTGGAGAAAAGGCTTTTTATTGTACCGGCACATTAACATTGAGGTGGAAACGCGATATTCACATGCAATAAAGTGCAAAATTGAATTTCACAGTAATAAATACATTAGGAGGGGACACTACGAAGGGAAAAACTGTGTTAAGCAATTAGGAACCGAGAACCAGGAACATGTCATAGTTCATATGTCTCCGTTTTTTGTCGTGTTTACAATTGTTCCTGATTTAAGCGCATGATACCTTCTTCGCATGTGCATTATATGCAGATAGCATCACAATTCTCTGACTTGACGTTTAAAGCTTTTGAGCTGCTACATGCATCACTGTCAAAAAGTTGAGAGCTCTCGTTCCCAAGTTGACGTGAATTATTCCCATTAAATGAGCTGCTATATTTCATGGCTTTTTTAAAATTTTTTCTAGTGTTTTCTCCCTTGATATTGCTGAGGAATTCCCTGGAGGGAAGCCTCCCTCCCTCCCTCTGTCGGAAAACCTGTGTACATCTTAATAAGGTTGTGATGACAATGCCCATCAAGCCTATGTAATAACAGAAAAAAACCTGGTGCTCCTATGGATCTTTCTTTCTTTTTCATCCACCCTCAGTGGTTCTCATTATTTCCATCAATCTGTTCATCTGTCCTAACCCTCCCCCCTTGTTTTTTCCAATTCTCCTGCCTCTCACTCTCAAAGTTTTCCTTCCATTTCATCCCACCATCCCTCCTGCGCCTCCCTTAGTCGCTCCCAGGCGCCCTCCTTCTGCCTCCCGATCCCGTAGGCGTCTATTTTTAAGCCCTGCCACCGTAGCCTGACTGAGGGCGAGGAGTCAAGCGAGCCTTAATGAGATGTGGGGCTAATTACAGTCTTGTGTTCTTCTTCTGTATTTCTGGCATGGGAGGGAGAGGAGGATTCGGGAGGGGGGGGGGGGGGGGGCGTTCTACTAAAAGCTTGTCTCTGCTAATGATTTTGGACAAATTCAGGGGGGTGGGCAGGTAGAACATGGAGAACCGTGGAGAGGGAGGGGGAAGCATAAATGCACACGCGATGGCGGTGGGGGTTCGGTTCGTGTGTTGGGCCGTGTGCGTTGGGCCGAGGGTGCTCACGGGTATTCGTGACTGGATCGGCGAGATCGCAAGTCTGAGAAAACTCCACATTTGTGGGTGTATGTTACACAAGTTACATAATTACATGCAGCTATCAGGGCGCTTATTTATTCCTATCATGAAGGTTTGATGACTTCGATCTCATATGATTAGAGAACAGGGCTTGTGGAGCAAAATGCTTGATATATTCTTGTGTCGTAGGTGGCGCTTTTTGCTTTAAATAGATTCTCTATATTATGCTATCTTCAGAAAAATATAGTAAATGAATAAATCATGCATATTGACTTTTCAAAACATGGAGATACTCTCCGCACAGGCACCCATGACTCATTGTTGATGCGGATTTAAACAATTCAATCGACGTTTGCGTTCTGCTTCCCTCGCAGACGGACCATGACGGAGATAGTTTGCTACTCCGCCCCCTCCCTGTCCGGCGTGGGCCCCGTGCAGATCAGCGTGAGCGTGGACCACGCCCAGATCCGGGAGAGCCTGACCTTCGAGTACATAGAAGACCCCACGGTCCAGCGCATCGAACCGGACTGGAGCATTGCAAGGTAAAGTCATCGTGTAACACCAGATCTACTGGAAGCTCACAGCGCCATATACGCTCCGCAGACTCAACATAAGAGATGCTATTTAATCCTCATCTTCACCACCCAAGGACTCCAGCCCCCCCCCCAGTTGCAGCTCTAAAGCCAGCCTGTCCAGGCCTGTGGCAATGAGCAGACACAAGTCAATATTGCACTTTCAATTACTGCCCAGTTCTCTTCCAATTAGCTTGGATCTGATAGAACTGCCACAGCTCACAGATTGGGGAGGACGGGCGCTTTCGGGACGGGGGGGGCGGGGGACGGGGGGTCCTCCTATCAAATACAACATCAATCCATCTGTTGAGCTTCTTTAGCAGATAGACGCGTGCAACACACGGCTCACTACTAATTAATGGGAGAAGGGAATCGAAAAACGAAACAGCGCCTTAGCGGAACAACGTGCTATTAGAGGTGTTGAGTCCGCAGCAGATGGCGTGGAGATGGGGACGGGGACGGAGATGGAGATGAAGATGGGGACAGAGACGGGGACGGGGACAGAGACAGAGACGGGGACTTGAGTGCAGGGGACACCAGCAGGAGTGTATTCATGATACTCATCTTACTTTCAGAGACTTGATATTTATTTGGATGCCAAACTAGTTCTTATTTAACTAACACAATGTGCACAGATATAGATAGATAGACAGACAAATAGATAGACAGAAAGACAGACAGGTGGACTGGTAGACAGGTAGACTCACAGACAGTAAGTAGATAGATGGATAGATAGATACTGAATTTACATTGAGAACGAGAGGAAGATCAGACAGTGTATCGGTCTCCACAGTAGCTGAGTCTATAATTTAATTAGCCTATAGCAGTGTAAGGTCCATCTACAGTAACTCACTCTCGACAGTTAACACACATCCTCTACAGCATGTACCCATCCAGCCTCCATTATCCCGCTAATCCTGTACTCGGCGCCTGTAGTCGGCACGCCGCGCCCGAACGGACGGACGGGCGCAGCAGCGCAACACAAAAACCATCGACACAAACCCAATTACTTGTGTCTTCACCTTTTATTTTCTCTCCCCAGTGGCCACACCCCTCTGATGGTCACCGGAACCAACCTGGATGTGGTTCAGGAGCCCAGGATCCGGGTCAGATACGCCGGCCGAGAGTCCGTCAATGTAAGAACCGCCGCGCCAGCGCCATGCACGCGCCAGAAAACGCTCCCATTACACCGACCACACACACGTGCAGGATAATGTCTGCTAACTAGGTTCTGCTTGATTCACTAAATTCTACTATACAAGCAGGCTAAGTGATTTTTAGCTTAGGTAAAAAAAAAAGGGGGGAGAAAAGTGCTATCTCTGCTAACAGCCCCTCCAGCTCTGTACGCTTCCTTAACTTCTGCCTGAACCAGGGCGTCTCGAGCGGCCCGGCTAGCATCTGAATAATGCAGCTGGCACTGGTCTGCATGTAGCGTTTAATTAGGAGTTTACTCTAAAGTTTCCCTCAGGCGCCCCCCCCCCCACACTTACACCCCCACCTGCTGAGCCCCGTTGTTCTTCTGCCACCGATCTAGTCTTCTTAAATGTTTTTTTCTGCTTTACTTTACTTATTTTTAGACTACGTGGGTGTACTTTTGCAGTGGTGGAGGACGGCGGAGGTTGGAGGTTGGGGGGTGGGGGCGGGTCAGCGGGGTGGGGGCGGGCGTCAGAGGTGTGCACGAATCGAGGGGGCGACGTGACTCCTAATGGCCTTCGATGGAAGATTAAGTGCGTTGCGAAGTCTTTGGTCAGCATAAAGAGCCCTTGTATAATCAAAAAGTCTTGGCTGTGGAAATCATTACAAATTGCTTTTGAGCCCTGTCCTGGGGGGGGGGGTCGTTCTTATTTAATTAAGAGGATGGGATTTGGATGGGGAAAGGGGGGTGGAGGGCGGATGAATGGACTAAAGGGGAGAATGAATAGTGCTCTGTGCACAGTTCTGCATTCACACACACTGTAACAGCACAAAACATGCTCTAATACAATAATGCCTGCCCTCTAGATTGGGATTTTCCATTATTATGTGTTTATATGTTTATTAATGCACACTATTTGTAAACAATTCTTCTCCAATGAAAACATGAACCGTAATTACAGCTTATGGTTGTAACGTATTGTTTTTCATCATCTGTGTCCCAGCTTTAGTTATGGATCTTTCACAGGAGGAGTCATAGTGTGTGACGGATACGTTACTTAACGCTTATCTCTGCTTATAACTAAATGATAGTGTGTTAGAAGCTATTTATTGAATTAAGGTTAAAGGTTACTTAAGGCAGAATAAAAAAAATATCTAAGTATAAATATGGCCGCTGAAATCTCGCACCACATTTATAGAATATCAAAGGATGCATGCAAGCACGAGAGCGTCCTCGGCCCAACGCTTTTAGCGTTTGACGCAGATTCCTCACAACATGTTGTATGTACACACACACACACACACACACACCAACACACACTCCCTCCGCGGCCCAACTTCCCACCTCTGACACTACTATTCTAAAATTGGCCTTAAGTGTCTGACTTGCTTAGTCAATGTTCCTCCACTAAAAATACACGTAACTCTGCCTTCGGCTTTTTTTCATGCCACTATGTTTCCCCGTGTAAGGACACAGTTTCCCTGAAAGACTCTTGTGAGTTGCAAGGGCCCGGAAATTATAAATAAAAGAGAGATTTATGCTGTTTTATGTTTAGAGAAGGGGGGGGGGGCTCTGATGAGACCCCCGGAGACCCCTCGGCGAGAACAGGATCCGACCGGTTGCGCGCCGGCGACGGCGCTGTCTCGATTTCGTCAGTTTCCCGCGGCTTTGACAGGGCGGCGTCTCCGGCCCGGACTCGTCTCTCTCCGAACCCCCTGCCCAGCGCCTCCCGTGTCGCCGGTCCTGATCGGCCCTGCAGCCGCGGAGAATGAATTTCTGCTAAATGCCAGGGTGACGATTACCCATCTGCCCCCCCCCAGCCCCACCCCTCTACCCCTTCCCCCCCTTTTGTCACGGGAGGAAGGCAAACAGCCGGGCGGCCTATAGCAATAAGAGCTGCTGTCTGTCAGCCAGCCTTCAATGATCACCTGTCTCCCGCTAAATTGCTTCTCAAACCCCCCCCCCCTCGTGTCACCTGCGCGGATTCACAAGGGAGCTGGGAAAGAAAAGAGAAAGAAAGGAAAAGAAAGGGGAAAGAAAGGAAAATAAGGGGGAAAGAAAGGAAAAAAATAGGGGAAAAAAGGAAAGTTTTCTGTGTGAGATGTTTGGTATCTTGTCACCGTATTTTGCAATTGAAAAATTTATCCTAATCTTGATTAAAGCTTAAAGGTTTCATCCACTGCGTTCGACGCCCTTACGACACCTGGGGCTGAGTGTCTCGGGGCGTCAGGTGCGTTTGCAGCCACCGGTGTCATGAGAGCCGTTCAGCGTGGGGTTTTCCCCCGATCACCTGAGGACCGCGGACGGGCGCCGATCAGCGCCGATCGGCGCTTTCTGGATGCTAAACCACGCGTCTGCCGCGCATCTCGTCTCAGCAGCATCAGCCTCACGAGTGGCTGACTGAGTCACCGCGCCGACTCGGGCGTCCGCCGTCTGGAGGCCCGGCTCCGTTTCCTCTTCGGCATCTGCTGTGCCGTTTTCCGGTATCGACGTTAAAAACGGGGGGGGGGGCTTGTTAATGCATGAGCCAGCGCTTACACATGGTGCCTGATATTAGTCACACCCTCATCACAAGACATCGAGCAGATGATTTTTTAAATTTTTTTATTTTTTCCCCTCTTCTATCGTGGCACACATCTTAGAGGGAAAAATAAATAAATAAATAAAATACTGGATTTGCACTCGGCTTAAATAACACACAGGCCTTGTGTGGACAGACCAGGGCTGAAGTGTGTGTGTGTGTGTGTGTGTGTGTGTGTGTGTGTGTGTGTGTGTGTGTGTGTGTGTGTGTGTGTGTGTGTGTGTGTGTGTGGTGGTGGTGGTGGTGGGGGGGGGGGTTGTCGGTATTAGCAGTTGGTTGGAACAGCAGCCAGGCAGAGAAAACAGACTAAGTGTAGGAGTAACAGAAACTTCCAATGACCAGCTATCGAATGTTAGCCTCCAGGTGACCTCTGACCCCCCCCCCCTTTGCATTTTCTCCCACGCACGTCTCCACAGCCCGGGTCATCCCTTTACGTCCTCGTTCCTCCCTTACTCTCTCTCTCTCTCCCTCACCCACCTCGCCACCGGCTGAGTAGACCCCGGTTAACGCATTCGGCTGGAGCAGGGGGTGCTGGAGCGCCGCCGCCTCCAAAACAGCCCGGCTCCATCCAGCGCGTCCAGAGAGAGAAGACAAATGAGGCCGGGATTCCAATTATTTTTCCCTATCTCTTGACCCCGATTCGCTTTATCAATGCTGAACAACGCGTAGCTTCCCTCTCCACATGCCCTGAAGGAACGGACGGACTGCTGGTACACACTGCTCTAGGCAACATACAGAATTTTGCTTTTTATTGTGACGGGCCAGATGTGGGGAGCGAGTATCCACAACGCTTTTAGGAATCCGTGGACTGCATCTCGTAAGTAGATGGAGGGGTAGAAAACAAGCTGGTGTTTCAGCAGCGTGTTGCAAGATTCCTTCTGCGGTGCTGAAAGGATGAATTACACGTTAATGAAAAGTGCTTAATATCCCTTTATTAAAAGCTGGGAGTCGCGCAAAGGTGTCATTTGCATTTTGAAATATACCCATTTATTGCTCCGCCCACAGTGGCGCCCACACACCCCGTTTTCTTTATTAGTCCCACAATGTCCCATTTGCCCAATTGCCACTTACCTACGCGGCAAAGGCGACAGCTTTTCTACCCTGAAAAGGTTTCGGCGAAGGTAAGGATTTATTTGAGATTTAAAAAAAAAAAAAAAAGATGAAAAATGAAAAAATGAGCAAGGACGGTGTGTGTGTGTGTGTGTGTGTGTGTGTGTGTGTGTGTGTGTGTGTGTGTGTGTGTGTGTGTGTGTGTGTGTGTGTGTATTTGTTTATGTGTGTGCGTTGGGGGGGGGGCACAGTATCCATCCCGGGCAGAGCAGATGGTAGTCGCAACTGCACTTGACTTGCAAATGCCTCGCCGCGTTCCAACGTGACAGTCATGAGGACGCCGCCGGAGCATCTGGGCCCTTCTGTGTGACACGTCGCTGTGCCAACGCCAAGGAAAAGCAGCCCTGTCAAACTTAACTAGAACTCATTTATTTATATATATATATATATATATATATATATACACATATATATATAATACACACATGCATCCATTTGATTCGCGTGTACTGATCAGAGGCTCAGTGAAACGATTTGTTCATTATTAGTTCCCCGTCATTCCTATAAAGAAATAGTTTACTAGTTATGTTGTTACGAGTACGGCATATATATATATATATATATATATATATATATATATATATATGGCCATATTTAGATTTTTAGAGCATTGCTTATCAAAGCGCTGGAAGGGCGAGCCCATGCATTTTAAAGCCACTGTAAAATTAGAATAAAAATCAAAAATAGAAAAATTTCAGAAACTCTCAGCGCTTCTCACAGCTTTCCAGTGGTTAATGTGATTTCACACGACCCTCAACTTTGTGAAAGTGTGTTAGGAGTCCTATCTGGTCGTCCAATCTATTTTTCAAAGGGCTTATCGCCTCGCTCTTGTCACGCGCCGCTACTGTAGCTTGTAAAGCGCGAACTCTAAAGCAAAAAAAAAAAAAAAAGAAAGGAAGAAGGAAATGTCATAAGAGCGGGGGAAGGATGCTACGGAGCGTTCGCGCCCCGTGGTGGAGCGGCGCCTCCGTGTATGTTGCCGGTGACAGTCGGAACATCTTAGTCGTGTTTCCGTCGGCGGAGCCTAAAACGATCAGCCGTTCACTCGATTAGTTGATCGACGGATAACTGATCGCCGACTGCTTTGATCGAGTCGTTTATTTTCCAACCTAAGACATCGAACGGCCTCTCGCTCCGGCTTCTCAGAATATGAGGATTATCCGTTTAATATCTTTTTTAACCGGATATCGTCGGGGATTTGGTCAAACAAAACAAGACGCTGGAAGGTTTTTCATGTTTGGATTTGGGAAGTTGTGTTTTCTGATATTTCACAGGCAAAAGAATTAATTGAGAGAATAATGATAATAATGATATCGAACAGATTCATTAGTTATTAAAATAATCGAATCTAACACCTGAGACCCAAGTTCTTGAACCAGAATTTAATTTAACATTTAGATTCACCGCTCAACTTGGTGAAAACACACAAACACTCAATATTCTGCTGTATATTCGAGAGCAAGGTTAGTAAAGAGGCCGGAACCTCCCTCCGCCTCTAGAGTAGCACCGGCCTCACGCCGTTCTGGCGAAATGCAATCGGCGTGGCCTACGCCAGGCGGAGCGAGCTAGCATCGCTCTGCCTGGCTCGCTCCGGCGCCGCAGACGACAGGCAGGAGGCGCGGTGGTCGCCGCAATTCAGCAGCTTTTGATGATATTTACCTCTAATTAAGTTTCTTCCCCAGAGACAAAGAGATGGAGAGAGAGAGCTGGGAGGAGATAAAAAATAAAAAATAGAATAAATAAAACATAAAAACTCTCCGCGAGCCGATTCGCTGAGCAGCAATCAATCCTTTTTACCCGTTTCCCGTTAGAGCGGAGCCGAGGGAGGATGGATGGGGAGACGGGTCTCTCAACCGGGAGAAACCGGAGAGAGGTAATAAAAGAGCCGTAGCTCAGCCTCCACCTGAGGAAAGCAGAGCGGCGCTGCCTCCGTCCTCGGAGTCGCCCCCCCCCCCGGCGGCGATTTATTTTTTGACTTTATGGAGGCTTCCTCTCCAATAAAGATAGACTCAATGACGGACAATAAATTTTTCCCTCTGCTAAGAAGGAGGGTTTTATATGCAGGGTTATTAGGCCGGCGAGCTCCCCGTGGGGTCCGCGTCAACGCCAACGCGTTTAGGGTCGAGATCACACCTTTAGCTGGTGACAAACAGAGGGTTTTACGGCGGACAAGCTGTAAACTTGGGTGTTTTACAGAGTAAAAGAAAAGCTAACGCCTTAGCCGTCCTGGGTTTTCCTCCCGGACGCCCGACTCCCTTCCCTCTTTGCGTTTCGAGGTCAGAGGTCACGTATTATTTACTTTTTTAACCCCGTTCTCCGTAGGTGTGTAAAGTCCTGAACACCACCAGCATGAGCTGCTTCGCTCCCTCCCTGACGGCCGAGTACCACCCGGGCCTGGACACGGTCAAGCACGCGGACGAGTTCGGGTTCATCTTCAACAACGTCCAGGCGCTGCTGGTCTACAACAACACCAACCTCCTCTACTACCCCAACCCGTACTTCGAGCCCCTCAGCGCCACCGGCGTCCTGGAGCAGAAACCGGGCTCGCCCATCATCCTCAAGGTACGTGAAACGTGGGCCGGGCGCGTGTTTGAACCCGCTTCCGCCTGGTTTTCGACGGGCTCTCCTTGACAGGCTCATCCCAGCGTCCATGGGGGAGACATACTTTCTCTGCATATCAACTAAATATAGATTTTTTTTGTTCCCTTCATTATTCGAAGCCTTGTAAGTGGAAGACCAGATGATTCCAGTGGGGATTATGTGCTGATCTCTCATCCTGATTTCCAGCTGTTCCCACTTACCGCCGTTGTGAAATATATCACATTGTTTGATCTCAGTGTGGCATCATATTTGGCCCCAGCTGCACCCGAACCCAGGAATCTAATTATCGTTGTGTTCAGGCGACATATTTACTTTGCGGGTTCCCTCAGAATTGTCTGATTTTCACTGAGCCGTGTGTCTTTGTGTGTGTGTGTGTGTGTGTGTGTCTTTTTTTTTCCCCTCTTTTTTGTCTCCTAATTTCACACCCCCTCTTTCCATCCCCACATGCCCACAGGGCAGAAACCTGGTCCCCCCGGCGCCAGGAGGGGTGAAGCTTAACTACACGGTGCTGATCGGAGAGACCCCCTGCTCCGTCACCGTGTCCGAGAGCCAGCTGCTGTGCGAGCCGCCCAACCTCACCGGACAATACAAAGTCATGGTCAGTGTGCGTCCCGTTGGTCGGCGGCCGCGTTCCGCGCGTCGCCCTCCCGCCCCCGTTTCCCTTCCCGTCCGTTGAATTTACGATTCCTGCCTCCGTAAGAGTTGGCCCCTGAACCCGCATTAGTTATGCTCTCGTCATTGTTCATTCAGCTAAAGGAAGGGGAGGCGGTGGGGGGGGGTCAAAGGAGGAGCAGCTTGAGTGTGCTCTGGCTGTCAGAATGCTCTGCTAGATCCCACCGCAATTATTTTTAGCTGCCCGCTCGCCAATTGAGTGCGAGCCCCAGACTGTTTCCCTCTCGACGGCGGCGCGGAGCCAGGCCGAGTATCTGTTTGCACTCGGAATTAATTTGAGCACACGACATTTGGCTGTATTTGAGAAGGACTGGCCCTAAGCATCGCTGAGTATAAATTGTCATGTGATCGATCTCGCAACCAAAGATGGTATTTTGTTGAAACGTGAGTAATTCACGAATTTTAATACTGATTAGCTAAAGATCAATTGCGCCCATTTCCCCGCAGGTCCAAGTGGGCGGCCTCCACGTTTCCCCCGGCACCGTCCACATCATGTCGGACAGCCTGCTGACCCTTCCGGCCATCGTCAGCATCGCCGCCGGCGGGGGCCTCCTCCTCATCATCGTCATCCTGGTCCTCATCGCCTACAAGCGCAAGTCGCGGGAGAACGACCTCACGCTCAAGCGCCTACAGATGCAGATGGACAACCTGGAGTCCAGGGTTGCCCTGGAGTGCAAGGAAGGTGAGCGGCAGGGGGGGGTCGACGTGCACACGGGGTTGCGGGAACTGTGCGGCCTGCTTTGAGGTTCCCGGTTGTAGAATGGGGATGATCGGGGTCCACTCCGCGCGGAGTATCCATTGACCGCCAGTGAAATCTTAGAAGCTGCTCCATCACTCTTGTAGTCGAAGGAAATCGCCGGTTGCCTGTGTGCGTTTAAATAAAGCAGCGGTTAAAAAGATCTTCTCCAGATCTTGGTATAGCGAGTCAACCCAGGTTGTACGGCGACGGGCGGATTAAGGCCGCCGGCCCCTCATGTGACCTGTCGGGTCCCATCGTGGGCCCCTGCTACCCCTCGCTGCTTTCTAGGAAAGATTCCCCGTCATTCCCCGTATTATGTTTTTCACAAGATTTGCGTTTCTGTGTTCGTGCACATTGTCGTGCAACTTGCCCCATAAACATCACGGACGCCATCAAGCGTTTTTATCCCATGTTGTCAGTGTCACTGCAACAGTATCTGTTGGTTTGAGACACATCCTCTCCCTTGTGCTTCGGGGGGGGGGTGTTAAGAGGTCACAGCAGTCCATCTGACCCCTTGGACCCCCACCCAGTGGGAGCGCCACAGATAACCTCAGCCTTGACCCCGACCCCGACCCCGACCCTGACCCCGACCCCGACGCTGACCGCGATAACTCAGCTCGGCTGCTCCTTGTTTGTGGCGTCCGCTTCGACTCTCGGCATAAACAGCACTGCGACTGGCCCCTGATGTCACCACCGGGGGTCATTATGGCCAATCACCGAGACGGCAGAAGTGGGTTTTAGTTTGACAGTGTTCAGGCGATTTCAACAGCCAGAGAGGACCTGATTACTTAGGCCTCCCGGCGACCCTCCGGTGGCTCCTCCAGTGTTATTATGCAGTGGAAGGGATAAAAAAAAACCAAAAACATATTGCAGCAAAATTCCTGGTGAAATGACAGACGGTTAGACAGACAGATGGACAGACAGACAAACAGGCAGGCAGGCAGACAGGCAGGCAGGCAGACAGACAAACAGCCTTGGAAAGGAGGAAGATTAATGTTTTAACCATTAGCAGTGGTCAGGAGTGAACTGCCCTGCGGGTTGGAATTAGATGGTACCGGGGCCCCTGCTTGTGAGTACATACACCCCTTGTGTTCCTGCAAGCCCCATGTGTTGGTGTGTAAACCCAGCAGTCATTTGGGGGGGGGTGGGGGGGGAGGGAGCCGTAGGTGAGGCCTTGAGACCGGTTGGAGATGGAGATTTTTTTTTTTTTAGGAGAGTGTTAGGGAACCGCTGCCCCCCCCCCCCAAAAAAAAAAAAGGCAAAGCCAAAGCAACTGAGCCGTGAGCACGAACAGGAGTCAGTCAGGATGGAGCCAATTAACTAGTGCTCACCTGCAGCCTCACACTGAGATGACACACACTCTTTGGGGCCTTAGCTACAGCCAATTTACTGGCTGGTAGATAAAAAAAAAAAATAAGCGAGAAGGGGCTGTGTGTGTGTGTGTGTGTGTGTGTGTGTGTGTGTGTGTGTGTGTGTGTGTGTGAGTGAGTGAGTGAGTGAGTGTGTGTGGGTGTGATAGAGAGAGTGAGAGAGAGAGAGCGAGCTCCGTGTTCTTTCAGGGCATGAGATGAGAAACACTGACTTTCTCTGACATGACGACTATCTCGGCCTCTGGCTGTCGGCCTCATCGTAACGGAAGTAAACGCCGCCAAGATAAGATGGATTTGCATATTTGGTCGCCGCGGATTAGGAGGCGGTTTTCATTCACAGCCGGGGTCCAAAAGTCTGAGACCGCGGCCCCGTTGGCTTGGACGAGTAAAAAGCTGTCCCAGACGCGTCTCGATTATTCCCCCAAACTGGTCCCTCTCTTCTATCTGTTTATTCACTTTTATTCATTTCCTTTTTTTTGTCGTTGTTATCCCATCTTCCCCCAGCCTTCGCCGAGCTCCAGACGGACATCAACGAGCTGACCAGCGACCTGGACCGAGCCGGCATCCCCCACCTGGACTACAGGACCTACGCCATGAGGGTCCTCTTCCCCGGCATAGAGGATCATCCCGTCCTCAGAGAGCTGGAGGTAGCGAGGGGGAGGAGATGCGGGGACACATAAGCAGCGAATGCATGAAGGAAAGAGCAAGGGAGAGTCAGACTGAGGTTAAAAAGGAAGAGAGAGAGAGAGAGGTGGAGTGTTTGCCCTCGCTGCTTCACCCTGTAGGGGAAGCTCCATAAGCAGCAAAGTGCTTGAGGGGGAAAGAATACCGGTGTGCCACTTATCCTTTCTACCCTCTGGTCAAAGACACACACACACACACACACACACACACACACACACACACACACACACACACACACACACACGCACGCAAAAATACACCTCACGTTCAAGCTCCCCTCTTGGAAAACAGGGTCCCAGCAGGTGGTTGTTTCATCCACAAGTGGCTGCAGGATGAGGAGTAATGAACTGAGGGATTCCTGGTTTCTCAGGCAGGACTGAGGATGCCTCCGTCGGTTTGTGGAGTGTGAGTGTGTGTGTGAGTGTGTGTGTGAGTGTGTGTGTGTGTGTGTGTGTGTGTGTGTGTGTGTGTGTGTGTGAGTGTGTGTGTGAGTGTGAGTGTGAGTGTGTGTTAGTGTGTGTGTTTGTGTGTGTGTGTGTTTGTGTTTGTGTGTGCACGCGAGAGACGGATGGCTTTCATCGGGTGCTGGGGTTCGGATCAGACTGAAGTCAGAGCTAAAGTCTCACTTCACTAAAACGCAGATGATCCAACAAGATTTATATATGCTGGGCATTTTGCAGTTTTCTATCAAGAAGGACCCAAACGTTATCTTCCACAAAAATTCACAAAACAACCTCTGTCCTCAGACCTTCGATCAGTATTTTTTTTTCCTCCAAGACTCTTGAAAAACAAAGTTTGCAGAGTAAAACCGAGGCACAGAAACGGAGTTTTAGTCGACGTGGGGTCGTCTTACGCCGGCAGGTCATTTGGCGTCTGTTTTTTTTGGAAGCGAAATGTCAGCCGACTCGGGGTAAAACGCTTTTAAACAGCGGCGGGCGGCGGGCGGCGGGCGGCGGGCGGCGGGCGGCGGGCGGCGGGCGGCGGGCGGCGGGCGGCGGGCGGCGGGCGGCGGGCGGCGGGCGGCGGGCGGCGGGCGGCGGGCGGCGGGCGGCGGGCGGCGGGCGGCGGGCGGCGGGCGGCGGGCGGCGGGCGGCGGGCGGCGGGCGGCGGGCGGCGGGCGGCGGGCGGCGGGCGGCGGGCGGCGGGCGGCGGGCGGCGGGCGGCGGGCGGCGGGCGGCGGGCGGCGGGCGGCGGGCGGCGGGCGGCGGGCGGCGGGCGGCGGGCGGCGGGCGGCGGGCGGCGGGCGGCGGGCGGCGGGCGGCGGGCGGCGGGCGGCGGGCGGCGGGCGGCGGGCGGCGGGCGGCGGGCGGCGGGCGGCGGGCGGCGGGCGGCGGGCGGCGGGCGGCGGGCGGCGGGCGGCGGGCGGCGGGCGGCGGGCGGCGGGCGGCGGGCGGCGGGCGGCGGGCGGCGGGCGGCGGGCGGCGGGCGGCGGGCGGCGGGCGGCGGGCGGCGGGCGGCGGGCGGCGGGCGGCGGGCGGCGGGCGGCGGGCGGCGGGCGGCGGGCGGCGGGCGGCGGGCGGCGGGCGGCGGGCGGCGGGCGGCGGGCGGCGGGCGGCGGGCGGCGGGCGGCGGGCGGCGGGCGGCGGGCGGCGGGCGGCGGGCGGCGGGCGGCGGGCGGCGGGCGGCGGGCGGCGGGCGGCGGGCGGCGGGCGGCGGGCGGCGGGCGGCGGGCGGCGGGCGGCGGGCGGCGGGCGGCGGGCGGCGGGCGGCGGGCGGCGGGCGGCGGGCGGCGGGCGGCGGGCGGCGGGCGGCGGGCGGCGGGCGGCGGGCGGCGGGCGGCGGGCGGCGGGCGGCGGGCGGCGGGCGGCGGGCGGCGGGCGGCGGGCGGCGGGCGGCGGGCGGCGGGCGGCGGGCGGCGGGCGGCGGGCGGCGGGCGGCGGGCGGCGGGCGGCGGGCGGCGGGCGGCGGGCGGCGGGCGGCGGGCGGCGGGCGGCGGGCGGCGGGCGGCGGGCGGCGGGCGGCGGGCGGCGGGCGGCGGGCGGCGGGCGGCGGGCGGCGGGCGGCGGGCGGCGGGCGGCGGGCGGCGGGCGGCGGGCGGCGGGCGGCGGGCGGCGGGCGGCGGGCGGCGGGCGGCGGGCGGCGGGCGGCGGGCGGCGGGCGGCGGGCGGCGGGCGGCGGGCGGCGGGCGGCGGGCGGCGGGCGGCGGGCGGCGGGCGGCGGGCGGCGGGCGGCGGGCGGCGGGCGGCGGGCGGCGGGCGGCGGGCGGCGGGCGGCGGGCGGCGGGCGGCGGGCGGCGGGCGGCGGGCGGCGGGCGGCGGGCGGCGGGCGGCGGGCGGCGGGCGGCGGGCGGCGGGCGGCGGGCGGCGGGCGGCGGGCGGCGGGCGGCGGGCGGCGGGCGGCGGGCGGCGGGCGGCGGGCGGCGGGCGGCGGGCGGCGGGCGGCGGGCGGCGGGCGGCGGGCGGCGGGCGGCGGGCGGCGGGCGGCGGGCGGCGGGCGGCGGGCGGCGGGCGGCGGGCGGCGGGCGGCGGGCGGCGGGCGGCGGGCGGCGGGCGGCGGGCGGCGGGCGGCGGGCGGCGGGCGGCGGGCGGCGGGCGGCGGGCGGCGGGCGGCGGGCGGCGGGCGGCGGGCGGCGGGCGGCGGGCGGCGGGCGGCGGGCGGCGGGCGGCGGGCGGCGGTGGCGGGCGGCGGCGGCGGGCGGCGGGCGGCGGGCGGCTGGCGGCGGGCGGCGGGCGGCGAGGCAGCGAGGCAACGGGGCAACAGGGCAACAGGGCAGCGGGGTGGTGGGGCGGCGGGGCTGGGGGTCAGGTGTCGAAGTCATTTCTCCCATCTATTCATTTAACTCTGAGTTGAATTTAAAGTGAATATCATCCCCCAAAGCTTTTCAAACATGATGAACATTATGAACAAATTGTTTATGTTCCTGTTTTGACTTTTAAATGATTTAAAAAAAAAACAACAACAATAACAACAAAAAACCCACTAACGTAAAGACAAACAAGGGCCTCTTTAATGTTCTAGGTTCATAAACACAAAATGCTCTAGTCCTCAGCTATACTATGGATTTAAAGAACCGCTACAGAACCGTATGATGGCGCATCGGCTAACATGTGATCCTGTGCCCAGAGGATAGTTGTGGAGAAATCATTTAAAAACATGTAAATAAACACGGTGCTGTGGGAGGATGTTGGTACATACAGACAGATGGATGAGGGTTGATTTAGAGCTGTACCCCCCCCCCCCCCCACCACCACCACCACCACCACCTCCTTCTTTTTTTTTCCTCGTGGGCGGATGCACTCTGAGCCCCCCCCCCCTTGCGTCTCCCGATGTTGACGCGTCGCCGAACGAGCGCTTGCATTGCACCACAGTAACATCGATGGTACGAAGCGGCTCACGCGTCGTGTGCCCCCCCCCCCCCCGGTTGCCGATGTCAGTCTCACTTATCCTCCAGGCCCGGGCGCCTTCGTTAAACATTCAGAAGCGGTTCAGCTGAACTTTCTTTCTTTGTGTTTCCAGTGTACGTCGCTTTTTTTCCGGGGGAGGTGGGATGATGTGCTAAAACTTTAAACACCTGCTGAGCCCTTGCCCCGGGTGTCCTCGGCTGCTTTGGTGGCTCTGTACGTATGGAAACAGTTCAAATGGCAGAAAAAAATAAAAAATATCAGAACATACAAAGCACAGTCTCCGTGAACAGGCTTCGCTGATCTTGAATTTGCTTATATGACTAATAAGCAGAGACAGTCAATGCAGGCGGCTGCTACACCTTCAAACAGCACCTTCGTTCCCATGTTAATGTTCCGTCGGTGTCTGTGTTTGAAAGAGACGCCCACATTAATAGTCAGTGTAAATAACTGCCAGACAGAGGGAAAAAAAAGAGAAAAGACAAACGCACAGGAAAAAATGGAGCAAGAGGGTTGGAGAAGACAAAGGATCCGACCAAAGCGGCGACGGGCGTCAAACGGGCCCCGGATTAAGCCGTTATTTCATATGACAGCAGGGCAACCCCGCGTCACTTCCAAGTTTCCATTATCCTCCCTTATTAGGAGCGCAGCGGCGCTTAATCCGCTAGGTCCCCTCCGGCGCCGGCGCCGCCTGGAGGGCCCTCGGATGTCCTATAGTTTTTTGGGTTTTTTTTACATTTCACTCCTCCTTTTTTGTTTTTTGTTTTCTTTTTTTTTCCAGAAGAATTTAAGGGATTATAAATTTGACACAGCTCCTCGCCGTTGTTTTCTTCCTCGTCGCCTGTTTGGAGGAAGAGCCGACACAGTTGAGCCAGCCAGGCTGCTGACTCACACGCTAACACACACTAACACACACTAACACACACACGCCGCTTTTCTATTGGCTCTCCTCATTCTATTATCTCATATAATAGGATAGTGAAATGCTTGCTATTATAATGGCTAAGATCCATCTCTGTTTTCTGGTATTAATGAGTATCACACACAATAAGCATGTAAGTAGATCCCTGTGCTTTTTTAAATATTTTTGATTTTTTTAATTGTGCCGTAATTCATCCGTCCGGGCGCCGACTGTGTTTTTGCACATGCCATATGTGTGTGTGCGTGTGTGTCAGAATATGTACACGTCAACGTACCGAAGCCGTGCGCAAAGCTGCGCCGGCTGCATCGCAAACGCAGTGCGCTCCCACACTAGATCGGCACAAGCGGCAGTCGCTCTGGACGCGGTTCCGAGTGAAACATCAGTGAACTTACCGTCCCCGGACGTGTCCAACGCGGCTGCAGCGGCGAGCCGACACACAGGAAGGACCTCCAGATCACCCAACTCACTTCCCGGCCTCATTCATATTACAGCGGCTTGAAAACGCATCCCGGGACGCGTTCGAGTCGGGAGGCGGAGAGCTTCGCCTCCGTCTCCGTTCAGCCGTCATTGAATGCTTTCCTCCGGGGGGCATCCACAAGCTTGCAAGCTCAACCTTTTAAGAGGAAAAACCATAATCACGCAGGCTTTGCCGACAAAGATGCAAAAAATAGTTCCGCCTGTCGCGGCGTTTTAGCGGGGCCTCCTCGTATTCCCTCGGTGACCCGCGGTGGCGAATCAAAGTTTAATGTCTACAGTGGGGGGGGTGGTTGTTTGGTAAAGGATAGGGCCGTCAGCCATGGCGGCTCGGCTCCGGATGATCCGTGTTCTTTCATGATTCCACTCGGTCGGGGCCGCTGTGGCCCAGGAGGCGAGGCGAGCCGTCCACCGACCGGGAGGTCGAGTCCCCGAGTCCGCAATGTCGGAGCGTCCTTGGGCCAAGCACTGTATAGAGTAAGTGAGAGAGTCCATGCAGTGTGCGGCCAATGGCGATCAGGGAAGTTATGAAACAGCGGCAGTTAATAATGCGGCGGCTCCAGCAAAGCGAAGGGGACCTTAATCATCGAGCCCCGTTCCTGTGGTGAGCTCCAGGGGAAAGATGGAGCACCGTGCCATCTCGCTAGCCGCATCGCGGGGGGGGGGCACGGGGGAGATGGGATATCAGCGAGTGGAACTGCAGGAAAAACAATAAATAAACATATAAATTCGTCAACTGAAAGGGGGATTCTGAGACGCTTTCCACCGTTGTGTGGGAAACGCCTTAGCGCGTTCAGATTAACGCCACGACGCCGCCCGCTCGGGCCCCGCCTCTCACGCGGCCCCTGTGCGCCCCCGACCTTCGCCTTCCTCTCTGTATTCCCCTCGCACGCACTCCGTCTCTCACAGGGCAGATTATCTCCCAGTACGTTTTTTTTTCCCTCCATATTTGGGTGTTTAATTGCTGATGTACTATCTACACATTATTGCCAACGATTATATTAGATTAACTTATATTAGTCTGCTGTCTCTAAACTCTTAGCATTATATGGAGGCCCAAATATAGATATGGCTGCGGTAATTTCAGATTATTGAAATTATTGATATAGGTGGACTGAATTCCTCCTCCCTCTCGCTCATGTTACGCTTAAGATCCGATGGGCACATCGGCCGAGAGCAGATCCGACTCATAGCACCTAATATTTTTACAGTAGCTCATAAATATGCAGCGCGGATGCACTTGGAAACTTCCATTCATCTGAACTTCCTGAAAGAAGCTGAATGGGTGTATAGAATGAAAATGAATGAGGACGTTAAAAGAAAAAAAAAGGAAGAAAAGGAAAGAAAATTCTCGCGGCAGATTAAACAGGACGGGGAAACATATTGTTGTAATTTATGTGAGGGACTAGTTAACCGCATCACAGTCGAAGAGAAAGCGACGCGGGGCACGGGGCGCGGGGCGCTGGCTCGTGTCATCGGTGGGCTGACTTCTATCGATTGCTGGGGGGGGCACTTTGTACACGTCACGCCGGAGTTGTTTCCGCGGCTCTTTTTCCTATTGCTATATCCCCATTTAAAGTTGCTTCGGATCCCGTTTCGCCGTCCATCCAGGGCAAAAAAAAACAAGAAAACAAATCATGGCATGTACCGAGGTTTAGCCCCCGTGGAGCGGAGACATAATACCCCCAGTCAGTCAACTTCCCGGGATCATGTTTGAAGGGTGCGCTCGGGCTCCCTCCGTGGCGAGCTGCCCCCGGTCTCCCTCCGTGGCGAGCTGCCCCCGGTCTCCCCCGGTCTCCCCCGGGAAGTCAAAGATTTGCGATGCCTTCTGCTTCTCTTGTGTTGATGGGGGGAAGATCCCGGCTCCGAGACACTTACATCGGCCCTAAAAGCTTTTTTGAAGGCAACGCGTAAGCTTTCTGACAGCGTGAGTGTGTGTGTGTGTGTGTTTGGCCTCCTCACTCCCCATTGCTCTAAGTGGAACCGATGGAGAACCTCGTGGTGTTTGGGTTCCGTTTTTCTTTTTTTTTTTCCACCATTAGTGAAAAAAAAAGAACCCAAACGAAGTTGTTCTTTCGCCTTCTCTCCACGTCTGTGGTCTCAGCCCTCCGCCTCCCCCGTCGTGTCCGCTGTCACTTCCTGGCATCGTCCTTCTCTTCCTGTCTTACGCTGACACCATATTAGAAGTTTGATGACCCCCCCCCCGCCTCCGCCTCCGCCTCCGCCACTTCTTTGAGTTCCTCCTAACCTCTACCCTCCTTTCGATCCATCGCCTCCTTCGGTTTCGCCCCGGCCGCTTTACTTTGCCCGGCTTCCCTTCCCTCTCGCTCCGCTCTGTAATGCTCTTTTAATGGAACCACAGAACATTGCGTCCATCACCTTGAGACTTCTCAATCGCGTATTATTTTTCTCCTCTGCGTTTTTTTGTAATGAGATTTCCGCCCATGCAGAGCAATGGAGTACAGCGTTATTAGGGAGAGCAGCTATTGTGTTTGGCATTAGTTTCACTGAGAGACATTCCGCTGCCTGTTAATATGGCCTCCCCCTCCCGCCCCGGCTGCCATTAGGAGACCAGGAACGGGGGGGGGTGCAAGGCTCCTCTTAAACACTATGTGGGATAATGAAATCCTGATGTTCATTAATGAAACTCAATTAATAGGAGGAAGGAAGTGGAGGCGGATGAAGAGGAGTACAAGAAAGAAAGGAGTAGAAGAAGAACAAAGCACCCCCTCCTTATCCATCCACCCCCCCCCAAACCCCCTCGACATTCAAAAAGAAGAGATATTGAGGGGGAGTTAGCGCAGCCCCCGCACAAAGGGCTTTATTTGACTTCCTTCGTCTTCGGGACTTGCTGAGCTTATTAAAATGCTTAATAGGTTCCATTAACTTCTAACAGACTCAAGTCTCATACAAGCAGGGAGGGGCTCATGGTAAGCCGCGGATGATTGTTTGGGGGGGGGGGGGCTACACAGGGATTTGGGATATTGTCGCAATATATTTAGCTTTATTCAGCGTGAAAATACAGCCGCAGGCAGTCGCAGGGCCTCCTTTTTTTTGTTTTTTTCTGCGTCTTTGGATGAAGATTATTCTTTTTCGTTGTGCGGCGTTTGAGCCCGTGAATACTCCGTGTACCTTCCTCCCCCTGCGCGTGTGCACACCCTCCTCACCTGTGCGTCGGCGATGCCGAAGATGGAGGAGAAGCATGGTGCTCGTGTGTGTGCGTGTGTGTGTGCGTGTGTGTGTGTGTTTGCGTGCCACCATGAGGATGCAGAATCATACAGACACACAATCAGGAGCAGGCCCTTCCTCAGCTTCTTATTTTTATTTTCCAGCAGTGTTTCCTCTCTCATCCCACAGCTGGAACTGGGTGAACTAATCTACATTGCATCTTTCCTGCCCCCCCACCACCACCACCACCACCTCCAGCCAGGCCTCGTCCTCCTTTTTGCTTGTGGAGGAGAGGAGGAGAGACGTCTCACTCTTCTTTATCTCGCTTCAATGAGCCCGAGCGAGCGACTGATGCTTTTTTAAAGACTCGGCGAACGCTGTCGTAACCTCGCCCGGCTCGTACGATCCACCTGGGGACCCTCGTGCTTCGGTCCCTGTCTCTTGCTTATAGCCCTCAAACTCGACTTAACGCAATTATCTCCATAATAGTCATAATCTCCCTTTAGGTCCATTCAGAGCCTGGATAGGTATAATCATCCCCAGCACTATTTGGCTCTGAGGAGACGGAAGCCTTCCAGCTTGTCTTTAATACCTGGCTGCTTCAATTCTTGCTAATCCCTGGTTCAGCACAACGCACTGTAAGGCTCCCTCCATCATACCCACGGGAGTAATCACAGTCATTTCCTTCAACATTAAGAGGGTCATTTTTTTCCCCAATGCATTGCTATTTAAATCGGCGACGCTCCTGTTCGAGTTGATGGGGTTTGTGGCGGGGTTGGGGGGCTCATTTGCAGGCAGGTGACAATCAGGAGCCGCCGCGCTCTCGCCAGGCAGCAGCGCGCGGGCTATGGGGCCGCTTTTACTGCAGCATGTTCACTTGTGAATAGCGAGCGGCGAAGCCAGTGGGAGAGACGGCAGTGATAATGGTGTGGACCCAAAGCTGGCCGGTGGTAGTGAGTGGGGGGGGTAAATAAATAAATAAAACCCGTTTCCGACCCGGAGCAGCTCGGTATCAGCAGTCGAGCGGAGAAAGGCGAAAGAGCACGGCAGGAGCGTTTTTACAAGATGAGCGAGGGGCTCGATGTTTGCTATTCACCTCAGGTGCTCGTCCGCATGAGTTGCACAGAAATAACCCTTTCATCTACGCTTCATGCTTGTTAACCATTCCCACCTGGCTGTTTGGTATCCTGCCTCTTTCTTTTTCTTTTTTTTTTCAAGTCCCAATTCTGTTTCCCTTGTGGTCCTGTTGGTGCTAATGAGGCAGATTGGAGGGGGTGAGTTGGGGGTGGTGGTGAGGGGGGGGTGGGGGTGGGGGGGGTCTGCAGGGCGTCTGTCCACCATCGGGAGAAGGATACGAGCAGGAATCATAAAAGAGTTACACGCGGTCCTCTTCTCCTCTTTGTGCACTCGCCGGTAGAAAAAGTTCGGTAGAGGTCGCAGCACGCTTGTGTGTTTTCATGCCCAATCAAGCCCAGCAGCAAGCTGCACCTCCACACGTGTGATTGACTGGGGAAGAAGGGGAGGAGAGGGTGGCTGGGGGGGTGACTGGGGGGGTGACTGGGGGGGGGGCGGCTGCGATCAGCCTCTACCTGGCTGTGACAGCCGCTCGTCTCCCTCAACAGCTGAGGCTTGTCACAGCTGCTGATGTCCCGCTGTGTTCAACCACACGTGAAAACACACACACACACACACACACGCACGCACGCAGCCTCACATGTCCGCTAACAGTTACATCCATGCATACTCGATCGCACAAACCGTGAACACACACGGACGCCCTCTCCCTGCTCCGCTCTGCCCGCTCGCCGCCACCGCGGCGTATCGGGCACGATGCGCCCACCCGGTGCGTGGTTAACCTCCCCGAGGTCTTGCCCTTAAGCTCATGAATTATGAAGCGCACCCGTCACTTCAAAAGTTTTGGGAATATGAAGAGAGAGAATAGAGTGAAATATATAGAAGTAAATTTTTTATATATTTTTTTTTCCTCTCGTGTCTTTTCAGAACGGAGTCGGTGGCGGAGAAGATGCTCACCAACTGGTTCGCCTTCCTCCTTCACAAATTCCTCAAGGTCGGTGCAGCGAGCAACGCTTAGGACTCTGTGTGTGTGTATGTTGGGTGTTATCACGCATTGAAATGAATTTGTCCGGCGCGTCATTAACGGTCGGGTTTCTAAATCAAGAGCGCGCCATCATACACGTCCGGTGAATATTTTAGTGTGTGTATTCATATGAGTGTGTGTGTGTGTGTGTGTGTGTGTGTGTGTGTTTGCAGGAGTGTGCCGGTGAGCCTCTGTTCATGCTGTACTGCGCCATCAAGCAGCAGATGGAAAAGGGGCCCATCGACGCCATCACGGGGGAGGCACGCTACTCCCTGAGCGAGGACAAGCTCATCCGCCAGCAGATCGAGTACAAAACCCTGGTACGTGAAAGCGCCCCCGCGCGGGGGGGGGGGCGCACAGGAAGTCGTTACTTTTTTCACCACAAACCCTTTTTCAACATAACTGTGTCTCCTTTTTGTTGGTTTTTTGTTTTTTTTTATTCCTCCTTCCTGTGTGGGGAAGAAAATTATCTAATGATCCCACAGGCCCGAGTGTTGGTCCAACATCAGGGTAGGTGGCTGTGGAGATTGGAAAACACACACACACACACACACACACACTCACACACACTCACACAGGCAGCATGTGATATGACAATGCTCTGATTGCTCTGACTGGGAATTTGGCTCATTACGTGCTAATGCCCCGGCAGAGCTGGAAATTGGTGTCCTGCCGAAGGTGTGAAATTAGATTTTGGAATGCCAGCTAAAGCGGAAATGGTTTCTCCGAGCTCCTGCCACGTTCCAAGGAGACTCTAATGAAGGCGAAGCCTCGGGCTGTGCCCGAGTCGGGCAGTAACAGGACACCTCCGGCCTCCTCCTCCTCCTCCTCTTCTTCCTCCTCCTCCGCTCCCTCGTTTCCCCTCAGTGATTTTTTTTCTCTCTCTCCTCTTCTTCCCGTCCGCACGATCCAGATCCTGAACTGCGTGAACCCGGACAACGAGAACAGCCCGGAGATCCCGGTGAAGGTGCTGAACTGCGACACCATCACCCAGGTGAAGGAGAAGATACTGGATGCCGTCTACAAGAACATGCCCTACTCTCAGCGGCCGCGCGCCGTGGACATGGACCTCGGTATGACGCATGCATGAGCTCGTGCCCGCCCTCGCAGTTACACACACACACACACACACACACACACACACACACACACACACACACGCACGATACACACAATCCCGGATGCAGTTGGCGGGTGTAACGTCCTTCATACCCACGGATCAACGTATTAGTGAGAGAAAAACCAAGCCATGTGTACAGATTATCGGTGCATCAGTGTGATTAAAGCCGTGTTCCAGCAGCCCGGCCTGCCAGCCAGACTCACCGCGCGGCTGCCAGGCCTTCCATCAACCTGACTGACGCTTAGCGTGAGCCGCATCCCCTCCGTCTGGCCGGCTTCGCCCCACGGCGGCGGCGGCGAGGCGTGCGTGTGTGTCCTGTGTGCGTTCCTGCGTCCGTGACGTGGCTCGCCGGCCGTCCGGCCCACCCAGGTGAAAGCGAACAGACGGGCTCGCCGGCCTCACGCTGGGCCCCGCTCCCACGCAGTCTGCCACTTCGATTCCTCGCCTGCCGTTGCCTTGTCCCTCTGGTTTTTCTCTCACTTCACTGGGGTGGAGGGAACAAACACCCCCCCCCCCCCCAGCACATCATCCATCAATCCTCAATATGGATCCGTCCATCCACTGCCCTCCCTTTCCTATTTCCCCTCTTATTTTCTTGCATCTGTCTGAGAGTTTGCGTTTGTATGTGTGTGACTACTTTAGTTAATTTTGGTGTGGGGGCATTTTTTCCTTTTTTCCCACAGAGCTGCCTGCAGGCTGGACAGCTCTCTCTCAGGAGGTTGTGCCATGCAGGGGTATCGTTTGATCGCATGGCAAAGACCCAAGTAATAAAACCCCAGTCAACAGAGGGGAAAAATCAATGATCACTGCGCAGCATGAGGGCCACGACGGCCGCCCACTCCCCCATCAGCGGCCATTGTTATTATTTCATTACTCCGACGACGAACCGTCGGCCCCTGCCCTCCGCCTCCCCCACCCTCCACCTGTCCCTGCACCCCGCCCGTTTTGAAAGGAGGTGATTTTCCCATACATCGCCTCTCGTCCTGTCGCGCCTGCCCCGCCCGTCTCCCCTCGCCCCTCCCTGACCGACCCGATCGCTGCGTATGCCAACGAGCGCAGGAACGAGTACGCTCATTCGTTTTCGCTTGTAATAGCTAACTGAGGCGTGCGTCAGCCCGAGTCGAGGGGGGTAACTAGAGGGCTCCCCCTTTTCTTCGGGAACCGTGCAGGGCGGCGCTCCCAGCAGCCGAAATTCTGAGCGTTAAGAGGGAATCGTTTCAGTGGTTTGTCCCGTAGCGGGGGTCACGCCTATCTTGGCGCGGGTTCACGACGGCCCTGCCGGGGAGCTGGTTTTCGAAGGCTTCACGCGATGCACGTCCATCTAGAACACATGGTGGTGTCCGTGTGCTAAACACCTATCGCCAGACCTCCCCACACAGATGATGACGAATGGCGGCGTTTGTGGCTCACTATGATTGCATGAGGCAGTCGGGTATAAATAACAGTGTGTGCGTTTGTGTGTGTCCGTGTCCGTGTCCGTGTCCTCAGAGTGGCGCCAGGGGCGGATGGCTCGTGTGGTGCTGCAGGATGAAGACATCACCACCAAGATAGAAAACGACTGGAAGAGACTCAACACTCTCATGCACTACCAGGTGAGTACGCACAAAAGGTTTTAGTGAAATGTTTTCCCTAATTAACTCTCAAACTTTGCCTTTTTTTCTTTTTTTTTTAAACCGAGAAAAGGCTCATTTCAGTTAAGCTTCCGCCGTGTGGCCTCTATTATGGAAATTGTACCGTGCACCTTGCCAAACTTTGATGTTTTCCTGCTCTTGACTTCTTAGACAGCCAATTTTCAGCTCCTCCTCATTTGCATGTCCGTGCTCGGCGTAATCCAGGCGACTCTAAGAATAGAGGACAATTACCGCACAGGTGGCAGGAGAGATGAACTCTCGGCGTCTCCGCCGACACTTCTCCCTCCTCTACCGCCGAAGAGGAAGCCGCCAGAGTCGGGGGGGGGGGGGGCTCCCTCTCTCTCCTCGACTTCAACGCCGGCGACAATTATTCTCGCTGTGACTCCCTTCTTCTGTCTCTTCACATGCGGGGCCTCGGTTCGCACCTCGCAATTTGAGGGCCCTTTGGGGCTCTCTGTTAAAAAAAAAAAAAAGGGGCTTAAGTAGAGGAGAACCAGAGGAGCTCTGCATTTTTCAGGAGACTTTATGGCTGTTGAGATTGTAAATTAAAGGAAAAGAAGGGGGGTAGCTGGGGAGGTAGCTGGGGAGAGATAATAAAGAGGAATAAAAAGTTGAAAAAATAAAACGGGGCCAGGCAGGATGAGGAGGTTCCTCCACAGGTCGTGAATCCCTCGCAGCTCCAGCTCAGCCGCCTCTTGTTAGTCGGCCGTCGGCTCGAAGGGGCTGCGGCTCCGCGCTACCGGGCTTTGAGGTCGGAGGCTGGGGCTGAGCTGCGGCCGGGGTCGGGGTCGGGGTCCGGGTCGGGGTCGGGGTCGGACGGACGCCAAAGAGACGCGGCGCAGGTCAGTAGGCGGGAGGGAGGGGGTACGAAGGAGTCATTAGAAGAAGGGACCCATCGCGGTGTCCTTCACCCGGGACTCGGCACCATGCAGCTTCGCTCCCCTTCGCCCTTCGTCGCCTTCCTCTCTCTCCTCACCTTCGTCGTCTTCAATATCTCAAATTTTCTCCTTACACTTCTGCCTTTTTTACTTTTTTTTCCCCTTCTTGTCGTCTGACGGGAAATGAGCAATCCTTTTTTTTCTGTGCCTTCATCTCCTCCTTCCTCTTCCTCTTTCCTTCCTGCCTCACTCCCAGCTCATCGTCCCCTCCGGTCTCTTCGGGGCTTTTAATCATTGATGAAGCAGAGCGCTGTGTTTACTTCCACACCACAATGGGCTCCTCTGTTGTTTAATTTATTTATTTTTCTTTCTTTGTCTCTTTTTCGCAATTCTTTGCGTTGCAGTCCGTCGGCTGTCGTTAGCCGAAGGGGGAGGCGCCGCGGGGGCAACGCGGTGGTGGGTGAGTGGCCCGCCTCGCCGCCTCGCCGCCTCGCCGCCTCCCTCGCTCGCTCAGTCGTGGATCTGAGGGACGTGAGGCCCCGGGTCCCTGCGCCTTCGGAGGAGACGCCGGTGGACTCGCAGTGCAAACGCATTGTTAATGTTTTTGATGAGATAGCAATAGCCCATGAGAGTTAGCCTGTGTGTGTGTTTGTGTTTCTGTGTATGTACGCGTCACACACACACATGCACACACCGCCCCTTGTTGCCCATCGGTTGGGCTCCAGAAAGCGGGTCCGAAACATGAAGAGCAAGTGGGAACGATCGGGCTTCGACTGCAGTCTTTGTTAATTCTCCTGCAACGGAGACACGGGGATGAGACGGAGGCATTAAAATTCATAGGGCTCACAGCAGCCCGAGAAAGCCCATTGGCTATTTACCCTGCCGCATAGGAAATAATGGTTTACATAACCTGGATATGGAAATGCACACCTTCCCCGGCGCCCTGCTACTCTAAAATTAAAAACGTAAATACGCACATTTAAAAAAAAAAACAGTCCAGAATCCTTATTCAGGCCCTTTGCGCTCGCTGTCGGGGGGGGGGGGTCACAAAGTCCTGCCATGCTGAAAAACTCTTCAAAAGATGCTGCGTGACACCCGGCGCCGCGCTGCCCTCTCATGCGACGGCCCGTTGCGCGATTCGTCGTTCCCGACGTCGGTCGCCCGCGTGCGCTGGTCGCGCCGCTTCCAAAGCCGCCGGGCAGAGTGGACAGGCGGGATAGGCATCGGGATCCGGGGGCACGAGTCCGGAGTAGACGGGAAGCCGGGGGGGGGGTCGTGTCGAGAGGGGCTGGGTGAAGCGAGATAGAGGAAGACCGCGCTCCTGCCCGGTCGGGCTTTGCACCGCCTAATGGAAGGTCTTATCGCCGGTGGGGCCCACAGCCCCTTATCGCACCTGCCCACTATCAGCCCCACACTGGATTATCCCTGAAGGGCGAATCTGCACGCCTTCAATCATTTACTCTATCGCAAGGACCCATCTCTGCTGTAGCCTCTCCGTCGGCTGTAAGGGGGGGGGGGGGGCAGGGAAGCTATTTCATGCTCCCGAGAGAAAATGTATCACAGGGATGGAGGAGGAAACTTCACAGAAGTCCACGCCGTTGTTGTGTCAGAGTCGGTCCGTGCGTCGGCCGCGTAGGACGGAGCGGCCGTCGAGAGTCAGATCCAGGAAAACAAGGAAGGAGAGAGAAAGGTCAGAGACCTTTAGTGTGTGGGGGGTGGTGGGGGGGGGGTCATTTCTCTCCAGTCCCAGAGCCGGAGCTGCATCCTTTAAGAGGATTCCTTCCAGATTTCCGTCCCCGGGTTTCAAGTGTCTCTCTAGCGTGGCCGGTGGAGGCCAGACGGCAGCTCCAGCTAATAACACGACCGAGATTAGATTGGTACTCTGCCTTTCTCCGGGTCTCTCTCTCTCTCTCTCTCTCTCTCTCTCTCTCTCTCTCTCTCTCTCTCTCTCTCTCAGGGAAAAGGGAGGAATTCCATCCCCAACATCCAGCAGCTTATTTTCTGACAGGGGATTGAAAGAAAGCCGATTCCCAGCTAAAGCAAATGAAAAGAAGAATTTTCTGTTTTTTCTTTTTGTTTTTCCGGATAGATTCTTTGAGGTCTCCCTTTCGGAGCCTGGCATT
This sequence comes from Istiophorus platypterus, assembly GCA_016859345.1. Lineage (NCBI taxonomy): Eukaryota > Metazoa > Chordata > Actinopteri > Istiophoriformes > Istiophoridae > Istiophorus > Istiophorus platypterus. Next base: position 15,503,260 of record CM029111.1, read on the forward strand.
TGCCTTTTGTTTATTTCTCCACTTGAGGCTCGTGGTTTTGGGGTTTTTCTGTTTTTTTTGTTTTCGTCTTTCTTTCCTTCGCCGGGTCTCGAGCAGAAATCCCTCCTCGGGGTGGGCTCTAAATGCCAGCCAACAGGCTGTTTGTTGTTTCGGCTTTGAGAGAAGAGACCCCAAGTTTGCCTGTGTTTTTTTACATTTTGTTTTTCTTTCTCTCTCTCTCTCTCTCTCCGAAACATGATTTTTTGTTTCCGGTGCAATGAGAACACCGTCATTTTAAAGATAAACCATAATTAAATTGCCGTTTCATGACAACCACGCTGCTCTGAGCATCCTAAGATTTTTTTCTCATATTTGTTTTGGAGTACGTCACTTTTCTAAAGTAAGCTGCATCCGTTTTTTTTGTTTGTTTGTTTTGTCTTGTTTTTTCCGAGTTTAAGTGACTGGAATGTCATTTGAGGCCACGAGCCCTGTTGTTAATATAAACCGCACAGGGGGAAGAGGGATGAACCTCGGTGTCTGTCTCCTGTTTGCGGCGCAGCCTCCCCTCCTCGTCTTCCTCTTTGACTCCCGACTCGGTGCCGCTCCAATGCTATTATTATACCGACGCACCCCGGTTTTCTTTAGGGGTGTAGAGTTTACACGAGATGAGACATTCGGCACCATAGTCTCCCTCTGACAGTCTCCCCTTCCACTTCTCCTCTGTCTCTCCCTCTCTCTCTCTCTTCCCGTCTTATCCTAGTTCCAAAGCTTACATCATGTCTCTAATGTTTGTGAAGGGGGGGTGACAATGACAGTCATGTTGAGCGAAGCCATCATGCAGCCACAGCACTTTCGGAAAAGAAAAAAACAAAAGAAGAAGAAGAAAGCCAAGGGGCTGCGGTAGAGAACGGCAGGGAGCAGGGATGTGACAGGGCTGTGGAGGGGTTTGTTCAGGGGATTGTTCACGAAGGACCTGACATTCCCTAGAGTGTTTTCTGTTTGTTTGTTTGTTTTGTTTTGTTTTTATTTCGGGAAAGGGGAAAAAAAACATAGTCATAAAGCAAACGCACTCTGTTCTAATTTAAATATGGAAACTCATCAAGAACCATCTTGCCATGCGTCTCTTCACACAGGTGTCGGACCGCTGCGTCGTGGCCTTGGTGCCCAAACAGACGTCGTCGTACAACATCCCTTCCTCGGCCAGCATATCGCGCACCTCCATCAGCAGATACGGTGAGTTCCAACACGGGTTGCCCCCCTTTTTCTTTTTGTTTTTTTCTTCGGCGAACCCCCGGTTGCAGGACGCCACGCGGCGAGCTTGTTCCACGCAGATGTCGGCTGGTCGCTCCTGCCGCGCCTCAGACGCGCTTGGAGTTTGTTCTGCCGGGCGCCAGATGTGGTCCAACGCCAGACACCCCCCCAAAAAAAAGAAAAGAAGAAAAAAAGGGGGCTGACAGCATTACTCTTCCCTTCCCCGAGCAAACTGCAAGGAAACGGAACATACACAGCCAGAGATCTTTATCATCAGCACACGCACTGTAAAATAATGCGGGGGTGGCGTTTTGCGGCGGAACTGATGAAGATTATCCACGGCGACCTTTTGGGAAACTGCAGAGCGCCGAGTCATTACCCCCCTTTTGTTGAAAAGGGGGGGGGGGTGACGGACGACGGAGGCGGTGTAAACACTGCGGCTACCACTGTAACTCTGTGGAACAATCCCTCCCATGCACAATGCTGCTGTTTCAATACGGAGTCTAAATGTGGAGTCTCGTTGCCAGATAGTGCTTCCATGGAGTTAGCTTCAGATATCTGAGTCGTGAGGGACTTTCAGATCCATAATGAAACCATGAATTGGTTGTAGCCTCCCTCTATTTTCTCTTCGGTTTTTTGTTTTTTTTTTTGCTTTTGTTTTTTGGTTCTCTTCTCTCCTTCCTTCTCCTCAGGCATCGGAGTCGGATACGCGCCGCATAGAAAGCAGCAGCTCCGCTGGCAAAGGCCTGTCCCTCATCCATCACGGCTTGGCACAGCAGGCACAGCTGCACCTCGACACCTGCTGATGGATTCATACCAATTTAACGTTCAACACTTAGCATCTTGACTCAATTTTCACCAACAGCCGCTGCGCTGCGCTACGCCAGCCCCCCACCCCCCACTCCACCCCCCCACACTCTGCTGCCTTCTAGCCTCAAAATGCGCCCGAAACGCTCTCCTCTGTAGGCGCAGGGGACTGCAGCAAAGGAGGGCAGGGCCCCGGGCCCCTAGCATTAAGGGAGTCGCAAAGGGGCCGAGGGAGCGGGGGAAGATGGAAGGGGGTGAGGAAACGGCAGAGCAGTAAAGACCAGTGACTGGATTAAGATGGGATTTGAGACCTCAATCCACCCCTGCAAGCAGACACGTATATTCAAACCCCCTTCTGCTCAGGCCCCGGTCCCCAGTGGCCACTCCAGAAGCGCGAGTCGGTCTTATTTGAAAGGTGTAAGTAGCTGTAACGCTAGTACAAAAAAAAAAGCTTTGTTGTTCCGCCTCGGCTTTTGAAGCCAGGTGAGGAAGATCCTCATCGAGATCCTCAGATCCCGAATCCCCTGAGCGCCGGCTGCCAGGAGTGGATGCCGGCTAATTAGGGGGAGAAAAAAAAACCCGAAAAACCAGCGTCGCTCCGACTGAGCGGAGAGCGAGGAGGCAGGGAGACGAGAGCGGAGACATGGGAGGATGTATGGATGAAGGAGGGCGGCTCGAGCGCTTAACGAATTAGGGATCTTCTGATGCATTGATTAGAGCGCGACGGGGACGTCCTCAACGTGGCGCTGGCACGGCGTGGCAGGGAAGAGCCAATTACCAGCACTTTTTAGGTGGCGCCAGACAAAACCCCGTCTCAGCCGGCAAGGCAGGGATTAAAATAAGTGGGGAAGAAGGAACAGGAAATGGGGGAGCGTAGAAAGGAGGAGAAAGGAGGCAAACTGTGATCAAACAGCTCAGGACAAACAAAGAATAAAGCGTGTAGCACTTTTTAAAAGACTCTGTCCTGCACAGTGTCCTGACTGTAAAAAAACCCAAAACAGATGGCGAGGTCCCTTCTCTGCACCCGTCCAGGGTCCTGGTTTTTCTGGGGGGGGGCACCGGCCCCCACTAATCAGTGCAGCGCCGGGGGACCGCAGCTTCCCCCTCCCTTTCATTACTCTGCTCCTCTATGAAATTATCCACCGCTGCAATTTTCCGTGGCAGGCGGCGCGGCTCAGAGCAGGCGGCGCGCCGAGGCTCCAGCTTTGTGATGAGTTACAAAGGAGAGTAGAAATGAGAGAGGTGCTCGGTGTGTGTGTGTGCGTGTGTGTTGGTGTGTATTTGCTTGTGCGCTGTTGTCAGTACGTGTTTGCTTTGCTGTTTTAGGTGTGCGCTTAATTTACATGATGCTGCACCAGGGGGAAGCTTTCATAATCACACTCATTTAGGCTTACAGATAATTCCCTATCGCTCTCTCTCTCGCTCTCTATCTCCCTCTCCTCCTCTTTTTCTTCTTCTTCCTTCATCCGTTCTTCCCGGACAGACTCGTCGTTCCGCTACACCGGCAGCCCCGACAGCCTGCGCTCGCGCGCCCCCATGATCACCCCCGACCTGGAGAGCGGCGTTAAGGTGTGGCACCTGGTGAAGAACCATGAGCACGGGGACCAGAAGGAGGGGGACCGCGGCAGCAAGATGGTCTCCGAGATTTATCTGACCAGGCTTCTCGCCACCAAGGTGCACCGCCGTTCTCCCAGACCGTTCTGTGGTCTCAGCGCACCTGTACCTGTATTATTGTTATTAGCACATGCCCAGTTATCTCACATCATTTTGTCCCGCTAATCTCTGTGCCCCCCCCCCTTCCCTCTCCCAGGGCACGCTGCAAAAATTTGTCGACGACCTCTTCGAGACGCTGTTCAGCACGGTCCACAGGGGGAGCACCCTCCCGCTGGCCATCAAATACATGTTTGACTTCCTGGATGAGCAGGCGGACAAACACGCCATTCACGACACGGACGTGCGTCACACGTGGAAAAGCAACTGGTAAGGCGCCGCTCCCGGGACGGCCGGTCGCCGGGTACGTCTTCATGCCGTGATGCAACCGGTTCCAGTGTCGCCGACCTCTCTCTCTCTCTCTCGCTCTCTCTCTCTCTCTCTCTCTCTCTCTCTCTCTCCGTCCTCCACAGCCTCCCGCTGCGCTTCTGGGTGAACGTGATCAAGAACCCGCAGTTCGTCTTCGACATCCACAAGAGCAGCATCACGGACGCCTGCCTGTCCGTGGTAGCGCAGACCTTCATGGACTCCTGCTCCACCTCGGAGCACCGACTGGGCAAGGACTCCCCGTCCAATAAGCTGCTCTACGCTAAAGACATCCCCAATTACAAGAGCTGGGTGGAGAGGTAGGCGCTCCGTGAGCCACTCTGATCCGCTCCTGTCACGTCGTTTTTCGTATCCCCCCTAAAAATAAAAACGGCGATCTTTGGGGAAAATTAATTCATAATTCCCTTTCTTCTCGCCTCCACTTCTCAAACGGATTCTGTAAAAGCCTTTTCATCAGTGGCTGTTAGCAGGCAGGCATTGTTATTGAAAGTGATATGATGGCTTAAAAATTTGACTGTAAAGAATTTGGGTCTCTGTTGAGCTATTACACGGACTCAGCGAGTCTCCATCGGTGACGCTAAGCGCCCCCCGCCCTCTTTACCCCCCCACCCAGGTACTACGCCGACATCAACCGGCTGCCGTCCATTAGTGACCAGGACATGAATGCCTACTTGGCGGAGCAGGCCAGACTCCACTCCACAGAGTTCAACATGCTCAGCGCCCTCAACGAGATCTACTCTTACGTCAGCAAGTACAGCGAGGAGGTCAGTGGTATTTGCATGGCGGCAAGGAGGCGGCGGCGGTGGCGGCGGCGGTGGTGAAACGGCGCTCAAAACTAGGGGGAGAGAAAAGCGCGGAGAGAAAGCAAATCAGAGCTTTAATTATAAAAGAAAATAACATCTGACTATTTTACAACATTAACATTCAGCTTTAGTATTTTAAAACATATTTTATAACACAAAACCAAGGGAGGAATGGAAATTGTTGTTTATGTTAATTAAATTTTGACGTCTGTATCAGCAGCATCTCCATCCTCTACCTGCTTTGCTCCATTCTGCTCTATTATCTCTCTTAACTCTATTACCTCCGTCACCCCCCCAATTCTCTTTCTCTGCCTTTTCACTGTAATGAGTCCTGATGCATTAACAACGTAGTTTTATTATAAGTGTGAGAGTTTTTCTCAGCCGCGGTTGAACCGTGCCCCACGCGGTTAAGTCAATATCTCTATGCAGCGAGGTTTCTTCTCTGAGCTCGGCGAGCCCACGCGGACCCGTCCTCCGAACCGCGCACTGGGCGGCTCCACCCGCAGATATCTCTTACCTGGACGGCCCTCAGCGAATCGGCCGCTAATTGAACGGGGGTGGGGGGGGGTTGTGCCACAGACTCTCCGCCCTCTCAACGCGAGTGCGACTTGCCCCCGGTGTTCCCGGACCGCTCCTCCCCGGCGGGGGTCAGCGGGGTCGGCGCGGAGTCTTCAGCAGACTTCCCCCGAAGCCCAGAGGCCTGGCGAGACCTGAGCTCTGACAAGGCGGCGCGTCTGATCTGTGGAATAGAAAGCGAATGTCTATAAGCGCTCAGCGTGCCGCGCTGAATTAGAGTGGCCTGTCTGTTACATGGGGCGCGCACGCACACACACACACACACACACACACACACACACACACCGAGACATACTGTCAGATCACAGGAAGCATAAAAATGGAGAGAAGAAGATAGGGAAGGAAGTGAAAGAGCGAGCATTCATGGAGACATTCTGCTTCTAATGTCAGTTCCTCCTCTGGGAAGCATTAACCTGACCTTTATGTTGGACCACAGTATCTCTCTCTCTCTCTCTCTCTCTCTCTATCTCTCTCTCTTTCTATCTCTCTCTATCTATCACTCTTGCCTCCTCTCCTCCCTCTTTTTTGTCATTTCCCTCTCTTTCCTCCCATCCCCCTGTCAGGCCCCTGCTTCGCCGCAGCCGCTCGCCGCCGCGCTTCGCCTGCACGACGCGCGCCTGACGCACGCCACGCACGCCACCACCCGCCCGCACCACCACCACCCGCCCGCCCGTTACCCCTCTGTGCGTAAAACCTCATAATGCGGCGCCGCGCCATTTTCTCTGAGGCTGTGTGGTGAGTGTGTATTCTCCCTCGCCCAGTCAGCCCTCTCCCGCTGTGGCCTTCCGTGATTTTCAGGCGCTGCTGCGCACGACGCGCACGCGCGACGCACGCGCACGACGCACGCACCTGCTTGCCTGTGCACACCGACCACACACCCCCACCGCGCCCCCCTGCCTGCTCTGCCTGCGTAAAAACCTCATCATCCGCCATTAGTTAGCAAGGCTGTGTGTGTGAGTGTGTGAGTGTATGAGTGTGAGTGTGAGTGTGTGTGTGTTAGTGTGTGTGAGTGTGTGTGAGTGTGAATGTGAGTGTGTGTGTGTGTGTGTCAGGCCAACTGGGCCAGGGCCGCAGCCTACTTAGTCAGATTTGGGAGACAGCGGCGGGAGCTGCACCTGCATACAGTGCTACAGATTAATAATAGATTGCTATCTGGTCCGATGAGGAGGAGGAGGAGGAGGAAACGCTCTGGCTGTAGCTGCCAGCCTTTAAGAGCACTTAAGCAGATGAGTGGAAGATGGTAGGTGGGCAGGCGGATACTGTGTTTCGGCGACAGGCAGCAAACAAAGGTTTGCCAAGCTGTGCAAAAAAAAGAGAGAGAGAGAGAGAGAGAGAGAGAGAGAGTGAACGTGAATGTTGCTGCCGACATCTTTTTTGGACAAAAAGCCATCGATGAATTTATACCGGCGTGACAGGCTGACTAAACCAAACCCCTGAAACTGAATACCGGCGGTCCCGATTGGCCGAAGGGACAGACGGGACCGACTTCTCGGCACCAGAGCGACGCGCCCACCGGACACCAGACGCGGTCCGCCCCCTAAAAAACTCCCCCGAAAGTGCAGAAACGAACCAAACGCAGCGCGTTGCCTGTCGCGGCAGGCGGAGAGCTCGAGAGCCGGGGCCGACGGAAACGCTCGTACGAACCAGAGGGCGCTTTAATATTCATGAGCCCGTGTGTTCTCCTCCCGTCGCTGACACAGCCCTTGAGTGACCCCGAGCATGAACAGGGGACGGAATAAGTGAAGCTAAAGTTGGGGGGGTTTTGTTTCTTATTCTTTTTATCTAAAAAAAATATGTATATCTATATTGTGGGTGACAGTTTTATGTTTTTCTTTTTCATTCCTTATTCATCTCTTGCCTCGGAATGTTTAAAATTACATATTGCATAAGTGTTGCGGATGAAATATTTGGTTCGAGCGATCAATTATTGAGTCGAGCGCTGCCAGCCTCGTGCGGACTGACGCAAAATCGGACAGACGCACCATATGTTGAAATAATGGCTGCGGCGTTCGGATGCAAGGATCCTCTTCAAAGGTGATGGAGACATATTGTTGTATTGTTGGGGTTTTTTTGTTTTTTTGTTGTTTTCTTTTTTTTACTGTTTTATAGTCATATTAAAGGCCTTTGCCATGTATGTTGATGTCACTCTGACATGGATTCGTCCTGACAGGGCAGACACTAGATGAGAGCGCGGAGAGGAGAGCCTGTCTGAATCCCTTTTGAACCCGACTTGACAAATGCCAAATTTACAAGACGGGGCTCGGGAGATAAAACGGGGGAAAAGGCTAATACACAAATATTTCTCGGTGGTGTCAGAGACAAAGGCAGTGATGTAATTCTTTTCTCTTTCTTTAATGTGATATCCATATAGAAACCTGAAATTACATTCAAAAGATACGTTTGCAGTTGTATTTTTTCAGCGCCAAAGCAGACACCATTTATTCTGTATTAAATGTTACCGGATCTAATTCTGTAAATGTACAATAACCGGCATAAGGTTGAAAAAGGTTGAAATCAACCCGTGTGTGTGTGTGTTGGATATTTGATCCAATTTCTTTTGCTCCGAAAAACAGATCACGGCTGCTCTGGAGCAGGATGAACAGGCGAGGAAGCAGAGGCTGGCCTACAAGGTGGAGCAGCTCATCTCTGCCATGTCCCTGGAGAGCTGAGAGTGACCCCCCCCCCCCCAACCCCCGACCCACCCCCCCAGAAAGAGGGAGAGAGAGGGAGAGAGAGAGAGAGAGAGAGAGAGAGAGAGAGAGAGGACCACAATCTCCGCTCCCAAAAAATGGTCCCACATTACTTTACCTCTCACCGTGGAAGCGGCGACCACAAACCCAGACCTGGGGTCTGTGAATCCACAGCCGGGCAGACACGCGACCGCATCCCTTTGTTAAGACCCCCCCCCCTTTTCCTTTCATGACGGCAGCAGCTAAAGGGCCCGCAGACTGAGACAGAGCCCCCCCCCCCCAGCTGGAGCCGATAATGGCGAGGAAGGAGAAGGCAACAATGTGGCTTGTATTTATTTTTTCCGCTTTTTTTCTTTCTTTCTTTGAAGGAAATTTTTCTCTCAGTTTGACAGGAATTTGTATGGTGTGTGTGTGTGTGTGTGTGTACGTGTGCATTGATGTGCATGAGCGTGTTAAGGAGGATTCCTGCAAAGAACTGGGAGAGCAAACGGAAAACGTTTTTGTTTTCTTGTTTTGTTTTGTTTTTTTTTTTTTATTCTCTGCCCGGGCAACAAACTTCACATCCGAGTGCGGAACGAGGCAAAAAGGCGAGAAGCACAGGAGCAGACCTCACGTCGGACCGCCCGGGCTCGCACTCAGATTTTCTCAGATTTTTATTTTTGTACTCATGCACTTGAATATTATCAGTTGCAGTTGAAATATCCACCCGGGACGTCACTGGATTTGTTGTACGTGACATGAAAGACATGAAAGACATGAAAGACGTGTGACGCCGCATCCGGGGGTCGGAGCAGCAACGAAACGGGCCATGCCCCCCCCCGGTCTGGACTGGAGGCCTCACGCGACACGGACAAGACGTCTGCCGCTCCTCCTCCTCCTCCTCTTCCTCCTCCTCCGATAAGAAGTTGTACAGGAAGCCCCCGCGCTCATCGTCGAAGAGTCACTTGAACTCAGCCAGCATGCTCGCACCCGAACTGAGGACGGCGGGGATGAAGCCTGTAGTGTATTTAGGAGAAGACCCTTAAATCAGCGTCACCTCCGGCGTCCGCGGCCTCAGTCAGGTCATCATCCGTGTATGTACCGGTCGATACTTGTGTATGTGAATGTACAAAATGTTTTTTCATTTTGATTTTCTTTTTTTTTTTTTAAATTTGTTCGTTGTGTACGTCTATTTGAGTTTTGTGAATGGGAAAAAGGGGCTCGGTTGCACTTTGCTCCTTCGATGTTTTCAGCAGCTCGTCAAGTGACCAACTCCATTTTGTCTGTCCTGACCCCCCCACCCTGACACCCCCGCCCCGCCCAGGTCCATTCCAGCAGCTTCCCACACACAGACACACACTATTTACCCCGAACCACTTTTTCTGCTATAGGGAGAGTGTGTGTATAGACAGCTAGCAGTTAGTAGACACCAGGCAAGACCGGCTGGCGTCTGTAGGATAAGACTCTCCATTATATATCCACCGTGCGTATCTCTTTGGGAACTTGATCGACTTCTACGTGTACTTTGCATGCCGTCACACATCAGATGCGTTCGAGGGTCCATCTTTGTTTTTTTTGTTTTTTTTTTTATCAAGTGCCAATGAGCCACGCCAGTCGTAGCCGGCCAGCCGGGCCCGTTACCGGACCGGTAAGACCCCGACCGGCCGGCCGACGCCCACGTCTCTTCGCACGGACAGCAGGTTGTTGTGTGGGTCTAGTTTCGACCAAGTGCCAAAAGATTCCGTCGTTTCAGTTCCTTCGCTTGATGTGTCAAAAAAAAAAAATCGGTTTACGCTTTACAGACGGAGCAGGGCTCTCACATTGGGGACGGTTAAAAGTGGAGGCTCGTGTAACTGGAATGGAGACTTTAAAGAAAAAATCAGTTAAAAAAGGTACGAAACATGAGGAGAAAAGAGATCTCTGGATCTGGAGGAGGGATCGAAGCCTGGAAGAAAAAGAAAAGAAAGGAAGTCGTAAGACACATGAGTGTGTTTCATGTCCCTTGGCTGCGTCTCCTTACCCGGACCAAACGCAAGGCTGACGTAGGCGTCCCTGCCGTCCAGCTGGAGGACGACGAGCCGCAGCTTCCGTCCTCCGGGAAGGTGGTTTCATTTTCTTCCGAGATATATATTCGCTTGTTGTTTACATCAAGTACTTGAAAATCGGTAGTATTAAAGGTTTGTACAGTGTACTGCAATTGTCTGTGTGTGTGTGTGTGTGTGTGTGTGTGTTTGTGTGTGTGTGTGTGTGTGTGTGTATGTGTGTGTGTTAAGAGCGTGCTAAACACCAGGAGCGGGCAAAAGGTGCTTCTTTTCTCCGTGGCCTTAGATACCCACCTGCTTACCGTCCCTGATCCTATTAGTCCCCACGCAGTCCTTTCAGTGCTTTCCTTTTTTTCCGGAGCCCAGCGGGGGGGTGGGGGTGGGGTGGGGGGGGTGTCTTTTCTTTCCTTTTTCTCTTTGCTTTGTCTTTTTCTATTTCTTTTTTTTTTCCGGTGATACCCAGGCCCGGCCGACTCCGGCCGCTGGACCGTCTTAGCGAGATAAAGCGAGATGGAAAGGTGAGGAGGGCACGGCCCCGGCCCAGGCAGACGTCGGCCCGCTCAGCGCCGGGGTTTCGCCCGAGCTGTTTGAAGAGAAGTGTTGAGAAATGAGGAGGGGGGGTATGGAATAAAAAGAGAGAGAGAGAGAGAGAGAGAGAGAGAGAGAACCCCTTTAGCTCTAGTTTCCTTCTCCGACTTTGAAGCTGCTCTTTGATCTGAGTCGGTTGTGTGCACAGTGTGATCAGGAGATGGAAAGAAGAAGAAGAAGGAGGAGAGAAAAAAAAAAAAACATCAAACTAGCAGGCGAGGAGGAGAAATGCAGGATGAGGTGATGATTGACGTGCTATTACCGAGCCCGGCCAGCGGGGGAGCAAGCGGGTAAGAGTAGCTATATCGCACCCTCGTTTCAAGGTGCAGCGCCCCTGTAGGTACACAATGATGCACACGTTCAGTACATACACAAAACATAAAGCTTCCTCCTTTTGATTGAGGTGTCTTCCCAGTTTCAGCGAACAGAATTGTATCCTCCTCATACCTCACATTGCTTGTATGGAGTAATGCTTTTTATCGTTTCAACGGGACCTAAATGCCTTTTTCCTTTTCCAGGGGATGAAATGTACGTTTATTAGAGTCTCGTCGACTCTTAGATGACCCCCCACACACACCCCCCCACCCCACCCCAACCTCCCATATTCAAAATTGTGAGGAAACATAATCAAAGACAAACAAATTAGTTGAGAGTGGCTTTGATTCCTTTTCCTTTTTTTTTTTCTCTCAGAGATCATTTATATCAGGATGTTTCCTTTTTGTCTTGCGTGGGTTTTTTGTTTGTTTGTTTGTTTGTTTGGGGTTTTTTGCATGCTTTTTAAGCCATACTTTTCTTTCTGCCGTTCCATATCGTGCCGTGCCATCGTTAGTCTAACTGCAATTCGTCCTGGAAGTCCATTTTCTGCACATCTTAAATCACCGCTGAAAGCACCTTTTTGTTTTTGTGAAAGAGATTTTTTTTTTTTTTTTTTAATTACAAAACAATAGCCTGTTTCCATGTCATGCACTCGATTCTGGGAACCTTTTTAATTCAGTTTTAACTGAGAAGAGGGAAGTTTGTTTACTCTTTCTGCAGTGCAGAATCCCATTCGACTGCCAGTTGTGATTCGGACGGACGCTCGTAAGACACAGCCTCATTTCAGCTCAAGCTTACTGCAAACTGAAGACGCTTCGGGCACTTTTTGTTTTGCTCTCGGTGTAATGTGTCGCCGCAGAGACGGTGGTTGTGGTTTTTGACTGGCACATGTCATCATTCCTTATATAAAACAAACCATTTAATCTGCCTTTTTTTTTTTTTAAATTGTTGTTTTATGGCATCAGACAGAGGAACTGAAGTCCGAGATCAACGTATTAATCTCAAGTCAAAATATCACCAAGTATAAAATGAGTATCCTTCCATTTTAAACACATTGTAAACAAACCCTTTGTAGACACTGGAGTTCTGTAAAATAGTAATAACTGGCGATGATGATGATGATGATGATGATGACGACGATGATGATAATAATAATGGCTGTCTGTTCTTCTTGTTTTATAAAAGTGTTGTGAAAATTGTAAGAAACTTAAAGTATTTAAAAAAGGTTGTTCTCTTGTTTTTTTTAATTTGCTTTGGTTTTGTTATGATAATATATTATTGTGTACCTATTGTAAATATGAAGCACACCTATTTTGCAAGCCAAGGATTCACTTTGTACTGTTGTTATATATAAATAAACTTTGCTGGTTAAAAATTGCATAGATCTGAAATCTGTATTCACGTCTTTTTGTTGCACGGGGTCTGAGGTATATTAATTACTGCTGTTGACTCTGTTGATAAGCGGCCCAGACCGCGATATCTCGTTCCCTGCTGTTTTCACTACTTGACCCTTTCACCTCACGCCTCATATTTTTCCTCGCCATGGTCTGGCTCACAGTCTGAACAACCTCCGTCCTGAGGCGACTGCCTGGCGCATCCCCCAACTCCTACGGTGTGCGAGCGCCAGGAAGGACACAGATTGTATCTCTCCCAATCCCTTGTGGCTCAGGGTTCATCTGGAGATCTGGAGGAATTGTGATCATTTTTCTTCATGCAGGTACCTGCAATCACATTAGGTTAATGGAGGTTTGGGTCAGGTGTGTTTAGCTGGAGTGAAACGGCCTCGGTTTGGGTGATTCCACAACTGAAGCACAAGCTCGTACTTTTTTTAATGTAACTGTCAACTTTTTGGGCGCATCTGTTCTTTTTATTTTTTATTAGATAGCAAACAGTGGAAAGAAACAGATGAGTGGGGCTGAGATAGAAGTCGAAAGGAGGTTCAGGTGCACATGTGAGCATCCAATAAAGTCCTTGTGCGAAACACTGCATCTCTACCATATTATTTTTTGCTATAGCTGCCACACCATCATTGCCATGGTTTCGTTGTTTTCTTCTTCCGCGCTGCGAAAAAAACGCATCGGCAACCTTGATGCTACCGCCAATTTGCACCGCGCAAATACCTGACGGTATCATACCTGAGGCAAAAGCGGATTTAACTAATTATGTTTAGAGAGGAACTGTTGTTCTGAGAAGCGGTAATTCATGCATTCTGCACGAGACCAATGAAAAGATGTAGTCTGACGCAGCTTACTGAGGTGGAGCCCTGGCGGAAACGATGCTGCTCATCATCCTGGCGCAGCCAGTATATCGAGCAATATGCATTCTATATCTTGAGCCCCTCGACCACCCCTTCCCCTGTATTTCCTCTCGGGGGAAGGTCTAATCCCCGCTGCTCCTAATCCCTGTATTGCTGGGACCAATTCAAATCCACGTGGGACTTAACGCCCTGTAATGCCTTTACAAGTAGTTGCATAAAGCTGACATCCGATTCGTTCTGGGTAGGATTCTCAGCCTGGATTACAAGGCAAATTCTGAAATAATTAACGTGAGTTGGCAAAAGAGGATGCCAAGGGGTGACTTCAACTCCATCACAGTGGAACAGTCAGATATTACTCTCCCCATGAAACAATCCCTGACGCCTCATCGGACCTCGGTGCTTCTCGCTCTGATCCCGATTGTTGTTACCGGGCTTTGTTTTCCCTTTGCATCCGTTTCGAGATCATCTTGGGGCAAAGTGAGGCAAACGGCTGCTTCACACCTGCCAGTTTGTAACCATGTATTTGATTATATACAAAGTTTTTTGATCTTTTGTGGTATTTGCCGAGTTGCACATTTGTAGGTGACGAGAACTCATAGCTTATACTTGCGGACGGCAACTCCAAGTGTCCTTGAGCAAAAAAAAAAAAAAAACCCAAAAAACCCAAGCTGCTCCCGACTGAGAGCATTGATGAATGTGGGGCATTGTAAAGTACCTGCACTCCATTCATCACTCAGATCTTTGCATGCAAGTTAACCAGTTCTATCATTAAGACCCTGCTTAAAAACACTGATATTCTAAAATCTTTTTAGTCGCATCAAATCTCATGAAAAACCCAAATCTAACAGTGCTTCCACCAGTCTTCTTGTACTTTCTTACTTGAACTCAAGTTCATACATTCTTAATGAAATCTGATTAAAAGCATGTATTGAACATATAATAATAATAATCAGATAATTTCCTAAATCAACTATGCACAGTGGTTTTTAGCAAATGTTACTCAAACAGGAGTAAATAGTACATTTTTTTATGACTATTATCATACGCAGATTAATAATAATAATTTCTCGTACTAGTGAGTATTTACAGAGACAGTTTATGTAGGATTGTCTTGTTCATCATAATCAAAAAACGCAGTTGACGACACACTGATGGCACAAAGGAAGAGACGATCTATATTAGATTTATGACACGAACCCTTATATCAAGATTAAACGGACTTGGGTTTGGTCATATGCTGGTGTGTACTGACCAGTTAAAAAGTGAATTAGCTCTGGCTGGAGATCATAAGCGAACTTGGCCTGCAGGAATATGTCCCTGTCAAAAGAGACAACCCTGATGACTTACATCACTTAAACGCTGTTGTAAGAGGTTAACTATGATGCATGCTGTTGTGTGTGTAGTGGGATCGGAACGATTAATGCCAGTTTGAATGTAAGTTTCAGGTGTTCCAGTTGAACTGATTGGAGTCGATGGAGAAAACGAGAGACCGGAAACAGGAGGAAGAGAGAACTCAGACCGGCGGGAGGGGGAGAGGTGTGAGACAAAGCGAGGGACATGATCCGAGCAGGAAGAAAGTGAGAGAAAAGGGAGATACTGCACCAAGAAAGGCAAAGTTTCACATAAGTACAGGATACGAAAAGCAGCATGGAAGCCAAGCAGAACGAGAAGAAAGGGGGAAAAAAAAAAATAATAAAAATGCGGGTGGTCGCGCGAGTCGGTCTGAGGGAAATTGCAAACGAATGTGAATCCAGGTGTCATACGCTCTCGGCACAGGCTCCATTTATAGTCTGGCTCCCCGCTGCGGAGCTGTCATTCTCCGCCCGCTCTGCGGCACCGTCTCGCCTGCCGCCCGCAAGCCTCCCTCTCATTAGGACTCCGCAGCACAACACACGCCGGCCGCGTGTCTGTGGTCGCTCTGCATAATTCACAGGTCAGAGACTCGTTGGGTCGTGTGTTCGCCCCGCACACGTGCACGCACGCACACACCGAAACGCACACGTGCACGAGCGGGAATCGGTATGATGTTTGAAAACAGCACACGCGTGAGCGGGATGAGACCCGGCGATAATGCAGACATAGATGCTCCAATGAAAAAAGTGGGACGGCACAGCTATTAATTGCTTGTTCCACCCGCGCACGGGCGCGTGAAAAAGTTTTGCCCGCTGACATTTGCTGACGACGAGTTCTTACGCCCTCCCCTCAGCAGCCGTGACTCTGCCTGTCGGCGGGCCGGGGCTGACGGCCGGCGTCTCTCCCCCGGACGCGACCTGTCCCTGCTCCCTCGGATGGTAATGAGGCTCTCCTGGCGGGCCCCGCTGACAGCCTCCTGTTGTGTGGCCTCGTCTCTTTTTTAGCGGAGCGCGGCAAAAACGAAGAGGCGGGTGGCGTCCGTTTTTTCGACCCGGTGCGCCCCCCCCCCCACCCCCCCGGCCCTGCCCGAAACCAACTGTGCGTCCAAAAAGTGCAGCCACAAATATTTTTCAGCTATGCAAATTGCACACACCACACAAGTGCACCAGGCAACAGTGTTGCGCTGTGAATATGAAGTCACAGAACACACATAATTTGATTTTGTGTGTGTGTGCGTGGGCACCACCCAGTGCCCGCGCACACACGGTGACACAAACCACCCTGCTGCTTCCAGGCACAGGGTGCAGGTGAGAAAAGCCTGCCAAGTTTCCCTAGCTGGGGCACTCGTTTGCATATGCAGATGTTAATTACCACTGGAGCTTGTACGGGCCAATCGGCAGGCTTTGGAACAGCTTGTGTACCCCCCCCCCAACACACACACACACACACACACACACACACACACACACACACACACACAGGTCGCCGTTTCCACGGTTACTCCCCCGGCTGATAATAAAGATAATCACCTCCGATTTCCTTCATGGCTCATTTTCTCTCGCTCGCTTCTGAAAGGCCAGAGCGCCGCTGTCTGATTTTCCACGCTAAGCTCTTATCAGCCGGGGACTGGGGTGGGGGTTGCGGTGGGTGGGGGGCGAGCCGACAGGCCACCTGCCGCACCCTCACCGGAGGGGACAGATTCGCTCGGTCAGTGTCTGAGATACGGAGCGGCGATGGGAGCGAGATCATCCATCCGGCGTGGCGTAAGCGTGCCCGGACCAGAGCAGGGTCGGGTCAGATGAGATCGAGTGATGGACGTTATCGCGAGGGACCGATAAGGCGCCGAGCCCGGCCTGTCCCGTATGGACGAAAGCAGAGTTTTCAGAGGCCCTGAATTTGACGCTTACCGCACCAAATCGATAGATAACATCCATCAGATATTTTCAGAATGCTTTACTCTAAACCCTTCGTGGTTGTTAAAATGTCCGAGAGCTTATTAACCGGCATGTTTAACGCTGACTTCCAGGATCTTTATTTTTTCATTATAAAGCAACGTTTAAATTTTTTACACTCCTCTAAATCCCCTTTAACCATAATCTGTTGTCATTAAACATTGCCTGTTGCACACTGGGTATCCAGTTGATAGCTATTACTGCAAGCCATCTGTTATGGGGCAGTACAATAGATCCAGCTCTCACTCAATGTCTCTCACCCTCTCTCTCTCTCTCGCCTGCCACCCCCCCCCCTTTCTGCCTCCCTCCTCATGAATCCATTGTCCAGACAGAAAACGTGCCCGGGGTAGCAAGGCTTCACTTTCGGCACACTTCTTTGAGAATTATTTAAGGCTTAGGAGTTTCTGTGAAATTAATATTTGATGTGCAGGACCTGAGCGTCTCCCCGACGAGCCCAGAGCAACACTTCAGAGGACGGCTGAGGGCGAGGTGTATAGCTCCATGCTTCAAAACATACGCACGCATGTGGGCCCACATCCAAGGTTTCACTACCGTACCCCACAAAAAAATAAAAAAAACAAAACACTCCAGATGTTTTATAGTGGGTTATTGAATGAAAAGGTCTGCAGCATGAAATCTGATCTGTCTGATCTGGTTTTAGATGCATTTTGTCTTAGACTGTTCTTCTATTTGGCATCTTCCTTCACCCTTTTACTTAGTTTACCAAGGTCCCTCTCAATATTTGTTTTTTTTTTTATTTCCCTCTTTGCCCCGCATCTCTCACACTCATATTTTCCTCTGCCTCTCATCTTTACCTCAATTTATAACATGCTGATGACATTTTGACGGGTTCACGGCGAGGCATTAGTAAATTCTACATCTTCTCTGTGGCAAGAATTGAGGAAATTTGACACAGACAGATCTTTAGTTTGTCCTGCTGCCACAAGAGTGCAGAGTTGAGACGTTCAGGAGTCTTTTTTTTCCCTTGCGTGATGGGAATGAGGCTGTTTCTAAAAAAGATCCTGGTCTTGCAGTGCCACCTCATGGTTCACGCATGAAATCGCTCCGTGGACACATTCCTTGTAAAACGAAGCAAAACCGCTCGAGAAACTGGAATCTTTCAACTGCTTGGATGACTCTTAATTATCGTTTGAGTAAAATATCATTTCACCTTCCCTCATTTTCATGTACTTACAGGATGCCGGTGCCATGGTGTGGTGCTCTCGTCTGGTTTTCCCGCAGCTGGGGTCCCGCTTGGTGGAGAAACTGGATTATAGGACGGACGTGAGAATAAATCAAACAAGTTCAAAGCATATGTTTCAGTTAAGCTGTTAATTCGGTGTCCAAAAAAGGTCTGATTAGCGAATCATGAATGTGTTGAATCCATTGACGAAGATTTTATGGCAGAATTTTTGAGTTTCCCGTCCTTGTTCCTCTCCCTCTTTGCCCTCTTTGTTTTTTTTCTGTTGTGGCAAATAGAAAGCAGAATAGTTATATAACTCGGAAAATAAGGGGTAATAAATCATTGCTTAATATAATTGCAATAATAAAATGTGTGGTAGTGAAATATGAGCAGTGAAATGCCTTTTGAAGTAGCAAATGCTCTGTCCCATTCTCTGCAAGGGCTCTCTAATGCATCCTCTGCATCAATATGCATAGACCCATAATGGATACACTCAAATAAAAATCTGGATCGGGGATTTTAAAGCTCCGGGGGGGGGTTGTGACTGAGTATCTTTGAGACCCGAAGAACTCCCAACCTTCACAACCCCTCTCAACCTTGAGCACAAATCACTTCAAGATGTCCACCGAGCCACCCAATCAGAGCCAATTAGGGCTAGTTACGGGCCTGCAGACTTTGCCCTTTTCAAAATATTTTAAAAAGGAGAGGACTCGAGGAAGCTGGGGGATAGAGATGTGGCACAAAGGAGAGATGTTGCAAAGAGGAAGAGTCAGAGGGGGAGAGAAAGGGAACGTGTGTGGATGCCTGCGCGAGGACATTAGTTTTCGTTGTTAACACGGGGCGGGGATTTTCCAAAAAAGTGTCGCAATTGTTGCTGTGCTGACTAACTCTCCCCGTTGCGCTGTGAGTCCGATCGTACGTGTCCGAGACCAGGTCTGTGCCGCTGTCTGCCCGCGAAACTACCAGCACAGTACGTGAGCGTGCTCTGCGCACCGGACTGGGTCGGCCGGTGGCTTGGGAAGGGTTTTATGAACACTAGGAGTAGGCTTCCACCACAGGGGAGTGATAAAAAAGAACATCTGCATGGGATCAAGGCACACGGGGAGAACGGAGGAGAGTTAAAGGTGGGAGGAGAAGGAAAGGAGGATTTTGGCATCGCTCTCCGTGTTTTGGAAAGTGCAACAACTCAGACCTCTTAATCATTATAGTGAGCAGGTCATGCACATCAGGGCTAAATAAATAAGAGGAAAATTTTCTCTGACTCCTCACAGGACTGTCAAGACCGTCTATCAGATATTTCCATTTATTGCTCCTGCAGCTCGTATCCAATAGTGTTTTGTGAGAAAATCGTGTTTACCCAGAAACATTCTTCGGGTTTCCAAGAACATGATGTAATAACAAAATGGGCTGAGGCCTAATATTTCCTGTTTGTTTCTGCCTCCTTGTCACTGGTGTCAAGATAACGTTACTGTGACATCATGTCCTGAAAGCTGTCTTTGTGGCTTCGGGTTTTGTTCCTACCCTTTTTTTGTTTGTTTTGGTTTGGTTTTTTTATGGGTTTTTATTTGGTAAAATAGGATCAAGTTCGTAATTGCTTGGCCTGGAATGCTTTAAATAATCCCGGGACTATTACATTTCCTCTTAAAATGGTTTATCTTCATTGTTCCCACATTTGAGGTATCCCAGACCTGAGAGTGTGGGATATGCTCTTTACATCAATCAGCTCTCCAGAGTGTTCTTGTAGCGGTCTGGCTGCGGTGTTACTCTATATTGCTGCCTCCATTAGGTCTTCCTGTGTTTCTCTTTCCACAGGGCTCGGTTGGTGAGAAACTGGACCCCGGTAACTGACCCGGTCCCGTTTCACACAGTCTTATGCAACGGACATGGAAGGAAGGGGCATCAAGACGGCACAAGTGTCAGGGGTGAACCTGATTATAAACGCTTTTCCACGTTTATCTTCCGTGAGTTTGGGTTCATTCCCGGGTCTGTCCAAATACATGTGAACACAAAGGGCAGAGTGGATGCCTGGCTATTAGGACACATCATGCACAAGGAGAATGGAAGGAAATGGAAGAGGAATTTAGATGCAAGGGTGGCGATAGACAGATAGGCCAACGGGACAATGAGGGAGGAAAGGCGCCTGTCAGACCGAATGAGGAAGCAACAGCGGCGTCAACAGGCAGAGATGCAAGTTTTTTCATTGTTTCCTTCACTGTATTTGACAAATCATCTCTGATTTCCATGCCTGGTAAACCTCTTCCATAGAGTCCCTTAGCATTTAGATTCCTGCTTTTTTACAGCCCAGTCCCTCTAATGAAAAGGAAAATAGGAAAGCCTCTAAGACTCTTAACAAAAAGACCTCGTTTTGAGCTCTTTAAATGGCGTAATGTCATAGGCTGGACGACATCACTGACTGACACCACTGGTCAACTGGCCAGGTGTTGGAGTTTCCCCATTGGCTATTCTATTGCATCATCAGGAGGGTGTTTACATGTAGTGTTGCCAACTATTGACTCACAGACAACAGAAACAGAAAAATATGTAAATGAGAAAAGCTTTATTTGGGAATTTGGCTGGATTAAAATACTGTGTATGTGAGCACAGAGAGGAGAAGTAAACAGATAAAGGGCCGAAACCAGCTGACACCAGGCAGAATGCAAACACATTGCGCTGATATCATGAATATGGTGATTAGCCTATTATGTTATCTAGCAATATTTATTTCCAGCAGGGTTTAAGTCTACGTACTCAATTTCACACATTGACCATTTACAGTCCAGCCGTGTGCTACGTTTTGACCTCGTCTTGTTACACTCTCATCAGCTTCTTCTCAGTTTTCAGTTAAAAACAACGAAGAGTTAACAAAATTCGCAAGGTGAAGAATGAAAGAAAGATTTAGTTGCAAGCAGGTATTAAGCTCATAGCAGAATGACTACAAATTAATGAAGGGGAGGCTCACAAACAACACTGTTAATCTGAAAAACAAAATTAATCTGTTACTCAGTACATGATTTAATGACATGCCACACTACAGAAGCAGGATAGAGAATAATGAAGCATAACACCTTGGGCAGAGAGACAGAAGAGGGAAAATAAGGCCACCAGCAGGACGATTACTGGGAACAGCAACAATTTAGCCACGGGACCTCTTGAAGTCTTCTCAAATTCATGCATTTTAATATGAGCATTTATTCTAACTAGTATTACTCCCCGTATTTATGCCTGTTAGCCTGTACAGTCACATGTCAGTCATGCTCCTATGATGGCTTCATCCATCTGGCTCTAACACTCACAAAACAGCAAAACCCCCTCATGAAAAAAAACCAAAACAGATCCCTGAAGGTCAGATTCCCTGCTGCCATGTGCTGATCCTCGTGATGTCCTGGCAATGCCCCCCTCGCTGCACAGAGATTCTTTGTGCATGTAAACGAAAATAAGTCAAACGGTCAGATAGGGAGGGAGACTAAAAGATGGAAGAGGAAAAAGAAGGAAGCGAAAATAGGAGATATGAGAAAGATCCATAAGAAACACCCCCTGCAAAGCTTAGCTAATCAGGATTCTTCAGCTCACGTCCTCACCAGAAATGTGCTTCGATTTCAAATAAGTGTTAACCATGCTAGGAAAAGATAATCACCCTAAGAGGTTTTGCTCCCAAGTGCTTCTTAAAGACACACGTACAGTATGTGTACACGCACACAAGCATAAAGACATGTATGTGCATAACAGATGTGGAAATAAAACAAGATTAAAATAGAAACAAGTCTAAACCAATATTAAAACCCAAGGACTCAGGTGAAAAAAATATATACAGGATAACCACTATTAAAAGCCAGAGAATAAACGTGGGTCTTAAGGTGTATCTTAAAAGCGTTAACAGACTCAGCCTGTCTAATGGCCTGCGGCAGGATATTCCAGAGCCAGGGAACGCTACAGAGAAAGCCCTGCCCCCTGCCTTTTCTTTCCACAAACAGGGCATAGCCAACAGGCCACGGTGGGAGGATCTGAGGGTTCTGGTAGTGCTGCAAGGGGTGAGAAGCTGTGAGATATACCATAGGTAGGGGAGAACACCATGGAGAGATTTGTAGAAAATCAGAAGGATTTTGAAGTTTATCCTGAAATGAAGAGGGGGGCCAGTGTAAGGACGCAAGAGAAGGGGCGATGTGGTCTCGTCTCTCGGACGTTTTTGAATTTTTGCATTTTTAATTAGTTGTAGGGGGTGAGAGTCGTCCAGCTTGAATATCATGCCATGAATGACTCTTTCGAAATCAGAGGGTGATACAAAATACTAATTTTGGAGATGGTTCTGAGATGGAAGCTGAACCTGATAACACAGCGTCCATCAAATATAGCACCTAGGTTCGTTGGGTGTGGTCTGATTGAGGTTCTGGGCAGCAGCAGTGGTATGATGGGGGGGGGGCGCAAAGAGCATGATCTCTGTCATTTAACTGAAAGAAATTATGAGCCAACCAGTTTTCGATATCAAGGAGACTGTGTTGTAAATCTCTTATTTTGTAGTTGATTTCGGAAAAATGGGGGGGGAGTAGATCTGAGCATCGTCTGCATGGCAGCGAGAAGGGATGCTACGAGTTTGGACGACTCTTCCCAGCAAGAAGATGTAAAGACAAAAAAGTAGTGGACCTAAAGCTGAACCCTGCGTAACCCCGGATGACATATTTCCAGGTGCAGAGTACGAGCTGCCAATGGAAACACTGAAGTGATGATTGAAATGTGAGGATGGAACCAATCAGGGGTGGGCCGAGAAATGTCGACCCGACGTGTCAGGCGATTCCAGGCGAACCGTGTGGTTGACAGTGTCAAAAGCTGCACTGAGAGCTAGAGGAATTGAGTTGGGAGAATTTTCCGGCGTCCGTAGCACAGAGGAGGTCGTTTGTCACTCAGCCTCTGTGCCGTGTCGTTCCCACAACCCCGACTGGAATTTCTTGAAAATATTGGTTTGGTTCAAAAAGAACAGAATCTGATTTTAAAATGCTTTTTCTAAAGCCGTGGATTAAAAAAAAAGAAGAAGAAAGTTAAGACATTGGCTTAAACTTTTTCTGCAATAGCTGGGGAACTTTCACTGAGACGTGTGTGACAGTGTGAAAAAAGCAATTCTGACTCACTGAAATGAGCCAAAACACATTAATCCATCCATCAAGGCATGTTTAGACACTCCGGGACCTGAAGTTATAAGCTTTCAAGTTCTTTTCACTTTAATAGCAGATTGAACAGTAAAAACCTACTTTAAACCTGTCAAATTAGCGTCAGTTTTATTAATTATGACTGTGATTTCAAGTAGCCCTCAGCGAACTTCAAAAAGTATTTGGACCGACACAAACAAGGCGACAGGCAGGAGCGCCCGCATCCAGACACCGGCCCGGTCTTGGCCCCGGCTCGGCCTCATGTGGCTGCATTGTTTGACAAGCGGACCTCCGGGCAGTCCTCGAGAAGCCCAGCGCCGGGACTGCAGCGCTTCCAGATGTGGCCTGCCTCCATCTCTGGAACAGCACATCTCCGTGCGAGCACGGACAGTGAACACCCAATATCACACTCTTACAACACACCTCACATTAGCACAACAGTTTTTGACTTTCTGCTGATGTGGTGCGATTACAAAATAGCGTGCGTGCACATGTGTGTGTGTGTGTGTGTATGTGTGTGTGCGTGAGTGTGTGCGTGTGTTACAGCGTTCGACAAAAAGGCGTGTGCAGTCCTTTCAAGCGTGCATGTGTGCTTGTGCGATTTGTTGGATGACTCACTGTCGGGCTGTTAGTCATCCATCGGGGGACACACAAAAAACTGTGGCCAGGCAGTGTGTGTGTGTGTGTGTTTATGTGTGTGTGACGCCATGTGCTCTTAAAGGCCTCTCAGCTACAGCACTATGTGCACAATGGGGCATGAGGACTGGTTCCTGGTGCATCCTCAAAAAGAAAATGAATTAAGAGAGACTTAACATCTTTAACACCTTTGTACAAATTCTGAGAGAAGATGAGGTCTCTTGTTTGGCAGATAAATAGCTTTTGGTTATTTCACATGTGCTTTCTCACAGGACTAACGACCGAGTTCTGAGCCAGTGTGCTGTTTCCCCGTACTTGTACCTCGCGTGCTGGGGCATCGCTTGAAACCTTCCTGCGGTGCAGCCGCGGCCCCCACGCTGCAGGAACAGCTGTGGCACTGGTGCAAACTTCTGCGTAAAAGAGACGTGCCAACGCTTCCGGGGGGGGGGGGCAAAAACGCGGCGCAGATAAGGCCCGGCCAGATGCACCGTTCCACCCACCGACATCTCGTCGACTAGTTCAAAGCGCCTGCTGCGCATGTGTGCGCGCAGGGACGCGGGAGGAGGCCGCCAAGGCCGTTTGCTTTGTGGGGAAAACGGGTGAACAGCAGGCGGTTAGACGAGAAAAGGGGTGTGGAAAGAGCAGAGAGAAAGAGAGAGAGAGAGAGAGAGAGAGGCTGAAGGAGTGGGGCCATATAAAGAGGAAGAGAACACAAGCCAGGCTTTATCCTGCTTGTCTGTCTCACTCGCACAGACCTCACAGGAAACTCCCAACTCCCGCTCACCCTGCCCTCGCACTCACTCCCTCCCTCGCTCGCTCGCTCCCTCGCTCCCCCACTCACCTCCACTTACCGACGCTTCTTTTTTCACTTTCACACACAGTCCCGCCGGCTGCACTGAGTCCGACCAAAGAGGATGGCTGCGTCCGTGTGGAGAATGAATGGGCTCTGGAGGACGATGGCTGGAGCTCTGGTGCTCTGCGCCCTCTTCTTCAGCAGTGAGTACTCTAAAATTACCAAATAATAGTTTCTTCTTCTGCAACTCCGATTCACTCTGATATATCATTGCATTCTCCACACAGAGTCTTGTGTTGTTAGTTGGGATTGGAAACTTTTTTTTTTTTGACGCTTTTTTGTTTTTGTGTCAAAAGAAGGCTCTAACAATATTGCGGGTGAACTTCGGCTCCTAACAATGCAGCGGTTGTGCTTCAACGGGGGCTTTTTTTCTTTTTTGCACACTAGTTAGGGGGTTCGCTTTGATGTGGTGTAAGCACGAGGGTGCACACAGATGCAGAGAGGCAATGGTTGGCAGTGGCACGGCTGCAGACACAAAGGATCTGCTCAGGGGCTGGAAAGTTGCATTAGACAATGATTATGCTTTACATCCCGCAGCGCATCTGGGCGGAGCTGGTACGTGTTTGAATGCGTGTAAAAGGTTTAAAACCCCACAACGGAATATAATCTCACATTACATATTTCTTTCCAAAAACTAGCATCGGATTGGCCCTATCTGTCGCAAGATACTCTGCGTATGACTGTGTCTCCGGTGAGTTATGAGGTTACTTCAAGTACATGTGACTGTGTGCGAGCCACATGTGTGCTACATAAAACAAAGTGGCCGCATAACACATGCGGACTCGGCGGAGAGTTCCCTCGGCCGCGTCCCCTGAAGCGTGGGCATGTAGGTGTGCGGGCCCGCGTTCGCATGCGATCCGCGCGGACGCGCACGGTCCACCTCACATCGGGTCCGAGGCCCGATGGTAATTGCAGGGTGATGTATGGCTTGGATGGCGTTGCTTTCTGCGCTGGTTGGGAAGCGGGACTAGCCCTCAGCCTCAGCCCAGTGTAAACGACTTCTGCAGAGGCCCCGTCTATGGGTGGGGGGGGCAAATGTGAGGAGTGACCTTGGGAGGACCGGGAGGAGTATTCCAGGCTGATGAAAATAACCATGGGCTTGCTTTAAAAGGGAAAAGATCATGAGATGGCGGAACATGTTCGCAGTTTGCACACGCAAAAAAAAAAAAAGAAAAAAAAGAGGCGCACCACGTACTGTCTGCATCAGCAGCTGAACAGATGGTAATTAGATTTACATGGAAATCTAATTACTCCGGGCGCTCCCCGCCAAGAAATTAAAGTCTTGATACATGGAAAACATTTTGAGACACATCTAATAATCAGCTGTATTTTTTTTTTTATCACTGTTCTTCGTTTCTCTACTGTCTTATTATCTCTATAATTAGCACTTTGTCTCAAGCCACTCCCAATTATTATATCGTCACAACTGTGCCCCATCTTGCCTTTTGTCACATTTGCATATTTGCCCGCTGGGCGTAGCTTATCTTTGATGCGTGACCTCCACTGAGATTTCACGTTTCACACGTGAAATAAACAAACAAAAAAAACCAAAAAAGGACAAACCCCCGGACCGTCTGAAACAGGATGTGTCATTGGCGCCAAACTCGCTCCCACTGTTTTAGGTTTTAGCGGAGAGCTTCTGATTTCTAACTTAAGGACATCACAGGGGTGTCGTCTGAGGCCCGCTGACCCATCAATAGTTCTTCCCCACATCCACAGCAGCGGCCCTCCCATCACACAGTCCCGCGAGGTTGCCGCCGCTCGCGTCCAACTGGCATTGGCCGAGGTGAATTTCCAGGGGCACGGTCACATTTGGCTCTGAAAAACAAAGAGAGAAGATCTCTACGTAGTCATTTCTTGCGTCGACACCCTGCCCGCCTCTCCCAGCCTGTGTTGATCATCTGCGGTCCTCCATGGCTATTTCTGTATTTGTTTTGGTCCGTTTTACACCCCCAGCCAAGTCACAAGAAACACTCCGTCACAATTTGGGGCTATGTTAGTGCAGCGGTATAGGGGCCAGAGGTCTGGCTCCGATGACGTCGATACCCTCAGACAGGGACACAGACAATTTTAATGTTTCATGTTCCATTGTGCCTGGCTTAAAGGAACACAGAGGCCTCTTTGTGGACTCGCTCTGTCCTGATAAATCCGGAGGGCGTGCCGCTGCACGGCCCCCGTCGCGTCGTGTCTCGTTTCCGGCGCAGGAATCTCCGTGGATCAGGAGGCTTGATCAGTGCCACATCAGATTTGGCAGCGATGCCGGCAGCCCCGCGCAGGGCGAGCGAGCGAGGCGGTGGATCCGAGGCCTGTCGGAAAAAAACGCGCTTTGTAGTATTTATGCAAAAAGGGACAAGAGCCGCGCCATTAAATTCTCTCAGGTTGTCTTTGACTCAGAGTCAAGAACGATCCCAAGTCGCAGCTGCTAAATCACTGAAAACCGTAAATTATTCTGTCTCGGCTCAGGTAATAACATTTGCAACATTTGCAGCTGTGAGAGCATCTCAGTTTAGATTTTGCGGTTTAGAGTCACTGGTTCAGGGAAAACAAGAGCGAGAGGATGGAGGAGTGCCTGAAAGCTGGGACGCAAGAGTGGAAGGAAGAGAGCCTTTTGATGTTTACAAGTAAACGTGTTTCTGTTTATCGGCGTAAACATCCTCTTCATAGTATACAAGCAGTCGCCCTCAATCTCAGGCGAGCAGAGATCTGGCTTGTGCCCCCACTTCCCCGGGGGGCGTCAGCATGTAGTTATGCAGTCGTGCAAACATGTGGCCCTGAACAGGGGCACGTACTGCGATGTTGGATGATGTCATTCAATGCCTCTCGGAGTATGTTATAAGCTGTCTGTCCGTCTGTCTGTCTCTCTCTCAAGATTTGGGGAGGGGGGCTTTAAATCTGCTCTTCAGAAGGAGAAAAACATCTTGTCTCTCATTTCAGCTCGTCATCGACTTTAACTGTGTCTGTTGTTAAGTTGGGGGGGGGTGACAACTGCTGTTCAAATATTCCACATAAAGCCGAGGCATTCGGCCGCGGTCGGGAGATTCCAAATTTCTTGTGCGCGTGCGTCGCGCAGGCACAAAGCCATCAGTGCTCGGTGGATGTCCTTTGTGCAAGTGGCCTCATTCGAAAATGGCATAAATCGTAAAGGCCAATGGAGAACAAAGGAGGCAGAGACACAGCCGCTAACAGACTCCTGTTTTCCTCTGCAGAAAATGTGAACAAAGTGCCTCATTTGAGCCTTTAAGAAGGGAAACGGGCTCCAGGGAGAGTAGAGTTTCGGCATCCGCGTCCCACCTGCATACAAATGCACAGGGACAACTTCACCCTGCCAGTGTAAACACAGGCAGAATTTGGCCACACGTTCTCATGACCCGCAGCTATTGACCAGCATTCCTCCATTCCTCTCGATGGCGGGGTTTCGATTCACGTCATCCGCCTGGAGGGCGTGGGTCTTTTTGCGTAAGCCTTGGCAGATGGCCGGCCTTACATCAGGCTCGGCTGCGTGTCCGCCCAGAGCCCCGAAGTCATGGCCGAGGTGCCATGCGAGCTCTGGGAGTAATTAAGCCCGGAGCCTACGTTCCGTCGAAACCGCCGGTTTGCTTCGGTGATCGCCACATACGAGGCAGCCAAGGTGGGCCCACGGCTGAACCCATTCAAGGATTCCAAAAAACACCACCTGTCAGGGGTCGCGTCGTTGGCGGTTGTGTTACCCCGTGTCCCAGCCCCCGTCGGCATAAACACCACAACTAGGCAGGGACGGTGGTAAACGGGTTTTTCTCCGCCTAGATGATCTTCTGTTGAATCTGACTCTATTCCAAAGGAAACATATAAACGACAATAAAACAAAAACCACCGTCGCCACTGACTAAACGATAATCCAGGAAAAGCAGTTGACTGGGACTGGGAACAATATTTACCTAGCGAAACAGTCTTAATGAAAAGCAGACGCTGCGCGAGCATTCAGATCTTCCTTTTCCAATTACTGCTGTTCTGGTGAGCTTATTGTTTCTTGTTCCCCTGGCACCCTGCTGCAATTTTACAGCTGTTGAGTTTTACCAGTGTAAAAGGGGTGGGGGGTTTGGGGTAGTCCTCCTTTTTCTCCCTCATTTTCAGAAAATTTGGCAGCACAAGCGGCTTTGAGGCCGGAGAAACTCCAGATATCAGCGCTCAGATCAGAATCAAAACCCTCTCTCCGCTCAGCTAACGAGCCGCCCGACGATTATGCTGTGGATTCCACTACAAGAACTTGCAGGCGTCCTCCGCTTCTTGTGTCATCCCTGTTTCTTTTCTTTTTTTTTTTTTTTGCCTTGTTTTGTTTTTGTTTTTTTTTTCCACACACTGGCTCAAAACTATAAACTTAAGCAACAGCGACAGCGAACCTCCTCACACTGATTGATCCCAGGTTTTGTGATATTGTGCAAAAGGCCAGCACAAAGCGGTCGGCACATGGAAGCACGTAGTACGTGTGTGTGTGCGCATGTGCGTGTGCGTGCGAGTGTGTGTGTGTTGGTTAACCGGGGCAGGGCCATCTTTATGGAGGGGTATACTGTTTACCCTGGGGGATAGACGCTTAATGAGCCTTGGCTGAGGCCTTTTGACTGCAAGAATAATTGCTCCTGGTAATTAATGTTCAGCATAAGGGACGTCATTGAAGCCATGCTTTATGCTTCATAATTGAAAACACAAGTCTGTTCCGACACTATGCCCATATGTGCATCAATTTGCAGCCGTATCTGGAAGGCTATCGGTTTGTTACTATTATTTCTCCATCTTCCCTTCCCAGTCCTTAGCCTCAGTCGTATCGGAACCAGATTGTTTGGGGCTATAGGATCTAATATCTCTTTACAACATCCTCCTCACATGGTCCCATGTAAAAGCACAAGCTGAAATCGGCCCGTGGGCATCTGCCGTCGGAGGCCAGTCCCGGTTCCGACGCAGTTGCAGCCTCTCGGAGCAGCTGGTGTTTCCAGTTTATAATCTGGCATTAAAATGGTTGTTCTGGGAAAAACAGGTTTCTTTTTTTCTATTTTTTAGTCTCGCTGCCCCTCTGAAACTGCTTTAAAGAGCAGATCGGGGATCAGTAGTTGCTATCAATCATAACCATAACCCTTTCCGTTCTTTCCATTCCTCCTTTTCACGGCTTTCCTCCCGTCTCAGGTTTTCGAAAAAGTGGCCCAATAAGCTTGAATGTAATTTTGAGTAAAACTATCAGGTCCATCCGCTGAGATGTGGAGGACAGTCCCTTTGCTGCATCCCCATCAGCGTGTGCGTGCATCCCGGCGCTGGCGTGTATTATCTGTGGATGCCAGCGTGCTCCCGACTCTGTGGTTTTGGAAAAAGCCACCAAGTCGCTGCACGCTCTCGACATCCACATCCTGTTATAGGATGTGCACGGATAATATTCCACTCATGTGTTTTTGTTTCTCAAAACTATCTCGTGTTTTGTTTAAAAACACCGGCGGTGTGGGCCGGGTGGAAAAAGTCAACTCTATTAGTTCTCACGTTCTGGGGCTGACACTCATATCCATGGGGTTTATGTTGTTCCAGCTTGTCGCTGGAGCAGCAAGTAGCAGTGAAGTGGACTGTACTTGGCTTCTGTTGGTGGTAAAGTTCTGTATAACAGTAGTACCTCTCCTTTCACTTTTTTTTTTTTTGTCACACAGTCCTAGGAGTTGGACAATAATATTAATGCTATGCTATGAGATCACACTGGCTCTTAGAGGACAGTGTTCCTGTGATTGCAGGAACTAGTGTTCTGGCCTTTAGGGAGACATTGGATCATTTTTCATCCGGTGCTGAAACAGCTACTCAATTACTAGATTAGTTGATTGACCTAAAAACAAATTTTTTTCATTATTGATTAATGAGTTCAGACATTTATGAGGCAAAAATGCCAAACATTAATTGCTTCCAGCCTCTCTAATGTAGGGATTTATTTGATTGTAAAACAATAACTGGGTTGGACTTCCCTTTGGGATCTTGAAAGATGTAATGGGCATTGTCTTTCTTTATTGACATTGCACAGAATAACTAGTTATCAAAAAACATTTTTTTTAACATCAGAATACACAATATTGAAAATAATCACTCGTTGCAGTCTAAATCTCATCTGTCCATTTTTATTGGCTATTAAGATCATTTTGTTAGTCCCAGAATTCCTAAAAGGCTCAACGGGACCAAAGAATTCCTGACTCAAGGATGTATGAGACAAGAAGACATTTGTCCTATAGGAAATGAAAAGACAGTAGCGAAAGGAGACTTTGGGGTCCACTGCGAACATCTGTAAGACGAGTACACGGCAAGAGCGACGAGAGCAGGGCGTTGTTTCTCGTTGCGAGAGCCAAGCTGTTGTCTCAGTGGTCTGGGTGGAGGACAAACGCGAGCCCGGAGATTTGGAGCTGACGCTCTCGTCCGACGCGCATGACGTCGCCGATCCCACCGCTCTCCGACAGTAAGAGAACATATGCAGGGAGGGAAGGAGGGAAGGAGCTCCCCGAGGAGACCTGCTGCAGCTGCACCACTCCTCCCTCCTCCAGGCCTCTTCCCCCCGGTCTCCCCCGAGGACGAAACAGGCCTCATCCTCAGATATCGCGGGTAAAAGGGCCGCCGTCCGCCGCTCACACTCTCCGCCGGCTTGCGCCCGTTTAATCGGGTGTGACCGTGTTTGTTTTTTAGCTGCAGTTTCCCCACTCTTCCCCTAAACCTGAGCAGCGGGGCGGCTAAAAGATGGCAATTACGATGGCAGGCTGGGAGAGTTTACGTGCGTCACGGATGAGTGAGGCTGGGGACGTGGTCGGCGACCGGGACCAGATAGTGCTATTCAAAATATACTTAGCCCCGTATCTTGGGCGCACTTTCGCACACTCCCGGAGCACAATGGAGGGTGACTGAGACAGGCAGAGCATTGTGCGCACAGTCAATAATCCGCCCATGCAGCTTGCTCATGCCTGTGTTGTAGCCGAAAGGTGAGCTCACTGATTTAAAATGGATCCCTGCAGGGTGCACTAGAACAAAGAAGGGTTTCAAACCCGGTGTTAAAAATCCCCCGCAAGGCCACAATGCGAGGAACAAGAAGTTTTATTTTTCGGAGCTCTAGTCCCTCGCTCCGTCGGATATGATAACATCACGCTCACCAGAAGAGTCGCGGCGACGTCACTTAAAAAGTCCAGCAGGTCAAGAACCACAAGCCGTCGTAAGACATTTTTGGGTTTTTTTTTCCTTGATCTCTTGACCTCTGTGGGCTAAGAAAGGAAAGCAGCAGCAGCAGAAAAGTCTCAGTGCAGGATGCTGAAATCAAGCTGTGTGCTCCAAGTCTGGGCCTTAAACTGGATTTCAAACTAAACACGCAGTAGTATCAACAAGCGTTGAAGAGGCATATACATGCATTTGCATATGTGTGTGTGTGTATTCCCTCGCCTTATGATGTTAGCATCAGCATTTCAGACCGGTGTCTATATTCCCTACAGAGAAAGTTTTGCAAACTCTCCAGCTGTGTGATCGTAGGCGCACGTGTACGTGTTTGTTCTTGAACTCGTGTGACTGCGTCTGACGGTTAATGAAGGGGAACTGGAGGTTTTCTCCTCAGCGAGGAGGGGAGTTGGAGCGGAGAGGAAGTTGTCAGAAAGGAAAACAAGGTGCCGAATGTTTAAAAAAAAAAAAAAAAAAGGAAGGATCTGGCTTTCAAAAGATCTCTCGTACGTAAATTGATGATAAGAAGCATCACCCCCCCACCCCACCCACCTTATCATCTCTCTTTCCTGCTCTCCCCCCTGAGGCCAATATCGTCTGAATACCTTTGGAAATATATGGTTTACAGCCAGATGTGAAGATAAACCCAGGAAACCTCACATCTGTATGTGCCTGTGTCTATCTAAGCCTTGCAGTTTGATTTATGATCAGGGCGGACAACCCCATGCTATAATCCTTGAACTCAAGCAGTGAGTGATGATGTGCAATACAGGGTGGGCAATTCAGTAATGACCCTTTTTTCTAAATCCATTTATCCACATATATTCCACTAAAGTAAATCGTGAAGTTTTTGAGAATACCCCAAAGGATTAGGAGTTCATTATTTATGGATGCGATTTCCGAAATGTTTACATAAGTGCATGAAGTACAGTTTGGTAAGCAGCTCAGTGGCTGCAACAATTTTCTGGCAACATGTCAACAAAAACTGTTGTGGTTTATGTAAATCTTCCTACACAGTCAGAACAAGGTATGTGGCATGGCTTATGTGTACTAATCATGTAAGAAAGCAGGATGTTGTAAGGCATCTTAAGCACCCACCAAATTACAGTTGTCATATGGTGGTGAAATATCTGCCTTTGTGCTTCCATATAAGTCAAACCACATGCCCCCCCCCCCCCCCCCCCCAAAAAAAAGCATCATTTGAAATGTCACTCGCAAAGCTGGGCCAATGCCGTACCCCCTCCTTAACCTGTGATTCAGTGCTTTACATCTGGCAGGGCCGCCACACACCACACACCGCGTCCGAGACCGGAACGCCCGGCCCGAAAGCTTTCGCGGAGGACAGCCAGGGGCAGGAAATCCACTTGACGCAGCCCAGCAGTGTGGAGCAGGATACGCTTGAACCCTGAGGTTACACAGTCTGCAGCCTTTCCCCCGCGCAGTCTCGCGTGAGCCCATCAACCCCCCCAAAAAAAAAAAAAAACTGTCTGGAGAGAGAGTGTTTGCAGAGCAGGAGTGTTATATATGTGTGTGTGTGTGTGTGTGTGTGTGTGTGTGTGTGCGCGTGTGCGCTCGCGTTCGCCTGTGTTTGTGTTGAGACGAGGTTTACGAGGCTTCGTGCTGATGCTGAGGGGCCTGGCTGGGAAAGCGGTGAGATTTCTGACACAGATGTCTGAGGAGTCTGTGTCCACAGCGGTGGAGTGCTACTGTCTATAAACCTCACGGTGCACGGGGTTTAAGCGGGCGACGCTTTTAAAGCCAGCAGATGCCGCTCGTGTGTGTGTGTGTGTGTGTGTGTGTGTGTGTGTGTGTGTGTGTGTCCCTGTGCATCTCTATCCATGAGCATATAGAGTACGTAGTTTATATATATATCTGTACGGGTGCATAGCCTGTGCGTTGTAACGTTACGGCACCCATTGCTACAAACGATTGATATTTTTGAGAAACTGATTGGGTAAAGGCTTTAAAACATATGCGATCATTCTTATTCCAGCCGGCTCTTGAACATGCGGCTCAAGCTGGGAACATTAGGATTTATGCCTAGTTAGACCGGTTAAAACGCGGCGTACGACCACCTTAGGACAGCGCTTGGCTGGACAACGCCACTGTCGAGATTAAGACGCGCTGCGGGAGGGATCCGTATGTCGGAGGGTCTGGTCTACAGTGCCGGACACATGCCATCACGGCGGCCCTTTGCCAACCAGTGGGAAAATAGTGCAAAACTACCTTTTTGTTTGGGGATAGTGAGAGTCCTGCAAGGAGTCTGGAGCTTAATCCAAAAGTTTTTTCAAGATGCACACTAAACATCTAAATCCTCTGCATTCATATAAATGTGAGTGGTGATTAACTGAATAATGGGGGGCTGAGGGGAGTGTTAAGAAATGTTCTCGCAGGATGAGTTATTTATAATTTCGTAGCCTTTGTTAGCCTCTGATTTTATACTGCAAAAGTTTAGTTCCCTCTTTTTATGATTGGCAGTGTGATCCGTGATTGGGCCTGAACACACACTGGTTGAACTAGAAAGAGTTCCGCGAGTCTATCCATGGTTGTGGTGGGCCATCACAAGTTTTATTAATTTATCATTAAGGGTATTTACCTGTTGTAATATTAATATGAATGGAGCTTAGACCTGGAGAGCTGATTCGAGGAAGGTAAGCAGTGCATCCATTTAACCCAAATGACTTTGGGAAAAGCTTTCCTGTTTTCTTAACCTTGCTGCCTCAGAGACTTCTCAGCACCACCCAACTTAATCCCAAGATTATTACAGCAACAGGATTTCTTCCAGAGGCTGGACGTGTAGTCAAAAGGCCGTGACCTTTTGACGGAGCTGTTTATTTGCATAGGCAGCAGACAGTGAGAATTAGCCCATGTGGGACTACTAATTAGTTGGAGCCCCCTGAGCACACATGCCAAATTCGTTTGGCATCCGTGGGTGGGGCGCGGCCAAGCTGTTCAAACCAAACCCTCCTCCCCGGCCCCATTCACGCTTGAAATTTCCTCCCAAAACACCACACATCTTTTACTTAAGGGCAGTGGCATGAGCAGGATTTAATAGCGATCTAGAAGAAATATCTCAGATTTTACCATTTTTGAAATTTTTTCCATTTTTAACTTAACAGATCATCAAGCGGATTCCCTGCAGGAGATGTTTTTCAAACTTAACGTTTTTCATAATTTGGACTTACTCTCTGAGTCATCATTCAGTCATATCTGAACACACAAATACCAGTTTCGGTTGCAGATAAACTTCGATAAGTGCACTTAGGAAACTCCAGGACTTTTTTTGGAGTTCCCTAAGTTTTGTTCAGTAACAACGTAATTCCAAGGACATCCGCCAATACACAAAACATAAGTGAATATAGGAGCATGAGCATGATCATCCCCGAAAGTCAAAGTAGAACAAAGAATAATATTCGAAGTTATAAGTGTCGGGGGCCGCTGTCTCAGTTTCATATGACAGGTTGGGCCCACAGTGTCAGACTTAAAAAAAAAAACAACCTGCACCATAAGCTTTGATTTACAGAGCCGAGGCTTTTTATTTCTGCAGGCGTCGAAGAGCGCTGATTAATCAGATGAAAGTCAGAGTGTTTAAGTTTCTGTCTCCGTCTCTCTCCCTCCCTGTCTCTCCATCTCACTCGCTCTCCATTCTTCACAGATGAGGTGATATGTCAAGATGTCGTAACCTCAGATGCCATAGCCATATCTACAGTCGACCCAGCTGCGCTCAACGTTCCTGGTAGGGGCCTTGATAAATGATATTTGAGATTAACAACCTGGAGTGCTGGCAGTCACAGAGGAGGAATTTCTTGAGAAGTCATTTCAAAGTTCAGATTTTCTTATTTTCTCTCGAGGTTATTTTATGCTCTAGATCCACTTCTGATAGAGGCTATCATGATCTATGATGATCTAGTGAGATTACAAGTGACAAACACCTTGGCACATTGGACTGCCTGATTAAATAAAGGTCATAAATACATATATATTTATATATATATATATATATATATATATATATAATGCCTGTGTATGATATCATTGCCCATGGATTGTGTTCTCGACGACAGCTCTAACCACCAACTCTCCCAACCCGGATGCCATTCTCACCACCGGCGCTGGTGGCAAGGACTTCCCTCCCTCTGCAGCTCCTGGAGTTAACCCTTTGCCAGCAACCATCATGTACATCACACCTAATGCCGACAGCAAGGACGGCGACGTCCCAGGAACCTCGGCGGCCACCACTGGCAGCGTTGCCGGAGGCGGAGTGGTGGCTTCAGCCTCCAGTGCCCCAGATGAGATCCACACTCCTAAAAAAGAGGTGAGTACCTCTGATGTGCCATGTTCCGCCAGCGCATTGTTCTAGACACCACAATTTGTTTTGAAAGAAATCCTGTTTACATTTCCTGGTAACGGTTACCATCATGCATCTGCTCCTGACCACATTTGTCTGTTTGACCTGGCTCACTGTCCCCGCAGCTGGTCTTGACCTGTTTAGAAGAGAAGAACATCACAGAGAGCAAGGCTGTGAAGTTCGTGGCATCAACTAACAGCTGCGTGAGTACGAGTTTGTAGTTATGATATTAACGCGAAAGGAGAATGCTCTAGATGTCAATTCCACCGCCACCAAGGCTACATCCTACCGCCGTGCTTATGTCATTCAGCTGGCAAACACAGGCCTAGTCTCCTCTCTGCCAACCGCAAGCAGTATCGAGCTACCAACAGCTTGCAACAGTTAAGACTGTGGCGGAGTGAGACGGGGAGCGCTGAGGCCAGTTACCATCCAGTGACACGCCCCCCCACAAGAAAACTTAATCTGGCCCCCTACACCTTGGTTCCAAAGGAAGTGGCTTGCTCCACTTAGAGGAAGATTGATGTGCTTTAAAGAGCTACAGTTGGAAATATAGCCCTGATAAAGGCAGATCTTTTCTCAGACATTCCTCAGGCGTTGTAAATCTTGAGACTGGGTTCCTGGCGGGAGACAAATGAAGACAACGGCTAACGTTTATTCTCTTGCTCCGAGGCCCTTAGAGTAAGAGGAGGGATTCCAAGGGTGCGGCTCCATTTGTCGTTTTTTTAATATAAAAAAACAAAACAAAGAGGTTTTGTCACAAGAGGAAGATAGAAAGCCAGATATCAGTGTCTTTAGAAAATTTTATATTCGGGGACATCTCACGACACAATTATAGCTTTCAATTACGATGTCAAATCCTAACTCTGTGCTTCCACACACAAAATACAGCCGGATGTTGCGCTGTACAGTATGTCAGGTCAGGTGCACAGAGCCAAAGCAGCAGGTCGGATTCCAGCTCGCATACTTTAGTCAGCCTTAGTCATTACTATAACATCTACAGAGCCGCGACCAGCTGCAGAAGTCATTTGCCCAGCTCACAGCCTGAAGCCGAACACGGACGTCAGTGCCAGAGGCCTCGGCCAGCTGATGATTAGTTCAAAACTAATAAGAGTGAGTAAGATACCAGGGAGTGAACGGCATGACAGGCCACGATAAAAGGTCTTTCATGACATCGAATCAATGGAACAAATTTAATAAAGCAAAGATTCTCTGAAGTAGTTCAAAAGGAGAGAGGCCCTTTCATACCTCTGCACATCTCCGAGTCGTCAGTGGCTATAAAAGACAGTGTCTAATGTGACAATATATAGAAAACACAAACACATTTTTTTTCCCCCTTCACCATAAATCATTTCAGTATCAAACAAGGCCTCTGTGCTGTCAAAATGTGTTTATTAAAACGCGAACCTGCAGCAACTCGCGTGAACTCCAGGCACGGAAATGCCACGTAAGGACAAGGAGACAATGCAGCACTCCAGAGCGGGGATATGTGATGGGTCAGAGAAGATGAGTTAGAGAAGAGGTTCCACGGGAGCGAACGCAGCCTTCCAGAGTGTCAACCCCACCCCTTGAAGATCTGGACGTTGCAGCACAGTCCAGCTGTGGGCCCCACTCCCAACTAACTGAGGATTCAAGGGCTCTGCTCATAGCAGTCCTCTGGGAACGCTGAGAGCCGCCTGGATCGCATTCCAGAAAAAGAAGAGTGTTCCCGAGTCAAAAAAGCCTAAAGTTGTGCAACGAGGTGATATCATATCTCGGGGTTAAGGTAGGAAAAAAAAAAAAAAAAAGGTGCGGTCAAGCAAGTTTTCCTTCCAGCTGCTTTATGTCTCTATTGCGCACACAAGGGTCCCCGTGCTCCAATGGTCAGCTGGGAGAATTCAGGAACACATATTTGATTGTTGGCCCAGATGTCTCTGCATATGTCAGAAGCCAGAATGAACTGTTATTGACTCAACTATGCTGTAATACACATTTCAAATCATCGTTCCTCTGAGTCTGTTCAGACAGCCATCGCGAACTTGTGAAGCATGAATTGCATAATTACCTCTGACACACAAATACTTACTTATAGGAGGCAACCAAAGAAATTCTTCTGAACAACGCTGCAAGCTGGTGCCCCAACAACAACTGTAATCTAGAAATCTTCCAAGATGGCAACACGGTGCTGGTGGCCAGCAAAGATGGTAGGCATTGAGGAGTTTGATTTACTTGTGACACTTAAGGTTATAATACAATTCTTGCAGCAACAATGCAAGGACCTGCTTTATTAAGCACTGCTGTGTTTCTGCCCCCCCCCGCAGTGAAGTTGGGTGTTTTTGCTGAAGCACTCCGCAGCGAAGCCTTGAAAAAAAAGGTAAGACAGCACCAGCTTGAACATGATGGTGCGGAGTCGAAACAGCCCGAAGATTTTGGTGGGAGCTGTTGGGTTATCATAAATACTAGTTATATGGTGCTATATAAAACAGGAAATTAAAATGAATTGAATTGGGTTTTCCAATTGGAATTAAACAATTGGCTGGAGCTATATTGGTGTCCCGATTCAATGATGGCCCGAGGCGACTCCGCTCGGCATGACCTGAGCAGGATTCCACGTGGCTTCACGAACAGAGCGTCTCTGGACCCCCGTTCTCATCTCTCTCGCTTTGTTCTCAGCTGGGCGTGACAAATATCGAGACCCCGCCGACGTCGGGTTCCTCGGTGTTCGTCGGGATACTGGTCACGGGTCTGCTTGCCGCCATCGGAATCACCGTGGGCTACTTCAAATGTCAACGCAAGTCTGACACCAAGGAAGTGAGACTGGTAGGCTCATTTTAAGATTCTCTGTTAAGACCGGGTGCTGCCACTTTGGACCTTATTTCCTCACTTTCTGGCTCTACATGAATTGCTGCTATACAGCCCGTGAACTGTTAATTGTTGCAAAGATTTTGCCTCTTCTCCTCTGCAGACACTGCATAATGCTTGGCCGTGCTCATGTATAACACTGGTCCTTGTGACCTTACATGTGACCCCCGGGCGTCTTTTATCATAAATATGTAATTCGTTCCCCATATGTTCTGGGGGGGCTGCAATCGCAGCTGTCATTACAGATTCAACAACGCTCCACATAGATGTTCTTGGGCAAGGTTCACGTCTTACTACATCTAAAATCAAAGCAGGACAATATCCCCACTTTTGAATCAATTGCTGCCAGTGTTTTAATTAGGGAATGTTGCTGGCCGACCATCAGACAGAAAAAAAAAGACCCACACCCTGTTCTCCGCTGCCTTATTCATCTGAGCTCACTGTTTCATCTCGCAGCGAGACGCAGCTGTTTTCCTGCACCACTCAGTATCACATGACAGAGACCACATCAGAGGGTGTGTTTGTGTTTGTTTGTGAGTGCCAGTGGGAGGGGGGGGGGTTAGTGGATGCATCTGTGGACAAGCATGCTTTTATGCGCATGAAAGAACTGGATCCGAACATCAAATCAAATATTTCACTGAGAATATTTTATACAAGGACCCATAAAAACGAGGACCCATAAAAACGCATCGTAAAGCTGTTTCTCCTTTTTTAATACACTGAATCAGTGTATGGGTAGAAAGAGAATCTCCATCGTGGCTGGAGACTTAAAATACACACATCCAATGAACAAATCGATGCAATTTTACCAACGCACACATTTCTGCTCCCTTTCTCTTCCCGTGCTATGTCTGTAGGCAGAGGAGGCCTATCCGGGGGATCAGGAGAACCAGGGGAACACCCTCCTTTCTGTGGTACCCCTCAATCCCCTGTCGGAGACCCAGGAGAAACCCAGCGTAAACGGAGAGTCCCCCGAGGCGGCCAAGACCCAGCCTCCTCCTCCCACCAACGGCCACTCCACCCCCGCCAAGACAGCGGACACCGAGCTGTGAAACAATCCACAACACACCGCGGCCCAGGAGCTACTCCTAGAAAACACACACACACACACACACACACACACACACGCACACGCACGCACACACACACGCACACACACACGCACGCACACGCGCACACACACACACACGCACACACACACGCACACACACGCTAGCACTCCAATGAAACCCCACCTCCTTTTTAAAAAATTTTTCTTGAATCCGCTTCTGCTCAACCACATAGCAAAGTGGACTAGAACGATCTCCCGCATCAATGCGCCCCCCATCCTGTCACCGTCCCCTTGCCTCCTCCTTTTGGCTACGCCACTCAGCAAACATCAGGAAAAACTAGCCTGATGATGATGATGTGATGATGATGAATGATTTCGATGACGACGATGATGAAGGCTCAGTCCCTGGGTTGTTGACGGCAGTCAGGCTGGAGACTGGGGACGGGAGATGTGCGGTTCTGGTTTGGATGAGAGTGTATCTTAGCGTTCCATGACGACTGCAGCCTCCAGAGTCGCAGCCCCGCGCCGTCAACACCCGGCGGGCTCTCTGCCGTCGTCGGGTCTAAAAGCCTCGGCCGAATCCTCCGCTAGAAAAATACAACACGATCACATGAATGAAATTGTTCCTTGGTTTTATAGATAAACCGCGACAGACAGAGTGGAAACAAATCACACTGCCGTGAAATCTGTTTACAAACTTCCTCAGAGAGAAAATCCATCAGGCTCTGATCGTGTTCGTCTGATTGAGTTATTGATCGAGTAGAATGTTTGCGAATGTGTATGCGTGTGTGTGTGTGTGTGAGTGCACACTGCTGTCAAAACCCTGCATGTGTGTGTTAGCATAAACTTGCATCTTGTACCGTGCATTGACTGTATATATCTACACATGCATCTAAGCTTTTTCTTGCTTACTGTATGTACCGTGCGCATGTCCGGTGAGGGTGGGATGGACCTTGATCATGCGAGCGGGCGATGAGTCTGAACACGCACGTGACGCGGCCGATGTTAAGTGTGCCAATTTTTTCCGGAGAATGTGTTGACAGAGCGACGGCTCGCCGCATCACGGCCGGTCACCGCGGCGGACGACGACGGACGACGGAGTACTGACGTTAACTCGAAGAGGGGCAGGCCGGGAGGAGGTCTCCGACCCAACTACCGCTAACCGCAGAGCGAGATCAGTCACAAAGTTAACAGGCCTCCACAGTCGCTGCTGGGAAAAAAAATAAAAATAAATCACGAGTGGGACTGACTGACCAACAGACTCACGAAGGCCTCTGACGCTGAGCCCCGTACTGTCAGCTCTGTCCATACATTTGTCAGTGTTATTCTCTTTTCAATATACTGTATAAGCTCTTTTTATTACCAGTAATCTATTGAGCATTGTGTATATTACGGTGACTTTCTTTTTTTTTTTGCCTTGTTTTTTATTCTGCGTACACACACACCTGGTGTGTTCTTTTTATGTCTCAAAGAATTTTCATTGCATAGCTTGTGTTGTACTTAAAAATAGAAAAAAAAAAGAAAAAGATATTGTACTTTGTAGCACCTTTTCAGGTCATATACGATACAGAGAGATGCTAAAGGGCTATGACTGTTAGGACTGTTAGAGAGAAGCATCCAGTGGCCAAAGTCTGTAATTTTTTTTCTTCTTCTTTTTAATGGCCTTTAAGTTCAGGTGACATCAGTTTTTAACTGACGTACAAGAGATCAAAAGTAAAAGGAAAATTAACTTTATTTTTCTTGAACTGGCACTAAGAAATGTATTGTGATATAAAAACGGGATGTCTCCCAATAACCCCCCCCACCCCCACTTGCTAACATTCCAGTGTGACTTTCGTTTTACTAGCACCCTGTTGTTTAAATTGGATTTAACGTGGAAAAAATAGAAAGGAAAAAAAAAAATAAACAACTTTTTATGAACTGTCGTGTTTTTTTTTTTAGCCTCATTTTATTTCAAAAAGAAAAAAAATAATCATGGGTAAGAGCGGGTGGAAAGAGTAATGGGGTTTCTAACCACAGACACTGGTGCACATGCAATTACGCATATTCCTGCACCTACATACATCTGTGCCCTAACACACTTGGAATCCAGATCGCACACGGCCCATAGGGTCACACAGCTGGTCTGCATAAGCAGTAGTAATGACATCACTGCACACTGTTCTTGTCTTTCACAGTTTGGGTGTGGCGGCGATAATAAAACATCCACCAGCTGTCTTTTCTAAACGGCACGGGACATGTTCATGTGCACAGTCGGCTCCGCTTTTGTTTTGTTCTGTTTATCCATCATCTTGTTCACACACAGTATGCAACTTTTAAATCCGGTTTCAGTCGGCCTCCGTTGTAAGTGACGGCGCGATTGGTTGATTTCCCCTCCGGTTCGCACTCCTTCTTTCCTCACGAGATCGAGCCCAGCGTGCATTCCTACCCTGCCCCGCCCCCTTCCACGCCCTACGGGGATAATATTTCCTTGAGGAACAGCCCTTATATGCCACGACCCTAATGAGGCACATACCGCAGACGTAAATATATTGGGTTAAGCGTGGACGTCTACAGTCCGAGACTAGC
The DNA here is from genome assembly GCA_016859345.1 of Istiophorus platypterus. Classification (NCBI taxonomy): domain Eukaryota; kingdom Metazoa; phylum Chordata; class Actinopteri; order Istiophoriformes; family Istiophoridae; genus Istiophorus; species Istiophorus platypterus. The sequence continues at coordinate 15,545,689 of CM029111.1, forward strand.
CAACTGCTCCTCGGTTCCAATTTAAAAGGCTTAAATGCCTCGGAGGAGAACATTACTATGTGTGCTCCACCGTATGGATGGTCATGCATGCCTGCTATTCGCAACCTACTTGACCTTGACCTCTGTGAGGCGAGTCCTCTGCTAAGATCGTCTTACTTTACACACAGTGTCTAGAATTAAGAAAAAAAAAAAAAAGGTCTCCGCCCATGTGAGAATATCAGTTTCATGTCTCTGCTAATTATCTGCTCCATGTTTACTCATTCCTCCGGTCCTCCCCTCTGTCGAATGTTAAAGGTTAGGTTCACTCAAATGACCCCAAAAAAAATCCATAATATCCCCACCTCCCCCTGATAGTATCTAAGCCATGCAGATTTATTTGCCCTGGTTATGAGATAGGCATCTCTGGCTTTTCTGCCAACGCCGGATACAGAAAATGGTGATGAATGGAATTGAATTTGTGCTGCACGCAGCATTGAAAAAAAAAAAAAATCAGCAACTTTTATTTCTCTGTTCACAACACAGCATCAATAGAGGGATCTTTCATAGGAACTAATCTCGAATTGAGAAATAGCCCAACAAAAATAGCTGCCAAACTGCTCTGTAGTAAAGCAAATTATATTATTTGATTGAGATTTTGGTTGTTTTAAATGTATTTTATCAGTTCTGTGAGCACCTCAAATTAAATCTCATTTAATTCCATTGTACTGGGGTTTGAAGCAGAGCTATCAGAGACAGATATCTGGAAACCTGAACAGATAAAGCCAGTGCTTGCTGAGAGGCCTGAAAACGCTGGATGTAAGTGATTTATATTTTGGACCCTTTAAATTTTCCACCCATCGGCCCCTGTTAGCCCCACGGTATATCACTCCAAAACTTCTCCTCGCTCAGCTTTTCCTCAATGTCACGTAAATCCCCCAGCTCCAGCCTGCTCCCCTCCCATCTGTCATCCCGTCCAGCTCCTAGTTTCCCCCACCCCTCCGCTCCTCCGTCCGGCCAAGAGCGGTGTACGTGCGGTGGAATCTGGGATTACGAACAAAACTCAGCTGGCTGCTTTTATTGTAGGGAGTCTCTCCCCTCGGTGTAGTCACAGCTGCCAAACACGTCATGTTTTCCCCTGCCATGCCAAAGCACGCCCCTTCTAAACTCATTGATGGTAAGATAATATTGGGTGGAATAGAAGGGTGGGGGCGCATGAGAGACTGAGCGGTACCCTGAGGTCAGGAGGTGTGGTCTGCATATTCAGCCTGTGATGAAATTAAAAGCCGATAAACCCTTTAGGTTCATGAAAAGGTTAAATGAACGCCGGGAGGTTATAAGGGGGGCGAGCTCATCAGATATTTCATCCTGCATGACGGAGCTGCTTGAAATACTAGGTCACAATTTTCTGGGAACCTGCAATATTAATAACAACACACACGACGCCTCTTATCGGTTTCATCCTGGTCCTCGTTTTTTCCCGATCTAGGGGAAAAGTTCAGTAAGGAATGCGTACCAACTTCCTTCCTCCCTCCCTGGAACATCACGCACGGTGCTTATCTGACTGGGACACGGCGAATTGGACAACACGTACCAGTCCGGAGCTGAGGCTGTAACAGGATGATATCTGTTAACGACCTAATTTTCCAACTATAAAATTGCATTAAAGTCAGTGAGTATCACGGAAACTATGTACTTGATAATCCCAGATTCATTAAGTATAAAACAGAAAGACAGGCAGTAAATATCAATCCACATGCAGGGATTTATTATTCTCCTTTATTCTCATCCCAGCCTGAAAAAGAACGAGGGAGATTATTTCAGTCAATGAAGCAGAGACCCCCTCCTCTAACCTGCAGTGGCGCGGCTTTGGCCACTTGGGGGCAGCAGAAACGAGCTTCGAGCCCCGCTCTCACACACCTGTCTTATATTTTCCTTTAATGTTCACGTTTAATGCGACTTCATTGAGAAAGAGTCGCCCGTCGACGCCGCCGGCGGACAAAGAGCGACTTCCTCACCTACCTGGGAAACGTAAGTCCGACGCGGACTCTTGCTTCGGCTCCGTTTTTCCGTCTGTATTTAACTCCTGAGGGGGGGGTGATGTGATGCTAGCTGCTAATAGCCTAGCTTGTGCCCCTCGGGTACTAGCATAACTTCCGGTCGCAGAGCTAACCGTCGGTGCCTCTTTAAAGACAATTAGCTTAAGGGAAAAAAAGCCCCGTTCAAAGAATAAAAAGACTAAAGTCTCTTAGGAAGAAGTTCTCGGTCCGTTAAATGACACATGAGCGGCCCCGGCTGCCGGTTTCGGGTGATCTACTCTTCAGCAGCAGGTTGTAAACTCGGTCGGTCTGTCGGCCATTTTGTGTCTGCGTGGGCCCGTCGACAGCGGCGAGGCTGAACCCGGACCAGTGAAGTTCTGGCAGAATAACAAACAAACAAACAAACAAACAAACAAACAAGCGAGCAACAGAGCCACAAGAGGCTCTGACGCTCCGTTGGGCCGAGGAGGAACTGCAGGGCCAGGTGATACTTCACAAGCACAACATTTTCACATACATGTTGTCATGTAATACCTTGTTTACATAAAATCAATTAATAGCTGCATGTGTTTAAAAAAAGGTAAATGGTACAAATTATTATAAATTAAAAATTGGCAGCCTTATAAGACAAGGTAGGGAACCCACGCCTCCGGTTGTTTACATCCCTCTGTAGTCAACAAGTAAACAGAGCTAACGTGTTACAGTGGTTCCGTGTCTTCAAAGTGTTCTTTGACTGAAGTGAAACCAAGACTGGCTCAGACCTGGAGAGGGAAGTTCACTGCACAAATCTAGAGATACGCCGTTACTGCGGAGGAGAGAGGAACTCGACGGTGGACGAAATCAGTTCCACCGATGAGCTTAATCTCGCCAAGTGTTCCGGGATTTCTCAAAAAGAAATGACCTTGCGTTATTTTGTACAAAGGCTGATTCAGACTGTATCAGAGCGCGAGGGTCAGACGGGGATAAAAATCTGAATCAGTTCAAGCTGACGAAAGAGATTTCGTCCGAAACTGGATAACATGCTGGCCGTAAACATAATACGAATTAACCCCGACTTGGAATCGGTTAACACATCTCTTTGTAATATGTTTCCCCTTGTTTTAACATAGAATAAACCAACCTACCTATCAACTAACTTGTTAATAGACTAATACAGCTTTGGTGGGTCTCTGAAAGTGACAAGAGGGAGTTTTAGGAATGTGCTGCACTTCAGCATGATTAAATGATTTAGCAGGGTTTTTTTTTTCTCATGCAACACCCTTGCATGAAAACAACAGCATGTTTCCACTCATACAGACATTCTCTAAAAAATCCAAAACGCATGACAACTGGGGAGAAATTTAATATACTTTCACATATTTTGCAAAAAAAAAAAAAACAAACTTGCATCACGGGAAATGTACTATGTAGTTTCAAAGCTGGGATCCACATTAAGGGAGGGGTCCTCTGTAAGACAAATATGGGGCCCCACTGACTAATGTGCGCACATGAGGGAGTGACCAGACAAATCCTACATGTTGCGGCCCCATCAGACATCCATGCCAAAGGCCATTTAATTTTTCAGCATTTATGTGTAATGACTGTTTACACTTTTAGCCCTGGGAAAAAAAGTCTCTAAATTTGTTGCAGTCTAATGCTGCTAGACTAGAGTTTGTTTTGTGTGTGGAATAAGACTGTTCTTTATATTAACTATTTTCAAGTATTACCATAGGATTTTCTGAGGAGTCACTTTGCCCTATAACATCTTTCTGGAATTTATAAAATTGCTTAAATCAGCATTATAAATGAAATGAATACTCTGATAAATGATGAAAAGCATTGAAATTAGTATCTGGTCTCCATGGAGACCTAAACAACAAATAACAACGGCAACCTAAATTGACATCCTGTCTGTTTCCGGCGCGTTACTCTCCGCTGTCGTTGTCTATTACTAACATCTGCTGTAGGAAAAAAATCTGGAAAGCATTGGGTCTCTTTTCCAGTGATGCAGCTGTTCAAAGATGCATCACACCCTGCAGTAAGCCGTAGCAAAAGTCCATGTGGTTGCCTACTATTTAATGATAATTTACAAAAGCTGACTTCAGTGATGCAGACAAATTGTACAATGACTGTACTTATTATAGGTCTAATTTATTAGTTTGATTCTAAAAAGGCTTGATATTCACCTCAAAATAGTTTCCAAAAGATAAAAGTTCATTTAAAATGTACATACTTAGCAATAGAATATATATACACAATATTCTAAAAGTGATTAACCTCAGCTCAAATTGAAATAAGACAAACTATATATAGAGTGAAGCACTCAGAAGAAAGTGAAGTCTGAATGTGATATCGTTGGGTTAGGATGCCCCCTGCTGTGTCCTTGGGGGCAAACCAGGGGCAAACTACATGCAGCACAGTGAAAGTGAAAAGGGAGAAATTAAAAAAAGGGAAACCAAAAGCAAAACAATTTGTATAATTTTAGAAACATGGTTCACATGGCCCTACCAAAGTTTTAACTTCAGCCAATTATGAGTCTCTTCCAAATGAGGTTTTGTCCAACATTCATTATATTAATTGTTCATACTGTAGTTCACACAAAGCCTCTTGGTAGATATATTTGAAATAATAATCAGCATTGCTAATCCCATGCCATGAGTATAATATACAGTGTGAAAATATACACAGGTCTTCATAGCCTGTTGAGCAGTCTGGCTTTGCTTTGGTCTGCAATCAAAGAACATCAAGGTTCAAATCTTTTGTTGGCAGATATATTCCTTACTGATGTGGCCTTGGAACTGGATGTACTGGACAATAAGGATGAAATTGTATATAAACAAGATGGGGTACAGATAATATCAGATACCTGAACTGGACCTGTAAGCGTACCATGTATTTCTAGTATTTCTAGTTGTTGTGCACCTTTCAGGCCACAAGAGTGCAGGCCACACTAACATGGTAAGCTGATATGGAGCGACATTGAAACAAGATGAATGATTATCTTCTCAAAATATTAAGTTACAGGCAACTTAAAGCTAATGAATATTGGAATCAAGAATTGTTTTTCTTAACTTGCTGCGATAATTATGTTGATGCTAGGTGTGTATTTTCAAACTAAATACACAAAACTCTCAACTCATATGAATGGTGTATCATGATTGTAGTACAAATGAGCAATTACTTGGAGGCAATAAAAGTATTCAAAATGAAGAACAACTATCAAAGCCACCGGGAAATCGAAGTTGTGTAACTAATCCAAACTGCAGCAGCGAGCGTCTCCCAAGTCCAGCAGGCAGGAGGAATCAGGGGCAATATCCACAGCCTAACAAGCTAAGCTTTCAGGCTAACAAGCACTGACAAAACTGTCCGACTCTAACGCATGAACGAATCCGGTGAGCCCGGAAGTTTCCGAGCGGTCCCTTCGGCTTTCTTCGGCGTATAGGCTGCAGCTCAGCATGTGCAGGGAGTGTCGAGTGCAGTGAGTCTGTACAAGAGTCAAGTCAAGCATACGGGTTTGTAACGCTGAACAATCCCAGCAGCAAGTGCATGCAGCTACAGTCAGCTCCTAGGGGAAAGCATTATTAGGTCGGTCACCCAACACCCTGCCTAAGCAATCTAAACATTGTCAGAGTTCGCTTTGTAACAGTATTGTGGGTTGTACTGTGTATGCTTCCATTTATATAGCTGGCAGTAAGTTTCGTGTTATATAAAAGCCCAAAGCTTCTGTCATATATGACTGTTAACAGTGTCAACTTGATTAGTCTTAATCCTACAGAAGTATTGGTACAAAAAATGAGTTTCATTTTTGGCCAGCACCACATTTTACAGTTAACTAAAGCTCGAAGCCAAATCTAATGACAGTTGTGTGGTTGTTTGCTTATGGTGCCATCACTAGCAATTAGATCTAATTAAAACCAAACAAACCTGCGCAGTCCTGATGAAACAGATTAGTTGAATTTTTGAGTGTTAAACTCATAATGAATAATAACTAAGGATACTTAATTCCCTCTGAAATTCTAACATAGATTATGGCTTATTTAGAAATAAATATCAAATATAGAAGAGGCATACTTTTGAAATCTTCAGATTAAGGTTCCTAATAGATGCAAAATAAACTATAAAATGTATATATTTAATATAAAGATTGTGGCTTTTTTTCTCATAGCTTTGTGATTTGTATGACCTTTTAAAAGTAAAGGGTCCATGCATCCTTTCATAATCAATTACTTAAGTAATAAATTATTAGTAATTGTGGAGTGTGCAAAGGTTTGGGCACCTTACTAAGTCTTTGCTTAACTGTCCCTTTTCTTGAAAAGAGATTATTGGGTTGTCTTGCTAACACAGCATGTATAGGATCCACCCGCAGATCAGCTGGTGTTTTCTGGATTGGTTCTTTTTATTAAGTTCACTTTTTTTTTTTTTTTTTTTACCGAAAGCAGGAAATTTGCATCCAGAATCTGCCGATATTGTGTGGAATCCATTCTTCCCTCTTTCCATGCAGTGTTTCCTGTGACACTTGCTGCCACGCAGCTGGAAAGCAGGACATTTCCTCGCCCAAGCTTAAAGGTTGGCAAAGAAAGTATTTACTAAGTGGTGACTTAGGTCTGAGGCTTTACGAGTAAAAGGGTACCCAAACTTTTGCACATTAATACAGCTGTTTTTTTTGTTTTCCTTTTTGTTGAAGTTCATGATAAGCAACATTGGAAGATTTGAAGAAAAGCTAATTGTCTAATATCTGTCTAATGCCTGCAGGAGTTGAAGTTACTTCTTTTCACTTCGGAAATCAATAAACAGTTTAATTTTAATTTGCCCACAAGCTTCCAAACCATTGCACACAGCTGTATCTATTAATACAAAAGAAAGCCCCTTTTTGTTTGTTTGTTAATCTTAAAATAACACAGAGAGGCAGCAAATCGTATCAGCTGTTGTTTTCCGCTGATGGGAACAGCCGAGGATCCGCAGAATAAACGGCCACGACCTTCGCGTCGCTCTTCCAACTGAGGGAAAGGTGAAGGCGATCAGTCAATCAATCGGTCAATCAATCAATCAGGCCGGAGATCGATAGCCGCTCGTTTAATCCGAGGTTTGGGGGACGAGGTGGCCCCTGGCCCCCGGGGCCCCGAGCACCGGGCCCCCGGGGCCCGACGCCGCCGCCGCCTATCAATCACCACCACGTCGGTGTAGGTGACGCGTCCCTCCCGCCCCGCGCCCTGTTTGTAAACATGCGTCAAAAGCACGTGATCCGGCCGACGCGTGTCGCGGCCGCGTCCAATCAGGAAACGGGGGTGTGTGCGGGTGGGCGTGGCCCGCTCGTGTTGCTGTGAAAGCGTCGACGCACAAGGATTTTTATTTATTTATTTATTTTTGTTTTTATTTTTTTATCGTTTTCTTTTTTTTATTCTCATTAGGACAGGGCAGCGCTCCCCGGGTTGAGTAACAACCAGCGGGCCGACGGGAGCTCGGGCAGCGGTGACGGAATAGTAAGAGCGCAGGGACCGGATGTGTTGCGAAAGAGGCGCCGTCGGTGAGTTAACCCCTCCGCAACCCCGACACGCAAACCGCACCGCGGGGAAGTCTTCACACCCACCTCCTGCTCCGGTAGACCCGGCACCGTCCTCCGTCCGGGTCCGGGTCCGGGCGACGGCGCGTCTCAGGTGGGCGGCGCGGTGCCAGGGGCGCACGGCAACGTCCGCGCGTTGGCTATTTTCAGGTGTGATTTTTTTTTTTTTCCATCGTAATTTTTCGACCTCCGATTGCGTTAAGTGTCTGATTTTCTTTGGGAAGTGCCGAGCGGTCTGTTCGTACTCATAAAGCGGCGGACATTAACGCGTGACCGTGATTTGATTATCACCATGTAGTGCGCAGTTTCTGACGTTGTTTCCAGCGTTACCCGGAAATAAGCAAAGGCATCGCTCTCAGCTGTTTCCTCACAACATGTCTGTGCGGGGTGGGGGGGTTTTGCCCCCCCCCCGCCCCTCTCGGAGCCAGTGAAGGGGGGCAGAGGAGCAGAGGAGCGGAGGAGCGGAGGAGCGGGGTGGGATGGAGAGGTGCGCTGGATGCTCGCCGCAGGAGGATGTTGCGCACTTCATTTTACCCCAGGAGCGGGATAAGTGGTCTGTTCATCCGTGCGCCGCTGCGTAATGACTTAATTTACGAGGTAGAGGGTTTTAATTGTCAATGTTTATATCAGGTGGTTTTGTTTTTTTTGTTTGTTTTTGTTTTGTTTTTGTTACTGTTCTTACCAGTGAATACTTAAAATATATGTCTCAGCCTGTGATATCCCTTTACATCAAAATTGTAAGTAGCAGAAAACTAAGTTTTATTAAGTTACAGAGGAGGGAAAATACTTTAAAGTAATGTTCTTTTTAAAAAAAATTAAAATTAAAAAAAATATATATGTGTATATATATATTCATGAGGAAAACTATATGTTGCTGCTACTTTTTCAGGAGATGCATTTTTGTCTTTGAATTGTGTCATTATTGCACCTGTCAGTGTGCGTCATGTTGTCCATAAGGTCCCTTTCCGGCCGAACACACTGCGTCTTAACCATAACCTGTATGAAGAAATGTAAAATTAGTTAACAATTCATTCAGGATTTTTTTTGTTGTGTAAACGCCTAAAGGTTTAATTACGTAAGATTGTTTTTTTGCCACTGTGCACTTGCAAAACTATATTTTTCCTTCAATCAGTTTATTTTTTTAAGACGTATTATTGATTTAATTTTTTTATTAAAGCTAATTTTTTATTGTTTGTAAAGCTTTTGGTGCGTGCGTCTACTGTGCCAGCACCTTGACTCAGCTCCATCCATCCAGAGGTTTCTATGTCATACGCACTTTTTATTCCTGATGTAAACAAACCCTCCAAAAGCAATACTCTCATTTAACACAGGATGGCGTATTTGTGCAGGCTTACCGTACAGCTTGTACTGAACATGAAGTAAAAGAGACGGTGTTCTTGGAATGAGTCAGATATTATAGGGAAGTGTTGATGCAACAAATACAGAGTTAGGGTAAAATGGCAGCTATCACACCTAAATGAGACTCAATATATTTTTTCATTTCTAATAATTTTGTCGACAGAACTGGCGCATTCATCTGTTGCCTGACAGCTCTTGACATCACAACCCGAAACTGACCGTAATTGATTTGATGACTGTTTGAGAGGCGCAGCAAGAGAAAATGTCAGTGTCGTGATAGCATGTGCCCTGAGGAAATGACTATATTAGAGAATCTTGAAAAACAACAGTCAAGCTTAGAAATCTGAATTGCTTGCCTTCCAGGTAAATATTGCTGTTCCTGTTTTCACAGAGGGATTTTGGGTTTTGCTCTCGATCTTTTCTGAAAGGTAAGAGCCAGCACACTTCATTTCAAACACAGCCAGCAACGCACACTGTAGAACGACAAGCATAACAGTGACGCAGCCCAGTTTATATCAATTATTATCAAAAAGTCACTGAATAACAATTGGCCAGCTGCATGTTTATGTATATATTTAAGTGCAGGGTGTGGCCACTGCTTAGCCGTCATACATACATACAATCCAAATTATTAAGGTGTTGCATTATGTCGGTGCAAAGGTCATTTTCTGACTTGTCCTACTCTGTTACCAGAAACTGTTAAGCCGAGTGAATCATTTGAATTCACTGTGTAGTATGTTTTGAATTGTCATAAAATAATGCGTAGGTTTTTCTCAGGACGTGCTGAGGGTAAAAATCAGCAAGACTTCTCTTTCTTCATATAGTTCATGATGCCAGAACACAAGCCGCTGATGCCGGAGAGAACCTGTTTGTGTTTGTCAGTCGTGCCTGCAAAGCAGGTAATAACAGAAAATGATCACAGTATTTACTTTCAATAAAATACTGTAAAAACAATACCTTTAAATCCCTTTACGCCCATTGTTCCCAATGAGTCCAAAACAATATGAATGGAGCTGACTGGGCACCTTTCCAAGGGAGGGATTAAAGTTTAGGAAGTGGAACAGGCATGGCTGATAGATGACAGGGCTAAAATTAACTCTCTGCCCACTGGTTGAGGAGCATAAATAGCAGACGGGAAGGGCCAGCGTTTGGATGCCTCTTTAAAAGCCGTGGCGTGTCCATCAGCGTAAACACAAACCACTGCCACAGTAGAACCTGTTCTTGTTCAAGGCTGCGGTATGTCAGGTAAAGCTAGAATTCCTGGAGTTATCAGCATTGCCGGAATACTTGTAATGATCGGGTATTTATATAGTAGAAGTGGCACAGGCACAAAACGGCCTTCAATATAAGAAATTTTAAAAGCATCAGTTGTTTGATATCATGTGCCAAGTACTTCATTTTAAAATGACAAGATAGTATTTTTGTCGTTATCTCGCATAGGACGCATGTGAAGACCGAAAAGAAGATAGCCCTCAATCCCTTAGGTCAATACCCTCAGCATCTACCAGTCTGCTCCGGGCAAACATACTTTGATCCCATAGATTTCCCATATAGCTTTAGGGTGGAAGCTGAATCTTTTGCCGCTGCTTCTCATCCCTCAGTCCTGTAAGGTGAAGCTCCATAAGGCTTCCTATCCACCAGCTCCGGTGGGAATAAGAACATCACGAGCTACTTATGCTTTAGGGGATGAAAATTTACAGCCACATGAAAGAAAAATTTAGAAACGCAACTGGATAATAATGGAAAAATCCAAGGCATTAAGACAGAGGGATGGTTTGTGCTTCAATGTAAAACTATAAGGTTTTAAATTGTCAGCAGGACCGCACTGCAGCACAGAAAATATTCTGAAATTGCCGCTGACTGCAGTTCAGCACTTGAGTTCAAGCCAGCAGTTATGAAATTTGGAATAAACGTTATCCCCTGTGGAAGTATTCTTCCAAGATTTTTTTTTTTTAATGAATAATTCATGAAGGGCACTTGTTGAATGCAGGCATTATCATATATCTCTATAACAAATAGATGTGGTGGTAAGCTGACACAGACAGAAACTTTGTTTACCTTTTGTTGGCAGAGACAAAGCCTTCATTTCAGTTTGGCAAATAAAGGGGACTTTATGCTTGGGAAATGCAGACAGACCTAATAGGCGCAGCCTTGTTGAGAACAGACAAGCTCATAAAAGGGACAGAACCAAGATTGTTCCTCTTATTTCCTTGCCGGACATTGTTCGCAGTGTTACAGCGGTTACTGCACCAACACAAAGTGGCTAATTTGACGTTTAAGACGTTTTAAGTAGTTATTTTTCATTGAACTGACCTTTCCCTAAACTAATTATGGATGTTGACAAGTCAGAAGTTATTCGTAGTGTGTGGCTTGATTTTTAATTAGGTACAGAATAGAACCCCAGTATAATTTGGTTCCCTTGGTCCCAAGTAATTTTCCTTTTGCGGGAGACAGTAGCATAATCTTGGAGTTTGGGAGGTTGGCAGCTTTAGCTGTAACTAATGTCTAATGGAGTAGTCGCCATTTGTTTTGACTCAATTCTGTGTTATAAGACAAATAAAATAATTTCCACACTTTTTTTTTTCTTTTTTTTTTAAGTGACATTGTTGGTCTTTAGGGCAATTTTGTTTATTTATTTATTTTTGGGCATTGTCATCTCAAACCTGCCCCCCCCTTTATCTTCCCCACAGCTCTGATGTCCAATTTACATTAGAAATGAAGAATCCTCATCTGATCAAGGTATGTGAACAATCAAATGAAACCGTAGGGGCCCAAATTCTTAAAATAAACTTTGCTAATGTTTCACAGAGGCAAAACAGACTATTTATAAAACAGGAACTGATTCCGTTTAAAGATACAGCTACATTCCTGTTTTAGATTTAATACAAAACACTTGTGTAAATATTATACCATCAGTTTACAGTAATGTTTTTTTTAATCTTATCATTTTACAAGTGTCATGATTTGTTTAACTAGATAGCAGTATTACTTTGGCTAGATTATAATGCATAAAACAGCTTTGTTTCACTCAGGTTAGTTCCTTGGTAGTGAACATGTAGAAGCTATAAGAGGAAGTAGTTGTGGTTGACCTTTTGTGTCAAAGCATCAGAGTGAGGTTTTGACAATAACCTCACACTGCGTTCTTTCAACGCTAGCTCTATTGTGGGCGTAAAAAGTCGTAACATCAAGAGAGGGCAGGATGAGTTCTCTGCGTCATAAATCAATGTACTAACCAGCACATGGTTTTTACCAAAGACTCTCGCAGAAAACGTAAACACCTGCATCATGTAGACATTCCCTTCGGTGCAGATCCGGAGAGAAGTGGCATCCCTTATTAAATGGTATTTAAAAAGCCAAAAGCCCATCCGAGTGCTTACGCAACTGATACATAAGCTGGTAATGTGCCTTTAAAACCAGTGGGTTGTCAGGTGATCGAGGAGGCTCAGTCAGCTCAGCCTCACAGACAGAATAGCCAGAGTGTGTCTCTAGCCGAGAGGAGAGCGGCAGAGAGGAGGGCAGCGGAGAGGGAGAGAGACCCAATTATAAGGGGACATGGGGGGAAATGGGGACACAGCAACGTCACAGAGTGGGGGACAGGGAGCCATGGTGGGTAGGGTCCCTTTAACTGCAGTCTGCTCATGCTGACTTTCCTTGTGTGGCAGCTAGCAAGTGTTGTGTTTCTGGTTCAGCCCGATCAAAAAGCTGCGCTGTGTAGCCACAACAGTGGTGTAAAAGCACCGAGAATTAAGTGCTGCGTCACACTCAGGAAGAGGAATAGCGTGATCATGCGCGCGTGTGCATGGCTGTGTGCGTGCATGCGCACGTACATATGCATTTGTGTAGGCTCCGCTCCCGTGTATGTGTGTCTGTTCGAAGTAGCGGTCTAATAGCAGATCTGCTGTTGCAACAAGATGAAAATAAAAGAGTGCGTGTGTCTGAGAGGCAAAGCAGAGAGAGGGGGGAGAGAGAGAGATACAGAGAGGGAGGGAGAGCAAGTTAGAGAGAGAGAGAGAGAGAGAGAGAGATTTTGGATTAGTTGCTACGTCACTTTTTCATGATGGGAGAAGCTGAGATAACAGAAGCCCAGAGTCATCGAGTTTCCCACCTGAAGTGGACACAATGGTTTCGGACAACCTTGGCTTTTCTCCTCCTCTTCCTCTTCCTCCTTGGTAGTTTTTGATCTGCTCTGCCTATCGCTACTGTATATATATATATAGATATATATATCTATATATATAGAGATATAATATATATCTATATATATAGATATATAATATATCTCTCTCTCTATATATATATATATATATATATGTGTGTGTGTATATATATCTATATATATATATATATATATATGTGTGTGTGTGTTTGTGTCTGTGCGAGTGCATGTGTGTATTTGTGTCTGTGTGTGCCATGCAGTTCCTGTTAGCTGGTATCGGGAGTTTCAACATGGATGCTGAAGATGTGACACAGTTTCTCTAGGTCTTGTTGTGATAGTATGGTAAGGTGTGTGTGCTGGGTGGGCAGAGGTGCAACAAAGGGGTTAACAAAGGAATATTCTGGAGGGTTCTTAATACCACAGTGAAGCTCAGTCAGGAATGTTTTTTGCAGAGAATTATCGAGGTATTCGAACATCGCTTTTCCTGCCACCATTACCACAGGGAATCTGGGTAATTACATCGATCTAAATAGGTGAATACAGTCCTGCATGGTGGCGTATGACCTATTATGAAACGGTGTTATACGTGCGATACACCACTATATGGGAGTGTATACCGAAGCAGCCAGGTGGAAAGCACAGCAGCCATCAGTTGAAATAACATGATAAGTTCGATGTTGAATTCAGCAGAAGGGCTGACGTTTTTTTTTTTTTTATTTTTAATGTCCCAACATATGTACTATATGTGTGTATATATATATATATATATATATATATATATATATATATATATATATATATATATATATACATTATACATACACACACACACATACATACATACGTGTGTGTGTGTGTGTGTATCTGTGCTCACACTGTTGACTGCCGACCTACTTGTTGTGGTTAACTCTTGATGGGGTTGATTTTTGGGGGGGGGGAGGGTGTGAAGGGAAGCAATGTGCGGAGGCAGGGACTGGTTTGGGTCTAGCTGTATGTCGCTCGCAGACAACAGATGAGCTCGGCATCTGTGGCAAGTGGCACTTGTGTCATGTGATTTGTTTTCACCCTCCAGGGCCGCCGGGATCCGGCGAAAACCCCTTCCCAAGACACATTTGTTTCTGCGTAGTTAGGAGACACAGAGATGGTGACGCAGTCATTTCTGGGCTGGACTCCTCTTCAGCCACTACACAGGCTGTATCGCTCCCTTTCTTCATCTATCAGTTTATCTATTTATATCTCTCCCGGAGCAAGGGAGCAAAGGAAGGGGGTGAAATGCCACAGCTCAGGATCGGAGGCGCAGGAAAAAAGAGGAGAGAGAAACCGCGACAGAGGGAGGAAAGAGGAGAGAAGGAGGAAAGAGGCAGGGGAGAAGGAGGAAAAAGACAGAGGAAAGGAGGAAAGAGACAGGGGAGAGGATGTTTACCTTGCTTTCTTGGTGACTCTGCTTTGGCCTCTCTCCGGTTCACATGCACTGGACTTCCTAAAGCTGCAGCATCATCATCAAAGCTGGATTCTCATTGGATGGGAGGAGTCCCCCTTGGCTCCACAAGCTGCACAGCACAGTCTTTCATTGGCTCAGTGTGAGCAGCTGGAGCTGAACATTTGATTGCTTGAGAGGCGCCGTTCCCTTACACAAAGGTTTTTAGCAATCACCCTTTTCCAGGGATACGTGAGCATCGTTTGTGATTACATGGGTTGACTTGTTGACATGTTGTTACTTGTTAAATAGGTAACTTGGGGTTGTTCTAAAAAAAAAAAAAAAAAAAAGTTAACCTGCATTTCCCATGTCAGTTTAAAGAGCCAGTAAATGATATGTCGTAATTTTCATCAATGCTTTTATTGGGAACATCGCTGCCTGTGTTTATAAGTGGAGGATAGGATTTGCTAGGTGAATGTTGTATATTCATCATTAAGCAGGTACAATTCTGTCTGTACCTGCCTGCTACTACGCAGTGGGCAAACCAAAGGCCTCAGTTATGCAATGTTTCTTAGGTAGCGTGATTTCCTAATGATTTCCCTGGATGTTTCCTGGAAAGCGCTGTGAAATGTGCACTAATGACAGGAAAAATGGAGACAGATTCTCTAAAAATATTACTTCAGTTTAATTAGTTGTGTTAAGTTCATAAGGAGGTGTTGATTTCCGGAGGGATTTCCTTGAAAGATCTGCTAAAATCTTAATGACTAGATCAGTTTAAGGCGGGGTAAATAGTTCTTAATTCGATTGCCAACGTAAAATCCCCATATACTTGCCTGTAGATACTTCACATTATTGCATGTGACCGGCTGTGTAGCCAGTCAAAAGAGTCTCCAGGCTCAACCATTAGAATCAGAATGAATTAATCGTACGTGTACTTTTTTTGATTCCAAATTGCATAGCTCGAGCCTCCTGACAAATTTATAGTGATATATTTATGTTCACAAGTCACTAATTTTACAGACGCTTTTATCCAAAACAGCTTAAAACTGAGGCAGCTGGGGGTTTGGTGTCTGACCTGCAGCATTTT
The DNA here is from genome assembly GCA_016859345.1 of Istiophorus platypterus. NCBI lineage: Eukaryota > Metazoa > Chordata > Actinopteri > Istiophoriformes > Istiophoridae > Istiophorus > Istiophorus platypterus. The sequence continues at coordinate 15,561,262 of CM029111.1, forward strand.
GCGACCAGTGGACCAACCGCTCTACCGCCTGGGCCGCATCTGGCCCGGTTCCTGTCTAGGAGATAATGGAGAACTACGTGGACCCGGGAACTAAAGTGTTACCAAGGCCTTCCCGTTCAGCTCTGGACTCTCGGCAAAGGGTAGAGCTGCTCAGCGTCTTCTGCGTAGCTCGCCTTCCCGCCGCTGCCTGATACCGGTTTTGTGCTCGTGTCGAGGGGCTGCCGCCGCCGCACGGAGGATCTGAGACCCCGGACGAGAGACAGAGAGAGAGAGAGAGAGAGGCCTCTCTCGTTCTCCGGCGTCCGAAAGATGCCACATCTCCTGAGATGATGCAAGAGCGTGTGTGGCTGCCTGTGGTCTGCATTGCAGCTCCTTGCCTCCACAGTCAGCGTCTCTCTCTCTCTCTCTCTCTCTCTCTCTCTCTCTCTCTCTCTCTCTCTCTCTCTCTCTCTCTCTCGCTTTTCTAAATGCGCTGATGGTGCCACCAACCGTACACTGAGGCTTGTGTACTTCTATTCCTTTTTGTGAAGAAGATTCTCAGCATGGGCGCTGAAACCGCTACTGTCCCAGTAACCCCACCACTATGGGTTGGGGGTCAGTCCTTATGGATGAGTTAAGACTACGGTTAGTTTAACAGTCTGTGTTGATTACACATTAACACAAGGCGTAAAGGTGACGCACGGTCAGAGACAGAAGTGCACTGTTCCAGCTTCCCTGTAGACAGTTGATTCATCATTAATTTATTTATTTTAAAGCAGGAGCAGTATTTTAACTCAGTATTTTGTCGTGTGTGAGGAATGTGCCACTGTCAGCTCTCAAACTGTTTATCACAAATATTTTACTGCTGCCTATTGACTCAGCAATTTACTTTGCTAGTGTTAAATTATTTTTCGGTCTATTTAGAAAAAACAAAAAGGGGGGACTTCTGTGAAGATACTGAATCACCCCTCATGGGTTTCCCCGGGGTGCTTCACAGTTTCCATCCTGATGTGGCCGACCACACTCCGAAGGCCTCCTGTCCCTTTAAATCTTTTATAAGCATTACACAACAGGTCCAGTGGCACACAAGCAACAAACAGCCCGAAAAAGAAAATTGACGGGGCTGAGTCGGCCAACGCAAAGGAACCGGCCACCTACGGACAGACGGGCCCCTCCGCTCCGAGCCGTCACTGTGGCCACTGCGCAAACGCAAGCGCACATCAGTTGGGATTTAGTCCTTCATATTGTCGTGAAAAATCAAAGTAAATCGCATCTGATGTCTCGAGGCTGGGTCTCCTCTTCCCTGATTCGGCTTTAATCGCTTTAAAGACAAGTAGTGTTTTTGTGGGAGTTGTCATCGCAAGCATGAAGTAATGAAGTAATGCGGACCGTGTGTAGGCGAAGGTGTCCTGGAGGAACCGGGTCCGGTGGGGTGGGGGGCGGGTGGATTAGTTGGAGAAAGACGGTGAATTGACTGTGGTGCTTTCCACCTGCATGCAGAGGGTAAAAACAGCAGGAGAAAATTAAAAAGAAGAGAGAGAGGCTTATTAGAAACGACTGGGTAGTTTTGTACTTTTGTTGAAGCACTTGGCAACAAGTCGGTGAACTGGCCACTACCTGTCCTTGCCACACCCTGTCAGTGTATTGTTGCTGCGTGCCTGCGTCACGGCTCTCGTTGCCAGCGATTGACTGCCACTTCCTCCCTGCCCCCCCACCCCCCCACCCCACACCGGTAGTGGCTGGAGAGCGCCGAACAGCAATTCCTCATTATTCTACCAAGCGACGGAGGGGAGAGGACTCACGGAGGTCTTGTCCGTGCATGGCTGCAGGTGAGCCTGTATGTTGAGGACGTGCGGCGGCAGCGTTTTTGTATGTCTGCTCTTGCTCGGCCCCTCACACATCCGCGAGGCTCGGATCGAGTATCAGATCAGTCGTGTGGGTGTGTTAGACAAATAGTGGGAGGTGTGTGTGTGTGTGTGTGTGTGTGTGTGTGTGTGTGTGTGTGTGTGTGTGTGTGTGTGTGTGCGCGCGCGCGTGCGTGCTTGCTTGCTTGCGTGTGCGTGCTTGGGCGTTCATGTGCTTTCTCAGTGGTTTTCCATTTCACCCCCCCCCACCCACCCCACCCCACCCTACCCTCACCTGCTTTCACCCTCCTCTCTCTACTTTCTGAACCAGGACGGGGAGATAAGACTTTTAAATCCGCCAGAGTCTTGAGTCTGGACCGTCCCAGAATGCATTTCGTCCGAGGTCCACTGCGCTGCCAGAAGCCGCCGGGCCTCCCCGGACACTCACCGCGATGCAGTCAAAAAAACAAACAAAAGAAACGAGGAAAAAACGGACAGCATCGCAGAAAGCACACCGTGCCTATTGCTAATTCAGTGATCAGCGTAATTGAGACCAATGAGGCAGCGTTAAAAAAAACATAATTATTCTATCAACAGATTTAAAACCACAATGCCTCCTAATAGATTTTTTCCTCAATCCTCTCACAGAGCCTTTTTTTTTTTTTTTTTAAATCTGCTTTCCCGACTGAAAGACGGAGCCAGTCTTAACAGTTCGTTGTGATTAAATGTCACGCATATTTGTGTCGTATTATTGTGGGTGTTTTTGATTAATGAATAATTCACATCTGTGGACAGACAAGGCAATAGATTAGTCAGGTTCAAATGTCCCAGAAGAGATGCTTCTCTCTTCTCCCTGCTTCTGAGTACCAGTCTCAAATTTCTACTTTTTCAGGGGATCGCTGGTAAAGTGACGTCTGCCTTGCTTTACTTGATAGTAATCAGTTAAACTTTGACTGGCACAAGAAATTCATCCCAAAATAAGGACTTCATTTTGGAAGAAAAAAACAATTTTGTGTGTTCTTAGTCTTCGAGCATCCCACGTTGTTAAAAATGTCTCCCCTCCGGCTTCCCTAACACATTTCGTCTCCTTGAAGATACTCGCGCCAGACATCAAAACATTCGTGTACGTGCTGCAGACTCCTAAATCCGGGCTGTCCCTCAGGTTACTGCCACATCAGTAACTGCCTCACATCTACGGTATCTTTTATAGGCTCTTTGTTATCGGGCGACGAGCGTATCCGCCGCTGCCTCCGCATCACCCTTGTCTTCTCTGTCAAATCTCCTCGTCTCAGCCGCCCTGACCGAAACGGATCCCGAAAACCTCTAAAGGGATTCCTGCTCGTGCCACATCCACTGTAATGGAGGACGACTTTGTCACCAGGGGCTAATTTTAAAAAATAATTTACCACTTTTTTCTACTGATACTAACCTCGATTTCCGCTCTTCCATAGATTCAAGGGCGCCTCGCACCACAGAGGGAAGTCCTTTTGTCCGAAGTGCCCCCCTTGGAAGCTGGTTTCAGATGGTGGCTTAGAGTATTGTCACCTATCTAGCACCATTTGAAATCAGTGTTCTTGGGGCCGGGAAGTGTGTTTCGCTGACCAGGAACAGGCGCAGCAATGAAGTGCCACGGGTGGCGTCCGGTGACTAAGGTAACGGAGACGACTTCGGCGGGAAAGCGTCCGCTCAGCGTGCCACGGACCACCCGACGGCGGGTGACGTTTTCACAGCTCAAGCTCTTTGTCCTCTCTCCAAGGTTGACCGATCTCTTTTGGTGTTCAGAGTCTGCTCTTGTTTCTAGCACCATTTGAAATCGGTTACAGTGAAGGACAGATCTCGTCTTACCTTGAGGAGGATTTTGCGACGAAGCTGCCATCTTCATTTTAGTGCCCGCGCACCGACTGTAGTGAAATTTGTCACGTGACCATTTTAAATGGAGGAAGAAAGCCATCAGGAATTTTAGATCTCTAGTGATCTAGAATCCCATTGAAATCTAGATTTGATTATTACAGTGGAGGAAGAACTATTCAGATCATTTTAATGAAGTAAAAGTAAACATACCACGTTGTAAAAATACTCTCCACACAAAAAATAAAAGTCCTGCATTTTAAAGCAAGTAAATGAACACAAGTTATCCATAAGTGTCATCCAAAAGGAGACGTCTCATGTTTGCATCCACAAATAACAGTAAAATTGTTAGCATCAGGTAAAAAGTACAGTATTTTATCTGGAATGTAGTGATGTAAGTATAGAGAAAACTAAAATTATACTTATGACTTACTACATCCACCACTGGTTTTCTCTGCAAACTGGACCAAGGGATCATCTGAATAGTTTTCCAGTCTCTGTCCAGCTCACTAGATGGCACTGTAATCTAACATATTACATCAGAGGAAATGGGTTGGTTTTTTAAGTCTCTGTGGCTACATTTGGTACTTGTCATGTTGCTAATGTGTTTCCATTTTAATCATTATTGTTAGAAATGTTTCTTGAAACTTCCCTAAAGTATTTAGGAATTCCTCTTTGAAAAGAAAAAATCCTGATAAATCACATCCACAGCTTGGTGAACATTTATTCTGTTGCTTCTTAGTAAATCTATAGGTTAATCTAAACAGGTTATGGCTGTAAGTTGTTTTTTTTTCATGTGTCTTCCACACCTGTATTCTAGTTATGAGATGGATTTTCTATATGTGAATAAAATTTATAATTCATTCTCACAAATGTCTTTTTAGACTATGGAACTAAGTGTGTTACAATAGGTATCAAATAACTGTTGAATATCAAGAGCATGACCATTTTTTTTTCTTGTACCTGTTTATAGGCTCCTTTCTCACTCATCACGTTAGAACAGACTAATATACAGAATACGTGAAACAAAACTTATGAAGATCAAGTATTTTATTGTTTCATTTGCTTATAGTGGGTGTAACGACCTAGTCAAACAGAACAATGGTTCTTCTTACATTGTGAATACAACAGGTATATGTTGGACACATTGGTGAATCCTTTCTTTTGATTATAAAACGGTAGTGCAAATATAGAAGCAGCTTAACACACATTAATGCAAACTGCTTACATTCCAAAAAACTTTGTTTTAATAAATAAACACCAAGCAGGTAAAAAGATTTCGGATCAGTATTCTTCGGGTCACCACTGATCTGAAAGTATTCCTCTCATTCTGGGTAGTTTTAGGGTTTAACTGAAATCAACTCTGGAAGGGAACTCTCCAAAACAAATCACTTTTATATCTTTGACAGTGAAAATTCTTTTAACTGAACTTTGTAATGTGCTAACATTAAACACATTATTTAGTATGACCTTTAAACTAAGGTAGGCCCATAATTTAATCCATCGCCTGAACAAAACGTACAACATTTATGCGATTCACAGGCAAAAATGACTTTCAAACAAGCTAAAACACATGGTTATTTGCATTAAGGCATATGATGCATCTTGATGTCAGGCACTAAGCTGGGGCTGGTTCACAGATCCCATTGTTCACTTCGATGGAGGAAGTTGAAATTTACAGGACTGGTGTCCAATCACAGATAATCTGTTACTATTATAGATATTAATAGTGTAATATTAACTTTCTCTAACAGTTAATACTGGATCCAGTGTGATTTCAAGCGCCAAACTGAACTATCCAGTTTGAAGAAGAACTATTCGAATCCGAACTGCTGCATTTAAAAAAGGTCGGCCGTGCAAGCGTTCTCTACTGATTCTGCTTATTTTCAAGCCACTGGTGTAGCGGAAGCCTGGCGAGCTGTGCGCTGACCTACAGTGTAAAAAAAAAGGCTGAACATTGAAGTGGACACTGTTACAAGCATGAAATCTCATGTCCTTCATTATTAAACATGGTATCAGAACACCACTGAGCTGAATTATGGAGGAGGGAAAGAAGTGGTTAAGAACAGCCTATCAAAGATGTTGATTATTTCCAACGAATCAGGGGAGGCCGCTTGAAGAACAAGCTGGGCTTGAGGTGGATCTGCTGAAGTTGCCGAATCTCGCACCGGTACCCGGAAACTGATTTAGTTATTTAATTTTTTCCTTCAGGGTTTCACGAGCCTGCTCCGTCCACATGCACATGGGGGAGGGGGCAGGCAAAGACTGGTCCGGTGGGGTTCCTCCTCTTCACTTTAAAGTCACATTCAGCAGTATTGGACTAACAGGACTGTGATGCTTACTGCGGGAAAAACGAAGGAAAGAAAACAAGCATAAATGAGATGCGATGAGAGTTTTTCAGATGAACTGTTCAAAAAAGAAAAAAAAAAAATAACGAAAAACCTACAGCTCTGTGAAAGAAGAGGGGAAAAAAATATGAAACATTATTTCTCAAGGTTTTTAAGAGGTGTAGACGGAAAGGCTGTTGTCCAACTTTCCAACCAGCAGGTTGGGTTGGCAGCCCAGGATAATGTGGAAGAGGGAGGGGGAAAAAGACAAAAAAAGACAAACACACAGACACTTATTTGATGATACAGCACAGCATGGACATACAGTGTGAAATCATGTGAAATTATCTGCCTACGGTGCAACATCATGTTCTCGCCTATCTCATTATCTGTTCATTTGGCATACGTGAGTTCGAGTGTGCTTAGTGGTCCGTCTTCTTACCGAGAGCGGCATTCCCTCTCCATCTTTTGTGGTCTCACTGACGGGATAGCCTCTCTGAGAGCTGTAATCCAATAATGACTGGTCAACATTACTGCTTCTGTGTGACCCGGCAGACAAGAGGCCTAGCAGAATTACAGCAATTCTAGAGAAACACCGTCCCCCACCTGCAAGACCGCGGAACCAACCCGTGTAGGAAAGAATACCCCACATTTAAAAAAACAAACCAAAAACACACGCCAGTCCCGTCTGCTGCTACCCGTCTATGGCTCGGATATCCAAATTTGTCTGGGCGTTACTTTGATATGCAAAAGTTGCTACCTGTTCATTTCTGCTGCCAGAAATCAACAGGTCACCGTGGCATCGTCAAGGACGCAGCCATTATTGCATTTGGAGTTTGTTGTTATGCTCCCAGAGAAGGAAGAGGGGAACCAAAACAAACAAACAAAAAAAACAAAACAACAACAAAAAAAAAAAAAAGGTCCAAATAGCCGTTTTATATCCATATAGTTTTACCCCGTTTTACCGAAAACTGAAATGATATCACTGAGGGAAGGAAAACATAACACACAGTATTTACATAGTACATGTGGTCCTTACATTTTTTTTTCTTAAAATCGAGGAAGAAAAAAATGTGAAGAGCCTTTTCTGCAGGAAGAAATGTAAGGTTACAGTACCACCAAATGTCTGTTTGTTTTGGTTTTCTTTAAATCATACTTCATTGATGATCTTTTGGGTCAAATCCAGCCCTTACAGGCCTGAAGTTGTGGTGCTTAGATGCATGTTCAAGTTTCACAACTTTTTAGAAGGCTGGGAAACCTGATTAATCAAACTGTACGATGTTTAAAATACTCTCCAACACAAGCAGTCAGGCATTACACCACAAATGGCCCTGCCCCAACAGAAAACGAAAGGCATTTCCTGAGAAACATTTTGTGAAACGTGTTATACCAGCAACGACTACCTTTTCCTCAACAGCGCGAAAAGTTAGCCAGTGAAAACCCTTTGTGAGCCAGAACGGCATTTTCAACCAGGAACCAATATATGGCGCTTTGAACACGCCTTCGGATGGAATAGAAAATAATGTCAAAGATGTCTTTTGCCTCCTGTTTACCCGTGAAGCACGATCAAGTCTGCAATTTACATCATCCTTTTCCAGTGTATAACCTTATTCTATTGCGCCAATAAATAAATTAAAAAAAGATAAGATTAGATAATCTTTGGCCAACTGTTCCTGTCACTCCCTTAAACCCAACCTTGGGAGTGTGTGTGCCTACTGCACAATGAGATGTGCCCTGTCATTACTGGTGCCTGCGTTCCCCTTCATGTAAATGTGTGGAAACAATATGGCAACCCGATACGGGACAACGCACACAAACAAGCATTCACATGAAGGTATGCATCAAGAAGTAGGATCGAATAATGAAACCACTGTATCGTTAATCGTTAATACTTTAACGTGCTTTGTCATCTATATGTGCAGCTGACAAACTTCCGCGTTTGAATGCATTTGTCAATACACGAGTAAAACTTCCATAAAAAGGCACCTGGGGCAGAGCTCTTTGTGCACAGTGACCGACGGCCCTGTGCAGGAGAGTACTTTGGTGGCTTTTTACAATGAACCCTGTGCAGGACAACGCTGACACTGTGGTGCAGAAGAGAGGAAAAAAAAATGTAGCCAAAGAGCCTTAACAAGTGGAGACGACTTCAGCATGCGACAGACAGAAAGCTTAGGCAGTTTGAAAGAGCCGACTAAATACAAAAAACAAGCTGACACTCATACAAACAAGGTTGGAGAAGCTGTGAAAGAGAACACGCACGGTTAAGGTTTGGTCTCGGATTAAAAAAAAAAGAAAACACGGAGAAGCCATTCCAAGGGTTAGTTGCGGTGGAATAAAACATCATTTTACCCTCGTCTTTTCCTGATGAACGCAGGAACTCCAACGATATAGCATCCAATACAAGTCAGGATGGCCCCAATGACAAGGACGACTATTTTGTTGAGAAAACAAAAAATGGAAAAGTGTGAAGATGGTGAAATAGGATTTACTGGCTGTGAGGCCAACAGACGTGTTGCCACCGAGGCGCCTGACACCATCTTGACACTATCCTGACAGGAAAAAAGGTTAGGAGGGTGATCCCAAAGGAATTTACGTGATGAAAACCACTGAAGCAAAATCATTGCAAACACAAATTATTATGTAAACCTTGGCATGTACTCTCCACAGCAAAACTGATAAGGTACACAAAAAAAAACTATGTTAAAAAGTTAGAATTATTAAAAAAAACAGACAAAAAAACACAGCTATGGGACAGAGACACAACCAGCTGTTACTGCATGATTATGCTCTAATGCCTGAATGTTCCACTTGTTCCTTTATTGGTTGATCTAATTAAGAACATGATGCCCCTGAAGATACCCGTTGTCCACTGTAATGTCACCACTGCTGTTCCTCCGCTGCCAATCGAGATCTTATTTTGGAACAACATTATCTCTTTACGTTCTTGATCCCTGTTCAAGGTTGAAGTAAAAAGTTACAAGATAAAAAAAAAAAAAAAAAAAAACCAAAACAAAACACTCACCCGGAATAGCAATACCCAGCGTTTTAGACAAGTTGTTTCCCTTGTCTGCAAAAGAAAAAAGAAAGAGATGAGGACAGGGAAGACGACAGAAACTAAGCTAACATAACAGATTCATTTAATGTCTTCCAAGGTGCGTCACTTGGGCCGGGAGCAGCCGAGGCAGAGATGTGCAGTCAGAACATTTATTTTAAACAAAACAACAAAAAAAAAAAAAAAACAAGTCCATCAACTGCATCTTATATTGACTTATCATTTTGAGGAAATGAGGTACAGAATATTACGATACGATCAACTGCTCAGCACTGGCTGGTTGTGCTGCAAAATGCTGTAACCGAGCGTGACTGGACAAGTGGATGCTTTTTGCACAACACAATGTTTCTAGATAATTCTACACCCTGTGTTAAATGTGTTGAAAGTCAACACTACATCATGAGAAAATCCAAAGAAAACTGCACCTCTGGTTCATGTGACGTATTAAATTCTACATCGTTTCAGAGTGTTTTGAACTCAGCACGGTGTTACAGCCTGATGGACTGTGCTACACCATAAGCCGCAATTTCCTGCAAGGTCAAAGCTGCGACTTTGCTCAGCCCGACATCAGACAGGTGCTAGTTAGAGCAAAATTGTGCAGTTTTTATAAATTGGGAGCATGAAGTATGGACAAAAATCCTCCATCAGGGTTTACATGAAGACATTCAATTGATATACAGAACATATGATATACAGTTCAGTAATTCATGAAAATCATGCAGGAAAAAAAATCCTATCGAAATGGAGTATTGTTAGTGAAAAGGTCTGGTCACTGTGAACACCTACAACCAAACACCCATTGTCATATCGCCCAAGCCCACACAAGTGCAAGGACTGATACAAGACATATAATCATTCACCTTGACACTGTAAAATTGTTTTGGTTTTCTTGTTGTTTTTTTTTTTATTCTTTTTAAACCAGTCATCAAGCTTTCATTGGCCGAAACGAAATGCGCTAAATCATCAGGTGAGAACACTATAGGGCTTTTGGTGGTAATGCATTAACATTGACCCTACCTTTTGGTTTCTCAGTTGAAGTGGCGGTGGTAGTAGTAGTGGTGGTGGGGTTGGTGTTGGTTGTTGTGGTGGCAGTTGTTGTGGTGAGTTTACCTGTCGTTTTCTTTCCTGGAGTAGTAGTGGTAGTGGTGGTAGCTTTAGTCGTGGTTGTCACTGCTGGAAAAAAAATACGGGACGAATTAGGACAGCAACAGCACCAGTGTGCCAAGATGATAGATATATGGTTACCAACTTTAACTATGTTATTGATTTGTGATTAAAGGGGTGTAGAAACCAGTTAAAACCCATTTGCCCCACACACAAACACACAGAGACTTTTATAGAGATGAGAAATTACATATACTGTTACAGCAACTTCTATATCCTTTCATATTTTGGATTTTCTGATGCCAGTTCATGCTGCTGTTTTATGCTGAAAACTTGCAGCTGTACACCAATTTAAATGCACTGCGCTGTTCCACTATAATGTGGGAAGCACATACATATATATAGAAATTTGCTATTGTGGTCTGAAAGTTACGCCAAACAAGAAGTCAATATTCTGATCAAGTCCTCTAGTAAAACTTAATCTTTTTTTTTTTTCTAGTTTAACAACTGTTAGAAATCTTTCATGCACTGCAGTCTTGTGGAAATTACTAACCCATTAAAACACACACACACACACACACACACACTCTAAATTCTACTTCAAAACCTTCTCCTCCATATGTATGGCAAAATTTACTGAAAATCTTTGTGAAAATTTATTTGGCCAACAGATGATTGAAGGGAAAAGACTTGCGATGGATTTAATGGGATTATTCTGGAGCTTTTTAAAAAAAGAGTTGTATTCCATAATACGAACAGAATGGACTTCTGACTGAGTGTGAATATATTTATATATCTATATATAATATTTTTGGGAAAAGTTTTTGAAACTGTGGTGTCATAGAAAAAAAAAAGTTTATCTAACTAATCACATATTGGAATGCTATAATTTGAAATTAGTAAGAAAAATTCACATCAAACATGATGGATTAATTGTTCTTTACAGACCTAGTCTAATAGTAAGTAGTAATTTTTACAACTTACATAGACATTCTGGAAGTCCAGGTGACCACTGGCCATTTTCACCACATGTCTGGATAGCATCTCCTTTAATGGTGTAGCCAGGCTGGCACTTTAAAGTCACAGTAGTCCGAGGCCCATAAGGGTCTCGAGCACCCGCCTCATAAACAAGCTCTTTGGTGAAAGGATTTTTACATATAATACCTGCAGGCAAAGAAATTGGAAATTAATACATACGTCTAGGATACTCTCACCTACAGTTGATTAGGTTATCAGTCACAGCTGAGATTACGTGTTGGAAAATGTTGGCAAAAGGTGGGAAAAATTGTTTTTAGAACACTTACTGCTACATGTTGGAGGACGAGGCTTGAATGTTCCATCTTCCGAACATGACAATGTTTCCGATCCAATGAGATGGTATGTGTCATCACAAACATACTTTATGGCATCTCTATAATGATAGGGGTCTTCCTTTTTTGGACTGAAATTGCCATTATCAATTTTCCCCGGTGCATTACATGTCACCACTGCAGATTTAAAAATGACAACGATTACACTGGAAATAGAATTTTTTTTTTATGAACTTTTACTTAGTCATGTGCCTTGGATTTACACACAAAGATTACTAACCTTCACACTCAGGCAACCTTTCCAGCCACCCTAGGTGTCCACAATTGATTGTGTCTTTGCCGACCAAATTGAAACTAATTAAGGGTTTTAAAAGCAAAACATAGCATGTTTCAAGAAGGATGCGGTTTCACATGGCACCACTGAACAATGAGCAAGTCCATCTGAATCACCACTTTGACTTCAAATGAGTTGTTTTTTTTGATTGGGAAAAATATGATCAGAGTTGTCGGTTTATTACTAACCCGGGTTCGCAACTGATCATGGCTTTATCACCAAACAGAGTCCCTGTGGGATAAATGATGATTCTATGTGGAGCTTCTTCAAGAGGGCCACAGTTCCTCCCTGGAGAGGAGAAGATTTAAAAAAAAAAAAAAGAAAAAGAAAAAGAAAAAAGAACAGAACATTCCAAAAAGATTCAATTCCTCCCTTATAAAATTACTTGACAGCATTAGGACTCACTGGCGGATCGGCAGGTACTACCAGTCACTCATCAGTCAAGAGCATTCACATTTTGGTGGGAGAGGGTTTATTGGAGGGGTCTATATCGGAGAACACTGCCAAAAGTGGTTGCGGAATACTCCTGCTATCAGTAACGCCAATGTAAAAAAAAAAAAAAACAAGTGACGCTACTCACTCTCGCAGTTCAGATTGATCTTGGTCCAGTTGCCATCTCTGCAGGTGATGAATTTGGACCCTCCTGCGGACCGGTAGCCAAGGCTGCAGTCAAAAGAAACTGTGGTCCCATTTTCGAATGAATCGGAAAGAATGAAATCGTTACTCAAATCCATGTTGGGTCCAGCCACAGGTTTGGAACAGTTTCTGGCTGTGATGAAAAAAGAGAGCAAGGGGAAAAAAAAGTGGGGGTTAGTTTTAAAACCTAGCAACCAAAACACCGGCTTATGGGTCTAAATCATACAACCACTCACCTTCAGAAGTAATGGCGAGGCTGAGTGCGCACAGCGTGAGGAAGGAAGTGACACCCATGACCACAAAGACGCAGCGAAGTCGACCGGGACCTTTTCTGTTGAAGGAAAACACCCATGTCAGGAAGGACAAGAAGAAAAATGATAATAAAAAGGCATCAACTCAGCGATGGACCCGCTCGAACAGGGGGACAGGTTGAATTACAGAGCCAACGTAAACGCGTATCGCCAACGGCCGAGCTGTTATCTTAAATCCTTTGATACTCAAACCACCAAAAACTTCACCATCGACTCAGTTCGGGTTGAAATATCCGATAGCAAAAATAAAAAAAACAACTTCTTATAGGTGCTTTCGCTCAGCCTCGTTACGGCCACGGGTCGAGGATTTCAATAAAGGTCAAGCCAGAAGCCATTTATAAAAATAAAGAGATCGAAAGAAAGGACAGAAGGCAACGACATCGAGTACGGAGCTAATCTTACTTTGCCGCTTCTCGAAAGATTCGTCCGAGGAACCAAACAAAGAAAAGGAAGAGACGGTTGGAGGCTGTTGATTTACGCGGAGAGACGTGAACGCCTATAAAACTAACTGTTATTTCCTCTCAACGAAAAAACCCGGTGGGCGGTCACGGCTACTCCAGAGCCGCCCCGTGTAAACAATACAAGGGGGCATCGGTGCCGAACCCGCGGGGGCTGGGTTCGTCCCCGGTGATCCTCGGGTTCCCGTTAAACCCGCCGACGGTCGGTGGACACGGGGACACGGGGACGGAAAAGAAAACGCGTCAGGTCTGGTGATCTGTGGAGCCAGCTAGCTAGCGAGCTAGCTGGGTAGCTAGGTAGCTAGCTAGCCACTGAGGGCTAGCGAAGGCAGCCCCGACAAGACGTCAACGACGCGTTCGGTTCCGTTTGGGTTTGGTTTTTTAATACGGACCGGACTGAGAGTGAAGGATCAGTATCGGGGTCGCTGCCCCCAGGATGGTGAATTTGGGGTTTTCTTCTGGACGCCGGAGAAGGAGGTGGAGGAGGAAGTGGAGGAGGTGGAGGTGGAGGAGGAGGAGGAAGTGGCGCAGAGCGCTTACGCTTCCGCTTTCAACAGGCGTGGTCCATTTTAGCGGTGACTCATTCAATGACCTCAGCATCAAGTCATGAACCTCACCAGGGGCTAGATTCAGAGACAGAATCACGTCGATTTTTATTCGAAATATGTCGTTTAAATGCATATATATGTTTATTTTTTGATTCTTTTTTAATATTTGGTGAGTTCTCCAACGTTAACCGTTGAAGGCGGTGCTGGGAAAACTGACTTAATCAGATGCACGGACGGTTTTGACCGATGTTCATGATGGTGGCCGCTTACAGATCCCTTTGTTTCAGGGGTGTTGACTGCTTGGACCTTCACACAGGACATTCACGGGGGGTGTAATGGAAGTGAAGGAATACATATATATATATATATATATATATATATATATATATATATATATATATATGTGTATATATATATCTATAATTTATTTAAAAAAAAAATTTACCTCCTGTGTGTGAATAAACTCAGATTAGAGAGCTATCGAAACCATAGCACCAAATACACGGTAGCCAAAGCAGCGAAAAGCAATTTTGGAGTCATTTTATTTCACTTCTGGAATCGCTTTTGGAACATGAAGTTTTTATTCATATATATATATTTAAAAAAAAATACATTTAAACCAATAACCCAATAGTCATGGCGACTACATATATTTGCAAAAAAAATATCAGACAAAGCCAAACTAGATTTGAGAGCGAGAGACAGTCTCCGGACTTCAGTCCAAGTAGCACTGAGTCAAAGATCCACGGTTCCCTCACCCGACAGTGGGATACGGAGGAGCCTGGTTCGGGCCCTCGCCCTGAGCCTGGCGCGGCGACTGACACGTTTGAGTTAGTGGTGTCATCGGAATGTAAATTGCAATACTGCTCCATTAAAGCAATGCGTCATTTGTTGATCTAAGATAACATGATTGAATACTGGAAAATTCAAAGGTGGTGGATGGTTTGAATTTCTGATTTATACTGGCACCAGTTTTAGAATCCAAATCTCACCATACTCTTTAATGTCTAAAAGGAGAAGTTGCTGTATATCGGTTAGATCACACGATCAAGGGTAATAACTCTACTTCGTGGGAGCTGGGGCTTTTATAGTTAACATATTCCTTAGTTTGATTTTTTTAAATCAAACTAAATATATCATCTTCCCATTCCAGAGAACAGCTCAAAACTAATTATATACTTATTATATAAGTAGAGTTATTACCCTATATATTCTGAACAAAATTATCTTTGTTTACATAAGCGTGGTGCTCATGCACAGTCCCCACACCAGACCTGCTCTGTCACGGGTTTACACTCGCTGAAACAACAACGAAGCATTGCAAAGCCTTATTTACACTATATTACATGCTCCTTCATTGACTTGTCTCCAAAATAACAATTATGTCTGTATCAAAATAAAAGCAGGCATATTATTAGTCAGTAGATCTGCATCTACGCCCTCGAGACCAACTGTGGTTAGAACATCATGGTGATAAGGGTTTTTTTTGTTTGTGGTCAGGATATGTGGGTTTGTTTTTCGTCTCTAAAAAGTCCTGAAACATGCCACCATTTCATAAAAAAAGTAAAATTAAAGTAAGTAAATCCAAAATTCAGCACATAAGAAATGATTTTTAAAAAAAATGTATGTTCATAAGGCAACACAGGCAAAATGCCTGCTTTCTGTTTTCATCCTCGGTCACGATCACCATACCGAGCTGGGATTAAAAAAAAAGGTTCAAGTATACAGTTTATATATGTCAAGCAAACGTGGTGACAGATTTTTCCCCTTTCTTTCAGCTGTTTAAATAATTTAAATGGAAAACCTGGTGGGCAAGAGCTGATTTGGATGCATATGTTTTGGTGGTGACATTAGACAGTAATCTGCACTGATTAAAAAAAAAAGACAAACTGATAAACATACAAAAAAAAAAAACGTACAAAAAGTACGACCCAGATCCATCACTTGACACCAAATGACCCCAAAACAAATGCCACTGCTATAAATGGGCTTATATAAGTTTCCAAAGAACTACAAAGAAAATGCAGGTCACCGAGGGCGATGGGCCACTGGCTTGTGCCGAGCCCTCCTCTGCCTCTGGCCATGATTTCTGTGTCTTGTTTTTGCACATTTAAGGACAATGCACAGGGACATCAGCAAGGACGCGAAACAACCCCAACGCAGCAGTGAATACCAGAGCAGCCTGCCTTCCCACGTCCTGATAAAAGAAAAAACAAAGCAAACAGCAAAGATTTGATTAGGCGGCTGGTTTCCAGATAACACATTATGAGCAGAGGTAAATCTGTGAATGATTCCCGTTCAAGCGATTGTGTAATACTGTGTAGCCAAACCTTTTTAAGAACAGACTTGGATGAGACTGGTTTCCTTTCTTGTCGGCCTGGCAGGTGGACAGAGGTGGAGTCCCGGTGGTGCTCATTCCGTCCATGCAGTCATACATGGGTTGGCCTGATGATTAAAGGGGAAAACATTAAGAGGCCATTCTCCTTCGTTTGACCTCGTGCTTTGTGAAACATTAAACAAATATTTCACAACAACTTTAAAACAAATCGGACCCCGTCGGCACGTTCTATGAAACACCTGTTTATGATGCGTCATAAACACCAGCTCGACGCTCGTGTGTGCAGGATTGTGACTATGAATTCAGAATCTTTGATCTTTATAAAACTGATGGCAGTTGGAGTTTGTTCTTTGTCTTCTGTAGTTTGAACACTAGGGGTCGACAGAGTCAACTTTGACACACAAGGACTTTAAACCCAATATTTGTGTGATAAACACAGATCAGCCAACAGATCCCTGTAAATCCCCACAGTCGCTTTAAGATCAATGATTAAGCAAAGTTCACCGATGATCATTCATTTTACAGCGTCACGTCTGCGTTTTTGCTCGAGAGGCTTCAAAGGTCTTTTTTCCGCATCGAGTTGGATGTTGTGTTCAGGGTTGGGCTCGCCGCCGTGCCTTCGCGACAGCTCAAATAAAGTGGCGAGCGAAGTGAAGGGGTAGTGGCGTAGGAACCACTGAACCATTTGTCGTTCCTGACATCAGGGTCTTAAGAAAAAAAAAAGAAAAAAGAGTCCCAGTTTTGTTAGAACAGAGGAAGCCTCACAAAGAGAGTAAGAAAAACCTAAAAAAAACCTGAATGGAAAACATTTCATTCACAAAGACAAGAGTTCTGGTGAATAGGGCGACTTCCTGGGGCCTAGCTTCCTGTTTACCCTGCACTCCGCCCCACATTGTACAAAATTCTCTGCAACCAGGCTCAAAGTGTAAAGGGCAGTCGTGTTGTTCGGACCCCTGCTCTTCCAATTATAGAGCCGAACATGCAATTGTCTCTCGAGGGGACAGGCATTCATAATGACATGAGATGCTATAAAAAACTTCATACATACTGTTGACCTAAGCACTATATAAATGCACCTAGAAGCTCTTGTTAATATATATTAAGTCCATAGTTACTTGAAATTTTACTAAATTTACTTGAAAATATGATATATATATATATATATAAATAAAATATAATATAATGTCATAATGATTATACATACTCTTGATATAAACACTGTAGAAGAATTTATACTGAAGTCCAAATTTACCTGAAAATTTTATAAAATGTATATATATATATATATATATATATATATATTATACCTACTGTTAATATAAGCACTGTATGAATGCAACTGGAAGAACTTATTGATAATATAAAGTTCAAATTTACTTGAAAATGTTATGAAATGTTTTATATATATATAAAAAAATTATACCTACTGTTAATATAAGCACTGTATAAATGCAACTAGAAGAACTTTTTAATAATATAAAGTCCAAATTTACTTGAAAATGTTATTAAATGTTATAAAATGACACCACATACTGTTGATATAAGCGCTGTAGAAGCATTTATATATATGTCCAAATTTACTTGAAAATGTTATAATATTTACTTGAAAATATTATAAAATGTTATAAAAAAGATCATACATACTATGGGTATAAGAACTATATAAATGCACCTAGAAGCACTTACTGATAATATTAAGTCCAGATTTTTTTGAAATGTTATAAAATTTACTTGAAAATGTTATAAAATATTATAAAATCTTACAATAGGATCATACATACTGTTGATATAAGCACTGTATAAACGCACCTAGAAGCTCTTATTAATATATATTAAGTCCATAGTTACTTGAAATTTTACTAAATTTACTTGAAAATGTTATATAACGTCATAATGATTATACATACTCTTGATATAAGCACCGTAGAAGAATTTATATTGAAGTCCAAATTTACCTGAAAATGTTATATATAAAAAAGATTATACCTACTGTTAATATAAGCACTGTATGAATGCAACTAGAAGAACGTATTGATAAATATAACGTCTGGATTTGCTCGCTTGAAACCTACTGTGAACTGTCATAACGTGCCCCTCAATGTTCACGCACTTTCCTGCTTAACACAGACAGATGGTGCAAACAATTCGGGAAGTTGTGCCAGTCGCCACCCTCGACGTTTCTTAGGAACTGCGGCGCGCAGGCGGCGCGCAGGCGCCCCGCCCGTTCTCACCCTGCATGTCCACGACGTAGACGCAGCCGCTGTCCGCTGGCACCAGGACCCGCACGCTGAGGGCGTCGCTCCCGCGGCTGCTCACGTCGTTGCTGGCGACGCAGTAGTAGTCGCCGCCCATCTCCACCGCGGCACAGTGGAGGCCCAGGTCCGCCGAGAGGCAGAGGGGAGAGCTTTCGCGGGGGGCGCGCCGGTACCAGGCGTAGCGGACGCCGGTGCCACTTGCGCATCCGCAGCGCACGGTCACTGGCTGGCCCCGGCACGTGGGCCCGTCCTCCAGAGGGCTCAGGGGCCAGAGAACGGGCTTCGACACTGGCACTGGCACGAAGAAGCAGGGGACATGTTCGAATCCGTCGGGCTTGACAGAATAACGCACCCCGTGAAATGATTTGCATTGGGTGCTAATGTGCATTTTCCAAACCAAAGCATCAGAAGCATGTTTCACTCTTACCCTCGGTGACGACCACGTTCACAAAGATCATGACGTCGCTGTATATTTTGTCAATCCCGACCCAATGCGCTCCAGCGTCGTTGAACCGGAGGCCCTTGGCCTTCACGAACAGGCCCCTTCTCCCCGCGTCCACCACTTGACAGCTGCCCCCGGTTCTGTCCAGGTGTTCCGAGTCGACCAGGATCACGCAGGTGTCCCTGGACCCCCCCCGACACCAGTACTTCCTGTTGTACAGGAATTGTCGGGTGTCGTACTTGCAGAAGAGGACGAATTCGCCCCCGACGTGCGCTGTGATCTCCCTCTTGTCACACTGCAGCTGGAGACTCGCTGAAAAGACCGAGTCTGAATTACACAGAATCTGCCCGACAGCACGGGGACGCTCTGAAAAGATGACGGCGCATCTCAAGGAGCTTCTCCTCCAGCTGAATGTGAATCAGTACAATGAAAGCTGTTTTTGCTCCAGTGCTCAACCCTCAGTTTCATTCTAACTGATTCCATTTTGTGGTCTGACCCACACTTTAATATTGACCATGTAAACTTCAGAAAAAGGTTTAAAGACAAAAATGGCTCGACACTAAAAGCTTCTGATAGACAGATTACAATAGTAGATAATAAGACATGAATAATATGGAAATATAATTCATGCAAAAGTTTAAAGAAATCGTGTGCTTACATCAAATCAGCCACCTTTTATTCTAAAATATACAGTATTTGCAAAAGTGAACCTGTGTTCAAATATAGAACAATCCTTGGAACTGAGGAGTATTACTGCTCTTACATAACACTGAAGTTTTTATCTATTCATATTCCAGTTATATGTGAAGTTCAGATTATCGGCACAGTTAGCATTAAACTCCATGTTATTGAATCAAATCTTGGCAAAAAAAAAACCAAAAATAAAATAGCAGCCTTACCATTGACATCATAATTAATCTTTTATTTTCTTTTTTAGAAATTCTATAATAAACAAAAAGAGGACTAACAACAGAGGTTGTAAAAATGAGCTCACTCACCGTGGAAAAGCAAAATTTGATACAAAAGCTTCATGTCGGTGTTAAAGGTTTGCATGTGTGAAGATAACTAGCTCACCATCACGGAAACTGCAAGAATGGACTGTGGTAATAAGAGCTTCCTGTGAGATGCTCTGTGTGTGAGAGAAATGCTCCATGCAGGTGGCCCCATGTCCTGAAGATGCACATGAGGTGCTGCACAAAAAGGCCTCACCTATTTCAAGGTTGTGTCACTTGTAAGAAAAACAAACCAAAAAAGAGCCCCTTGAAATACGCAGAGATTTGGTTTTTATAACCGAGGAAACAGCATTTTCACCCCAGTTTGAACTGTTTTCCCACCTTCGAGTCCACCGCCTCACTCGTCCACCGCCACCGTGAGACCACGTTGATATCCGTGGCGTCAGGCCCAGTGCCGGGCCGATGGTTCACCCGAGCCCCTGTCTCCGACCGGACCGCTGGGGTCCACGGGAGTAAGAAAGGCCGCGGGTGTTGGATCAGCAAAGAGCCACTAGATGTCACCGTGCCGACGGTGCACTGTGAGGGAACGCGGCTTCAAATCACATCATATCTTATCATATCATGTCATATCATATCATATCATATCATATCATATCATATCATATCATATATCTGACACGGGGCTTTACTTCCTCATGTGTGACTGAGACGGAAGAGGCCCCCTCTCACACAAACTGCATGTCAGCATGTCTGGTAAGTTCTTTCTTTCACTATCTATTCATTGACATTTTGAAATACTGATGTTTCCATCTTTTTGCAATAGCTATATGGGTCATTCTTATGCATTAATGTTTTATTTATTCTATTCATAGTCTTATTGATTTTAACGTGTGTAATAAAAACATAGACTTGTGCGGGGGACTTCATGCCGTGTCTCTCTTTGCAACCCTGCTCCTCCCATTGCTCTGGTGAAACTAGAAACTGGACTGCCCACTAAAACAGAATCACAGTGAGCTGACACAACATGAGTTTTTACGAGAATCGGCAGAGCTCATTCGATTCTGTCTCATCCCGAATGCCGTGAGGCGCAGCCGGAGACCTGTAGAGTCGAGCGGGCCGATGCGGGTCGCTGCGGGTCGCTGCCTCAGAACATCAGGATTTTCAGGATTCCCAGACTCACTTTCGCTACGCCACTCTCTCCGCCTCTGCCTCCGCCTCTGCCTCCATCCCTAACCACATCCCTCCACCAGCCCCTCGTGTGTGTCCTGAATCTAGTCCAACAGGCGAGACTGCCTGCGCTGTTCTCCGGCTTTGGGGTAGGAAGAGCTGTCGCCTGTTTTTTTTTTGTTTATTTTTGTTTTTATTTTTTAAATGAATAAATATCTGGCCCATTCTGTTTGTGGGCGTTTCCCCTTGAACTTCCCTCCTGTGAAGCTGTCACACAGTTGAATGCCCGGGCGACTTTAGGACCCAGTGGGGGAGACACCTAGGGGGTGCGGAAAAATCGTTTTTTTTTTTTTCTTTTTTACAAATCTGACTACAGAACCTGTTACTGTTACTCGCCCTTGCTTCCTCAAAGAGAGTTCCTCCACAAACATTTCTCCGATGCCACTGTTCCAGTAGTGACGAAAGGAGCGCAACTGCCCCAGAAGAAAAGAAAAAAACCAACCACCCGGGCGACCCTCACTCCGTGACCAGCAGACGGAGGGGCCGCTGGGTCCTGACATGCTTGTGAGAGGGGCCCTGTCCCCGGCAGTGCACAGCCAGCCATGGAGCAGCAGGCCCAGATACTGAGGAGCGTCCTGGTCCAGCTGGAGAGGCAGGAGGCTGAGGGTGACGGGGAACCGAACGCCGTTGCCTTGGAGTTTGCCGTAAGTCAAGATTCGCATCCCTTTTTGTCGAAGGACTGCTCTGAATAGTATTGTAGATGAAGCCTCCACATGGCAGATGTATTCTCTCCTGTGATTTACATTATCACATCATCAGAAACCATGTCTCAAAGTGCCGGGTTGTTTATATTGAGTGAATTGACAATAAGCGCAGCCGGAGGGAAAATTACAGACTTTCACAAATGATATTGATGTTTGGGGGAAGTAACATGCAGTTAAAGTGTTAAATAACACATCTGCGGTTCCTCTTTGCACTGATGCTTGACATTAAGGGTGTATGATACGGAAGAAAAGCACCTGACAACCAAGAAGACCAGTTAGACTGCTATCTATTCTATTATAGTTTATCAGTCTTGTGTAATGTAAAATACACATTTAACCACACACGAGTACATGTGTATGCACAAAAAAAAACAAACAAACAAACAAATTCTGCCTCTCGAGCGCCAGGACGACCTTGTCCGTGGGCTCCCGCCGCAGAGATGAGTGACAGTCCAGCGGCCCAGGCTGCCGTCGTGCTGCTGTCAACCCCACCGCTCCAGAGGAAGGGGCTTCTTGCATCACTTCCCCATGCATGCGGCAAACAGAAAGCACTCTGTGGTCGCCAGCAGCGCCGACGGTCTGATGTGCCTCTAACGCGCTTGTTTGGAAGTGTGAGAAATGGCCCCCGAACAAAAAGACCAGTGTCTCAGCAGACCCCCGACTCCGGGTTCTGGCGCTCGAACTCATGGCACGTCCGCGCTCGTTAAATCCCGGAGTCGAAATCCTCCCGGCCCTTGAGTCACACCGCCGGCTTCTAGTGGAGTGAGTCACAGATTCTGGTCATTACGGGTTGAGTCACACAAACTGACCGCAGGCGACCATGTGTCCAATCGGTCACGTGTGATTTGCCCGCAACTTGCCCCCCCCCCCCGACTCTCCTGTAAATAGAATTCAAGTTTTATTTTTTAAAATTTTATTCACTTTTCGAACATTTCACATTAAAAGCATCCAAAACCATGATGGAGTAGACTAAACAGGAATAGAAACAACAACAGAGAAAATCAGTTTTAAAAGACGACAGAGTTTGAGAGTTGTTAAGTCGAGACTCTCGGTTTCTGTGTGGACGCAGCAGTTCAGGAATGTACTCTGGGGGCTTTACCAATGTGGAACCCAATAAGTAATTACCAGACTTTTACGTTGACCTTTAAATTCTGCTGGCAGGCAGCGGAGAAAGGCCAACGCCGGAGTAATGTGTTCCCTTCGTTAGAGAGACAGGCTGCAGCCCTTTGGGCCGATCTGCAATAACCAAGCCGTAGCTCCGCGGCTGAGACAGGAGCGCAAAGAAGTGCAGCGGTGCAGCCGTGGGGACGCGACAGCAAAGATTAATTTATCGGCGCCTATGGAAGATAAAATATGTCTGATCGTCCAGATGTCTCCTAGCGGGGGGGGGGGCATGACAGTACGAGAGAAGCAAAATGCGAGAGGAGTCAAATGAGATAATTCAATTCCTTGAAGGGCTGTTTTTAAGTTGGACGATGAGGTCCCGGAGGCTGTTGCAGAATCAGTCCGTTGCACAGTTGCTCTGAGCCAATAATAAGAATCTTTTTTATTTTTCCTAATCTCCATTTGAATTGAGGAAGTCTTGAGACATTTTGGGCCTTTTTAGGTCAAAAGGTTTGATGAGATCGTCACGTTTGACTGAGAGAGCAATCAGCAAAAGAAGAAAAGAAAAGTAACACTGAGTCCAAGCATCGCCCCGGAAGACTGTGTAAAAATAGTGCAAATATGCCCCCCCCCCCCCAAAAAAAATAAAAATATATATATTTAAAAATATGCTGAACCTTGATGCCTCTGGCCTTATATTATGAATTGTTTTGAAACTGTGTTTAACTGATTAAAAAAGATGTAATTTAGGTCTGTTTACGCTCAAATATATCCCTGCATATATGGCCTCGGCATAGGGCGAGGCACGTTACAACATGCTACAGCATTATAGTCCTTTAGAGAAACCAGTTTCCTCCCATTTGCACATGTCATGTTTTGACAGTGAGTATTGTATCATACATATATGTATTTATGAGGAATTCAACATTGTGATAGTGTGAAACTGACTTAAAATGACCCTGGAGTTGAATCTTAACCTAGTAGTTCACCCACCACACACACACACACACACACACACACACACACAAAACCACAACCCCCCCCACACACACACACACACACACACACATACACACAGACTCCAAACTTTCTTTTTCTCAAAACCTTGTTCCTTTGTGTGGTACATAGTGCAAAAAAAACCAAAAACTAAACAACAACAAAAAAACATGAAGCGGCTTCAAGGAATTTTGACTGAAAATGCTGTAGATGAATGACGCATAGCCGGGCTCACTTTCCTTCTTGCTTTTCAGAGGTTGAGGAACCAGTCTATGAAGTACCGCACCGACAAGACCTACCCCACCAAGACAGCGGAGAAGCAGGAGAACATCAAGAAGAACCGATACAAGGACATTGTTCCCTGTAAGCTTCGCTCAAGGCGGATTGGGGGGAAAAAACGTTGCCTCATTTAGATTTCTGCAGAAGTTTATAAAGCTCTAAGCCTCTAAGTGCAGATGAATGAGAGAGTCGTGGGTTTACATTATCCCTGGCTGCATTACTTTTAGATGCAAATGCTTTAACATTATGCTCTTGCTAATACTATCCTAAAATTAATGTTGTGTTAATGATAACCGGAGTTATGAAAAGTGGTGCCCGTCACCGAAATGCTTTATACACAACCTGTTCTACTAGGTCGGCAATAATGCGACAAAGGTGTGATTTATTATGTTGACAGATCGTATATCTTAATCCATTTTTTTTCACATTCGAATACTTATCATTAGACGATGGGGAGATAAATAAAACAATACAGATACAAACCCGACCTGTTCTATTTATACTTTGTTTTGCAATTCACACCCTTTCTTCATTTCGCGAGGTGGTAAATGACTCCTGAGTCGTGACCTGTTTCTTCTTCCTTTCCAGTTGACCACAGCCGGGTAAAACTCGCTGTCACCACAGCTGCAAATGACACCGACTACATCAACGCCAATTTCATCAAGGTAAATTAGCAGCGTCCCTTCCGTCGTCATAAGCAGTGTGTTTTGTGTAGATGTCACCACAACCCCCTGATGTCACGCTGTGTCCGGTCCACAGGGAGTGTCGGGTTCAAGGGCCTACATCGCCACTCAGGGTCCCCTGCCCCACACGGTGCTGGACTTCCTGCGGATGCTTTGGGAATACGACGTAAAGGTACGGTATGACCGGGCCGTCGCCTGCGGTCGTAACAAGGGGTTGTTTTTGTTAACACAGTCCCGTCGCCCCTCAAAGCAGCAGCTAGCTCTCCTCAGTGGTGACAGTTATACATGATCGGCCCTTCTGATCTCCCCAACCCTCGCTCCAAGATGTATTCATGTTATAGTCTTGTCTGCATCACATCTTCTCTCTTCTCGCCTCGTTTTACTTCCAGGTGGTAGTGATGGCTTGTCGAGAGTTTGAGATGGGCAAGGTAACGTGATAACGCCGCACACGCTTCTTCGCTTCTTTGTTCCGCAGTTTGAAAGTGTTCCGCTGCTAGTCGCCACTGCCTGTGCATATGGGCACGTGGTGTGTGGTGTGGTTTAAAAACAAAAAACAAAAAACAAAAAACAAACAAAAACACCACACAAGCTCACTGCATGTGTCGGTTGGATATGTAGAATTCGATGCGTGTAAGACTTGAGATGCAAAAGGTTTTTGTTGCTTTCTCTCTTAACTTTTTTGTAGAAAAAGTGTGAATGCTACTGGCCACAGAAACAAGAGCAGCCGTTTGTTTGTGAGCCGTTTACAGTTTACTGTGTAAGTATTCTGCATCTCTTTGTTGCTCTTCCAACTCTGACGAGCTCCTCCAATTGAACCATTACACACACACGCTGATATTATTGTTTCACGCTATCTTTGCACAACATTTGGTTATTTCTTCTTCCTATATTCGGAAAATGAAAGAAATTCACGTTATGTACCTTTTGCAGGATTCTGAGGAGACTAAAGGAGATTATTTGACAAGGATTTTAAGGCTGACTTATTGTGATGTAAGTAGTGTTTATACCCTGACTGTGAGAATAACTGCCACACTATTGAGACAGGATCTGCGGACGTCTAATATAATCACTTGATTTGTGCAAATGAACTGATATACAACCTTGTTTTTATATCTGCTTTCATTGTTTATTGTCCACAATACTTACATCTGCTCCAGTGTAGCCGAACTTTGAGACAGCTGCACTATGTCAACTGGCCAGACCACGGCGTGCCAGACTCCGTCCCTCCCATTCTGGAAATGTTGGATGAGATGCGTTCCTATCAGGCCAATGATGACATCCCCATCTGCATCCACTGCAGGTCAGCCAGACGTCTTTATAGAATTTAAAGGTCCCTTTGGAACTTTAAATTTTTTTAAAAAAGAAAAATACCCGATGTACAGTGTTTCTCACCAAAATTCATTGCGTCTATACTTGAGAGTCCTTGAAAGTGTTGTTGTGGTTATTGCTTCTGTGCTGATCCTCTAGGATTAAACTCAATTGATTCACTAATAGCGTTTGTGCTACTACATAGATTAACATATAGTTGATGGAATCGCTGGAAAGGCCCTTGATTGATTCCACAGTCATTTAAGTGGGAGTCAGTTTTGCATCAGTAGTCGTTGATATGTTTCAAATACTCATCAGATTCTGAACGGCGTTGCACATGGCTCTGTACTTGGTCCACCCCTATTCTTAATGTACACGCTTCCCTTGGTCAGATTGTATATATTGTGAAATTTTATCACTATATAGATGACAGTTGTGTTTATCACTAGCACCTGACACGGCAACAGTCTAAACAGACCACTTAAAGAGTATTAGATGACTAACAATTATTTGAAATTCTGTTTCATGTTCTAAATTGTTTGTTTACAATATTTTAACCCACTAAAATATAATTTCAAGTAAAGTGATTTGAACTGCATCTTATATATTAAAGGTGCTATACAAAGTTTATTATTTCTATTATCATGATTATTGAATTATTGAAGGGCTTGTTTTGTCACAGTTTTAGAAGATGAACCGTAACAAAGCATTGAAGTGTCTCCTGTTTCCATGGGTTGCCACCATGGGAACGTATTGTTTGTGGGCAGCGTTTACATGTTCCCTGGTTGCTCGGCCTTAGAGGTTAGGCACTTCCTCTCTCTCTCTCTCTCTCTCTCTCTCTCTCTCTCTCTCTCTGAAACAGGAAGTGTGTGTGAAGGCGGTTAGCCAGTGGCCCACCTGGTTTTAATCTATGTGTGTGGGCATTTCCTTTTACTGAAAGTTAGCTACACTTACTGCATTAGTCTGCCCCCCCCCCCCCACACACACACACACACACACACACACACACACACACACACACACACAAACACACAAACACACAAACACATAAACACATAAACACACAAACACACAGCAGCAAATGTGTGGTCTGTCCTCGATTAGTCAGGTGGGCTTTTCTGGGAGCATTTTATTCTGTGAATCAGTGGGTAACTGTGCTATTAGACATTTTTTGGGGGGTTTCCTCAAATATGCACCAAGTTGGCCATAGAAGGGGATATTGAATGGGAGCCATTACAAGTCTGCTGGAACCAAAGTATACCTTCCTCTTCTTAAAAGGAGGAACAGAAGGAGAAATGGTTCCATTTGCCATCACAACAATGAGGAAGATTTGTTTCATTTTGTTTTTTTTAACCACACACGATTTTTTTTTTTTCGTAGGAAGTTTGATTTCGATTTTTGCAAACGGGGATGATGGACAAATGCTGAATTGGCCGTTCACGCTTGTAACAAATAAGTCACTTAGTTGGAAAAATTGCATACAAACATGCCGCGCGGGAACGTATCAGAGTGCAGAAAACGTAGCCGCCGTTTTTCTTTTGTGATTTTCTACGCGTGTTAACCGGAGATACATGCTTATGCCCTCTGATGACTGACTGACTACACTGAAAATAAGCAAACTAGCTGAGCGCTGTAGAAAAATAGGATCGGAGAACGTGCCTCACCAAGACATGCCCACACCTTTTTCAAGGATGATGTGTCAGAGATGGAATGTTGAGTCAGCGGCAGATCTAACCTACATACTGTACCAGACGGTCGCACCACTTCCGACGACTTATCACTGTAAAAAAAAGATCTTGTGCTTGTTTTTGTTCCTATTCACACCTACAGTAAAAAAAATAAATAAAAAAATCACACACACTAACACATTATATGAAATTACGGCGTGAAGAGTGAACATATAGGTAGAGCAGCTTTTGTCTGGCACAGTGTGAATAAAAAACTGAACTGATGTAGGGCTTCCTGCTATATTTCCCTTTAGGCTGTGCATAAGGTCATTTTAATGTAGCCATCCCTTGTGGTTAATGACTCACAGCTCTGAAAGGGGTTAGTGTATAGAGGACATTCTTGTGATGTTGTCAAAGGGCAAATTCACATTTCTTGAAATGACAGCATGGGAAAAACCCAGTATGCTTTTTTCCTAGTATGTTTTTTGAGTTAAAGCCTTTACCACATTGAAAAAAAAAATTTCTTTCCTTTCTTCTTTAAATTTCAATCTTATAATTTCAAAGAATTCCACCAAGGTGAGTCGGATTTTTTTCCTGCTGGGGAAAAAACCGAGACAATTATAACTCTGCGTCTA
Organism: Istiophorus platypterus; assembly: GCA_016859345.1. Classification (NCBI taxonomy): domain Eukaryota; kingdom Metazoa; phylum Chordata; class Actinopteri; order Istiophoriformes; family Istiophoridae; genus Istiophorus; species Istiophorus platypterus. Next base: position 15,589,604 of record CM029111.1, read on the forward strand.
AATATCTAATCTTTGCGAATGTTATCATGTCCGACGGCCCTGTTCAGCGATTCGAGGAGTCATGTTGAAATGTCCGTCCTGCCGGGGATAAGCCGAGGGGTTTTGAATTGTGACTCTTTGTTGCTTGCAGCGCCGGCTGCGGTAGAACAGGAGTCCTTTGTGTCATTGACTATACCTGGAACCTCCTGAAGAAACAGGTGAGATGTTCCCAACCTGGCACTTCCTGCACATTGCACATACGAAAGCAAAAGATCCTGACTTGGATCCTGACTCTTTCTTTTTTTATTTATTTATTTTTTTAGATGATCTCGCCAGATTTCAATATCTTCGAATTAGTTCAAAACATGAGAACCCAGCGGCCCTCTGTGGTTCAGACCAAGGTAGGTTCTTCTTTTTTTAAAGGAAGCATCACATGGAACAAATCTCCCAAGAACTGCATTTCAGGCAATTCACGTCAGTTGCTTCCCTCTATCGAAGCCCTTTTGATGATGCGTGTTTTGTGCACCGCGCCCCAGGGGCCATGTCAGCTAACAGAGCAGGTTTTTGTTGTTTAACCCCCCAGGAACAGTATGCGCTGGTGTACAAGACCATCAAGTTGCTGTTTCAGAGATACTTGCAGTTCGCGGACGAAAGGGCCAGCGGAGATGAGGTGAGCAACCGGCAACGAGAACTGGCGAATGAGCTGGAGCAGCACAGAGGCGATGGAAAAAATAAACAAACTAAAAGAGGAAGGAAAAAACAAAAACAGCCGTGTCAGGCTTTCTTGTTGTTTTGTGACATTAATGTAGAAGGCAGGTGAAGTGGAAAAGTCAGCGTAGTGTAGACCAGGTGATTCAAAACTGAACGACAGAGGTTTCGTCATTAAAGCTACTGCAAGAAAGTAGTGGTTCGTTCAGCTGCAGGGCCTCTGGATTTACATATTGTATGTTACAGCACACGCTTTACTCAATAATATGAATCAGGCCAGAATCCATATGCAGCATTTACATTAATTTCCTCGGTTAATCAAGAGCTGCTGTGACTCACTATCACGCTTTTGAACCGGCCAGGCGACGGTGGTCCCGTCCGCTCCCCCCCCCGAGCCCGAGCACGATCCACTGAGTCCGGACGAGGAGTTGGATTTGCAGCCATGGTTCCAGCACCTGTTGGATGAGGAGAGGGTCGCTTCACCGGAGTGCCACAGAGCCCCGCCCGCCACTTCGGGCGACCTCGGCGCCAGAGGCAAGCAGATCAACCAGCAACAATGGCACCTGCCCCGAGGCTTTGCTGGCGGCCTGGTCAGCGGCCAGGACGCGCGGGAGGGACCCGGCAACTCCCTCGAACTGCCGCGCGCGAGCCAGACGGCCCCCGCAGTGGACGAGAGCGCACAGGGGGGCCAGGGTGTGCCTACGCTCAAGCCCCCGCCCACACCGCCCGTGGTGGAGGTTATTTGTCTGATGGTGGAGGACCCCTACTTCAACACTCCTGTGAGCTCCCCTACATCTCCGGAGACGTCTGCGGCCCCTGCGGAAAGCACCGAACAATGGCCGTCCTGCCTCGTCTTCGCCACGCCCTCGTTGTTTCTGAACGACCAGGACCCAGACGCTACCTCTCCTGTCCCGGGTAATAGGCCGTAATTGTGTGACGTAGACAACGAAATAGCAGGCTTTAGTTTTGCAGAGCGCATGTACTCACTGCTGTGCATTTTGCAGATACTGTTGAAGCTTTTACGGACGAGGAGAAGCCCCCTCCGCTACCCGAACGAACCCCTGAGTCCTACCTATTGGCTCTGGACACAGGTCGGTGCTCCATAAGTCTGAGCCTATTCCTCCTATTACAACACGCAGCCCTGTATCACTCCACATGGCTTCCCTCTTAATCTCGCCTCGTGCCAGTGTTTACTCAAGTGCTCCAGCATATCTCGATTCTGCCTTTCAGAGAACTCAGATCCCTGTGACCGGTTCTCACTTATCATTCCACCTAATGATGCTGGAAGGGCCATCGGGGAGATGGGAGGTGAGACAATGTCCGGAACTTGCTCTTTTGACGTTGAAAGTTGAATAAGATATTCAAGAATAAACCTCCACACTTGTTCCCACATCCCCAGGCAGCCCTTCCTCGCCTGTCCCCCCTCTCCCGGAGAGAACTCCAGAATCGTTCGAGCTGGATATGGATCAAGGTGAGGTGACCTAAAAGTATCATAAATCTATTACACAAAGAAATGAATAAATGAAGAAGTAAGGTTGCGTTGCGCTTTTCGCTCCAGTGCGCGATAGTGAAAACGTGTTGCTCTTGCTCGCCGCTCAGCTCCTGCGGAGCAGAACCCAGAGCTCCCGCCGGCGCCGCACCTGAGCAGGATAGGAACGTCGTCGGAGTGGTGCGGCGACTTGAGGGCAGCCGCCGACAAATCCAAGAACGAGGCGCGGCCCTGGATCCGGAGCAAGGTAAAGGGCGACCCGGCGCCACGCGGGCACGCACTGTGAGCTGCATGGCGAGCCCGGTTTGTCGCACATTAGGGAAAAATCCGTCGAGAGGTGCCGGTTGATAAAGAGGTGCTTATGTAACGGCAACGCACTTCTCTTCTCTTGCAGAGCCTGAAAGCACAACTCATCATCTCGGGTAAGATTTGCAGGATATCAGGACTGCGCACTGTCCGATGCTGAGGCCAACTGACGTAACGGACGATGGTCTGCAGTTGTACGACGGAGGATTTAAACTTAGTGACGACACAAAGCCTTTTTTAACTCGCAGACGTCAAAATTATCGTGGTTGTTCTAAAACGACTCCACGTGTGTGGTAATCTTCAGTGTTTCCCTGTGATGTTCCCAGTGCCGGGGACACATTTCGATCCTGCCCAGAACCACCGTCCCGTCCGTCCGCCTCTGGACCCGCCGACCCAGCCGCCGCCACCGCCGTCGCCATCGCTCTCCAGCGGTAAGTCGAGCAGGCTGAACGATGGAAGCATGCAAACATTTCCATGACATCTTGGGGGAAGTCGCAATACAGAACAAGACACACATGCACAAAAAAAAAAAAACGAGGAAACGAGGGTTCGTTGATAAGAAACTGACTTGTATCTGACTGTGCAGCTGAAGACGACCCGACTCCGCCTCTTCCTGACAGAACCCCGGAGTCCTTCCTCCTCAAAGAGACAGAAGCGGGTGAGTGTGTCGTCATCTATCTGACAAACCCGATAACAGAAAGACACACACACACACACACACACACACACACACACACACACACACCCAGCGGCTTGCCCTGCGGCCCCCGCCGTCTAAGAGAGGTTTTACTTGGCTTCTGCCCTTCGTTCCAACAGTTGCCGGGGGAACCTGCATCCAGCCGCGGCCCGTGGAGATGGACTGGCCCCCGCCGGGCGTGGGCACGTCGGGGCTCCCGGAGGTCGGCATGAGCAGAAGCAGGGTAGTGGCTCTCGTATAGATCTAAAAAAACAGAACATTAGAATTAAGGCGTGTTACAGTTTTCTGTTTGTCATGACCTTAACATTTTTGCTTTCACTCCCCCACCCTCCTCCTCCTCCTCCTCCTCCCAGTCCGTCCAAGCTAAAAGTTCAACGCAAGGTAAGCTGTTTTTGGATGAGGGCACCTTCCTCTTTTGCTTTCACTCTACTTGACCTGGAAGTCAAAGGACAGGGCAAGATAAGCAAGATTCGGTTGTCTCTCCCTCTCTCCCTCTCCCTCCCTCTCCCTCCCTCTCCCTCTCTCTCTCTCTCTCTCTCTCTCTCTCTCTCCCCACGAAAAGGCCAAAACCAAGACCGAGCCGAGTCCATGTCCTCAGCCTGTCGGTGGCACCCAGACCCCGAGGCCCTTTAGTTCCAAGTGTGGATGTAGATCTTAATGAGGCATAGCTATATATTTCCATTCAACAAATATTTAACGTATTTTACTACAATAAGAACTAAACAATGTACTTGCTCAAGACTAGGGTGCGACAACGAGTATTTACTTTAGTAGAACAGCGTATGTGGGTTTGGCTCGAAATAAACTACGGTGCCAAAGTTCCTGATCGCGGAGGAGGTGGAGGAGCTGACGTGTTTTTAGTGGGTCTCGGACGACAGCTGAGCTCTGCGGCTAAGACGGATTCCTTCCATCCGACTTCGGCTTCATCACTGGTTTTGGTCTCTTCGTCGCTTTGTTCTTAGGCCTCCACTGCAGCAGCATTTTGTTTCCTATGTCCCATCAGTTTATTGCATTTCGCGAGAAAGTACCCGTCCACGCCACAGGGTGACGTCGTTTACCGAAGCCAGAGTCAAAAGTTTAGTGGGTTAAAACGCCAGGTCGGTTTGTTGATTAATCCAAATGAATGTATCTCATACTGGGGGGTAGTTTATCACTGTACTTTGTTTTCTTTTAATTTCAGAGCCCCTCACTGCAGCTGAGCAGCTCGCCCAGCCTCCTGTGGTTGCAGCCGGAGCAGGAAGTGGTGAGTTGCCTGAGACAGTAAATGGCGCCGCACATCACAAACTAGCCTCTCTCGCACGCACAGCCGCCATTAATAGACCCACGAATACACGTTAAGGTGCAGCCACTTGACTTCCTGGTAAGAACCGGTCATGCAGGCGGACCGTTCCCTCTCACGGGCACAGTGATTTACGATAAGGCGGCCGACAAGGGAAGGGGGGCGGGCTCAAAGGCCACGGGTCATTTCATTCTCACTCTGCCTGTGTGTTCGTCAGCGCCAGGGGCCCAGCGCAGCGTGAACCGCAGACCCTCCCTGAAAGAGACGTCGGGAAGCAGAGAGGACAAAGGCGGCGAGAAGGGGATGTCTAGAACGAAGGTAAACCCTCAGGAGCCCCCCCACCACTACTCCATAGCTATAGGACATTTAAGAGCGCAACCAGTTAAAATTGTGTTTAGTTTTTCTTTGTTTCCTTTTCCCAGAGTCTGAAGTTTTTTAGATGCAAACAGAAAAGTAAGTGGTGCCAATTTTACATTTAGCTCGACAAAATGCACTGATGTCTTATAAGGAAACGGGACTAACATGTCTAAAAACTGTACAAGCAGCTAAAGCTGGGCCTCAACCAGCCCCCGATCAACCTGGAACGCCACCTCCGCTCTACCGCGCCTCATCTTCGGTCTTCAAATTCGGTACGCTCACGTTCAACTGTTTCTGTTTTCACTTTTATATCTGGTCTTTATCAACACATGAGATTTCTACTGACACCGTCTTTACGACCCGCAGGATTTGGGAACCGTTTTGGAAAGCCAAAAGGCCCGAGGAGCTACCCGGAGACCTGGATTTGAGGCACCCGCCCCCCATCTCCCCGATCTGCCTCTGTCCAAACACCAGAGGCAGCGCCGTTCAAGTAATGACCACGATACCTGTGTCGCCAAAGACACTCGGGCACCTGGAAGGTCAAACGTCCCTTGAAAAGGGCATGCGGCGGGGACAGGAAGTGCCCCGTAACCGGCTCCCGTTCCTTTTTTTGTACCGTATTTATACTAAAGGTTATTTCAACCAGCGACTCTACGACCAACAGGGAAAGCGCGAACATTTAAAAACTCAGGAATGTTACTCTATGGAAAAATTTGCAGGAGACAATTTTTACACTTCTTGCTCAGGGTAAAGCTGTTAAAGTTGGTGCAGGAGAAATATATTTAGGTGTGTGTGTGTTTGTGTGTGTTTTTATGCGCGTCTGTACTTTTGGCATTGAAAAAAGAACGGGTACGACACTGGTCCTACCTCATCGGCACATCCCTCGTCCTGTTGTGGACACAGCACACTTCAGAGCCAACTTCAGGTCCAGAGCGCCGCGTCCGGTGTTTAGCTGTGTCTCTCACACTCGTCTGTAGTTTTTGCATCAGCCTCTAGAAGCATCATAAACATGTGTAGAAGGATTTCTAATGGTACAACAATGGGATAAATGCGTGCGGATTTTGCATGATAATATGACAGCACATTTAAACCCTGTTAGATAAAAATGGTTACACACAAATTTATTTATTAAAAAATATAGAAAGTCTGCACATTCTCAAGTTTTTTTTTTTTTTGTCTTTTCTTTTTTTTTTTTTCTCTTTACCTACTTAACAAGACTGGATCACACTGGTACCAGATTTACACGATCTGTGACTCATCACCCAGGCAACTGACAAAAATGATTTATAAAAAAATGTCTCACGTACAAACATATACAACAGCGAAACAACCATCATCGGTCTAGAAACACGGGGGCATCACGACATGTATGACAAGGAGGCCGACGAGACAGCGGCGCGACTGTCGATCTATTCCCACGTCGATTTGGTGGAGTCCAAAACCAGATGACGGCCGTGTTTTCTGGTAAATGAAAATGACCACTCTGCTCCCAGTCTGCGTAAGATCCAGTATGTGACGCTGCCGTACAATGATTCTTTGCTTCCGGGCGACGTGCAGATGTGGAAATAAAAAAAAATTTAAAAATCTGACATTTTTTATATATTAAAACCAAAAATGAAAAAAACAAAACAAAACACAAAAATAAAAAGACAACACACTATGGCTGCTTGGCCAAGAGACAAGGCTCATGGTTTCACAGGAGGCCGACCCCGCACGGTACAAGGCACTAGTATGCGGTCGGCGGTAGAGGAGAGGCAGTACCACGTCATCACTTCCTCCACGGCGCTCGTTCTAGAAGGCGGCAGAGCGAAGGGCCTCCGTGAGGCTCAGGTGAATCGTTGGGTAAACTCATCGGGCCCCTGAGTGTTTTACGGGGACAGGGGCCGTGGCGGGTCTCCCTCCGTTTATTAAAAAAATGAGAATTCAAAACCATCGGTCCGATAACGCGAAGTCACGCTCGGAGAAGCGGACGCAAACAACGGCGACCACCCACAGCGGCGCCTTCATCGACCCGGTGACATTTAAAACCAAAAGAGTGAGCGAGGTTTTAAGTAAAACAAAAGCAGGTGCAGCCACGGCGTTCACACATTTCTTCCCAGTGATGACAACACAATATTTACATACGTCCACGCCTGGAGAGAAGATTCAGACGTTTCTTACTAATAGCAATAGCCGTAATTCCCTCTGCGCTCCTATAATTAGATCATTAAATATTCACCACTGGTCATAAAAACCTGTGTTCAATTGTGAAGTTCACTCTTAAGAAAATAAATAAAATATCAAAAACAGTATCAACAGTAAGAAAGAGGGCACTGTATAAAACGGCGTTTTAAATAAAGTACAGCGGTAACTTATAAAGCTGGCAAAAGAAAGTTCTAAGTGCTTGTAGCATAATTCGATAATTGTGTGTCGTTTCAAAGAAAAAAGTAAGTCTCTTCCTCAACTCATGCGAAAACGCCTCCGAGTATTTCTAAATGAAAGGCTAACGGTTCGGATTTTCCCGTCTGCACCGGCCGCGGCCGATTCACACAGCGAAGCGACGCAGGCGGCCGACGGCGCCTCGGCGTCTCCGGGGCACGGTGAGTCCACACGCCTCCGTCAGTGGAGGCAGCAGAGCAGCTCAACCGTGTCGCGCTCGCAGAGCAATCGTCTCGGGCTTTTTTTAAAAAAGAAATCCATCCGCCCGCAATGCATGGTTTCAGTTCGTCTGTGAAATAACTCAGAAAAACAGCGACAGCTGAGCCTTGAGCGTAAAGTCTAGCAACTCTTAGACAGTCTAAAATAATGTTGTCCTCACACTATAAACCCGCTTTTTCTATGAGACGGCGGAGAGTTCCAGCTTAGGTGCGACAACATGAAAACAAAAAACAAAATCTTTTACATAGCATGGTTGAACTGGATACTTTGGCTGCAAAAATTAAATACAATAAAATACCACAGGGGACGTTTTAACCGACATGTGAAGATTAAAAAAAATAATAATTTAAGTTGAAAGGCTTCCTGATTGAAAGTCAGTTGTCCGTTTTATTCTGAAATTCCTTCATGTAAGTTCCTCCCAATCTGGACAGAGAGAGAGAGAGAGAGAGAGGTTTGCTGAGGGAGGAGACGGATCATTTCGGGAACCCCGCAGTGTGGCCAAAAGCTTTCGGAAGTGTCGGCGCCTTCGGAGGCGTACGGCCGGGGTGGACCGGCGCCGAAGAGAAGCGGGGGCCCTGGTATGCCGGGGGCCCGTGGGCGGACCTGGTGGGCTGCGGAGGGGCCGGCTGAGGCTCCCGGGGGGGCGTCGCCGGCCGCTGGAACTCCGGTTCCTCGGTCTTGGCCACGCCGCCCCGGACGTTGCCTCCCTGCGGCCTTGCGCAGGGGGTGACGGTGGCATCCGGCCTGGCGGGGGAGGAGAAAGAGACCCGGCCTGAGGTGGGGCTGAGGTCATTGTGGGACTGCTTCTCCTCCTCCTCCTCCTCTTCCCCCTCCTCCTCCTCCTCCTCCTCCTCCTCCTCCTCCTCCGGATGGTACTGCTTAAGGCGGATGTGCCAGGCCAGGCTGCAGACCGCGGACACCGTCTTGAACTGATGGATGACGTTCCTCGGGATGAAGTAGATGTCGTCATCGCAGAGCTGGACGCGGACGTAGCGGATGCCCTCCCTCCTCAGCTGGTTGAGCTTGGCATCGTCCACCCACTGGACACACTGCAGGAGCACACACAGTGGTTCCACGTTTCAAATTTTAGCATTATGCGTTAAATTAAACAAAAAGGTGCAACACAGCACGCGTTCTACTTAGGTATGAACATTCTGGTTCGCACCTGAGACACTGGGGGCTCATACAGATCGAGCTGCAGTCTCTGGACAACTTCATTGAAGTCCTCAGCCTGGAAACACACCACGTCTTTGGTTATTCGAGGTCGGTTATTCCTGGAAGGGGATTGCAAAGAAAATAAACAAATAAAATAAAAAGCTTAAAGCTTCCTCCCTCACATGATATGATTTAACTACAAGCATCAACGACCGCTTTATCCAGGCATTCGGAAGCGTCGCTCACCACTCGCCAAAGTGCACGGCCTTTAGGACCCCGACAGCAGCGGTGCTCTGCCAGTCGAAACTCTGCCCGACGTGGTCGGCGTGGGCCTTGGTCCGGTCCTCGAACAGAACCTCCCTGGGCTCGCTGGCCCTCGGCAGGTAGTGCAGGTTTTTTATCTCGTTCATAGACCTGGATGGGGGAATAAAAAGGCAGGAATATGTTTTTAACATTTCCATGATAACTATTAGTAGATTTTATGGTTATTGGACTCATTTCAAATATTTTCTTTTGAAGCCGGGGGGGGGGTACCTGCGTCGCTTGAAGGGAGACTTGGGCATGTCGGCAGTGGGGACCATTTGTTCCCCCGGTCGCACCCACATGATGGGCCCGTCGTCGCTCTGGGAGCGGCAGTCCAGCTTCAGACTGGACAGGCTCCCCCACGGCAGGGTCATCTGAGGTGTGACACACACACACACACACACACACACACACACACACACACACACACACACACACACACACACACACACAAACACACAAGTGTTCAAAACCACGGGCCCGAGTCTCGGCTTCAGGCTGCTCAAGCTAAATCACAGAGCCCTGCTGGGTTGGACATCACGCTCAACCCGAGATCCATCGTTTCGGTATAAACGCCGAACCTCATCCTGTACGTCGCTGAAACCTCGTGGGCTTCATACTAGAATCTCCGCATATTAACTAACTGCATGTTTGCGGTGCAACCGACGAGAAACACCATCAACCAGCCACCATATAATCATAAAATACCCCGATTTTGCCAGTGTTAATGATTTACCGTCGCTGAGCGTACAACTGATTGGACAGATGTCACGATAACGACGACAAGGACGTGTGCTGCTTGTGAACCTTAATGAGGTTCACAACATAGCCAGCAGCTACCCCCCCCCAGACCCCAGGCCAGCATATGAAGCGAGAGTCTGGCCTGGGGTCTGGGGGGGGGGGGGATGCACAGGCCGTGGGTGCACAATGAGTTTATGTCCTCCTGTCTGGTGGCAGCATGTGTTTGTGTACATACCCAGTTCAGCCCCTAGAACAATAACAGATCATAGAAACACAGGAATGAATCTTCCACCGACCTTGAGAAAGGGCGACTCCTCCAGCATGTCCAGGAACTCGGGGAAGTAGTCCCCGACCTCCTCGTCCACAGCCCCCACCAGGCTGATCTGCCTCATGGGTCCAGCCCGGTACGTCCCCGAACAGTAGGTCCGGTTCACCTGGGACGGGAGAAACAGCTGGTGTCGTTCAGCGGGCCCCCGGCTCCGTGCCCCACACTCATTATATGCTTTATATGGTATGTGTATGTATCATGTGCATATATCTCATATTTAAGTTTTCTTGTTTTACCGGCTTCTCAAAAAAAATTTAAAATAAAAATTAGGATAATCAGGGTTTTTTGTACATAATGACTGTTTTGACTTGAGTCTTGACCTGCTTAAATGTAGCATGTAATCGGGACACGGCTCTCATCTGCTGTTTCACTTTTCCACATCCTGCATGTTTTATAGTATTAAATGAAGAGTTTTTAATTTTCTTTTTCTTTTTTTTTAACAAATCAACTCCCAGCAACCAAAGTGTAGGTGACTGCATAGAAAATGTTTCTAGACCATAATCATTGCAGCAAGAGAATCTGAGGCTACATGAATCCGCATGGCGTTATCATCCCGACGTGTGAGCGCCGCTATAAACAAGAATATGTTTCTCTATTCTGTGCCGTTTTATGTGCTGACCTCGTGACCCGGTGCGGCGGACGGAAACGAAGTGTGTCGGTGCCACCGCTCTACCGTCATTGCCTCAGTTTATTCTCGAGACTCTCCGCTGGTGAGAGCGGATAAAATCGGGTCCGTTTCCATCTGCGTGGCCAGGGAGGCGATGAGCCCCCGGTGTCCTCTGCGGGTCTGACATCATGCGGATGTCTGGCGTCGCTCCGTCTCATCCTTGGAACGACTCCCCCCCCCCCGGCGCCAGCAGCTCCGAGGCTTAGGCTTAACAACGTTGTACTTTGGACCGAGTCAGACACCGTGAAGTAAACATGCACCCGAGCTCGGTCACGACTCCGGCCTCCAACTTTCCTGTGTCTTTTCTATAAAGTTGTCGGGGTTTATGCAGCTGGGAACTTACACTAACTTTCTCCTATTCGAAAATTTAATTTTATAATTTTTACTTTTATTTATTTTCTCGATTGAAATCAATTATGTTTTGTATCTGTACTAAAATCATTACAACCTGAGGTCGGATTATAACCAGCTACAACCCCGTTATTCCCCCGTGAAAAACGTACTATACTAGAACTGAAAATGAACCGAAAACGATTAATCCACTTATTAATTAGTTGACAGACAACTGAGTTTCACTAACTAAATTGTCCCTCATTGTTGAATTCTCCCAAAAATTAAATGGCAACAATATCCATAATTAACTATATAGGCCATTATGATATGATGGGTATTTTACTATTTTTACATTTCATAAACAAAAAAATTAAATGAGGAAATAATTAATTTGGCCCTAGTTTTGCACCACTTCAAAAAGAATAAGCTGATTCAGGTGATCCAGAAACCACTTCCCTCCCAGGAGGCCATGATCTGTGAATCTGGTTTTGATAAATGTGCCAGAGTCTGGTGGATCACTCGTGTGTTTTTCCACATACCTGAGAGTGAAAGTTGGCAATGGTGGTGGTCTCGATGTCCTTCTTGCCCAGTATCTCCATTTTGACCGGCGTGTTGGGGAAGTTGAAGGCAAAGTAGTCCAGGAAGTCGGGCAGGTAGGCGGCCGCGCTGTGCACCACGGCCAAGGCGTAGGAGGCCGTGCCCCGGGGCTTCTCGGCGAAGGCCAGCCCCAGGAACTCCCGGGCGAAGCACTCCATCGCGGCCGGGCCGAGGCAGGCCAACTCGTCGGCGTAGGCGTGCAGGACCAGCCCCCCGCCGTTGGCCTGCCTCTCCTCGTGCATGAGGTGCCCGTACCAGGTGCCCGTCTGGAGCGAGGAGCTGCGGATGTAGTGATCCTGGTGGGAGAGGAACGGCGCTTGGCTCGGTTTTAGAGCACGGAGGCAGGGCTGGTGCTCATCGGCGGCGAGTCTACCGGGCTGGCGGGCGCTTTCGTGCCTCGCTGCGCCGGGCAGGGACGGATCGGGGCCGGCGGGCAGGTCGAGGTCTGCCCCGGGCCCCGAACACACAGTCTGAACTGCCTTGTCGCGCGTGCATCGGACCTTCCTGGCGCCGTGCTCGTCCTCGTGATGCTTCCTCTTCTTCTTTTTCTTCTTCAGGAAATACTTCTCCAGTGTCAGGGACTTGATGTACTCGTTGTGAGGCCTCGGCTCTGAAAGTGCAGGGAACAAGTAAAAGTCAGAGAAGCAGGGAGAGTGGAGGGGATGCTGCTTTCTGCTCTGTGACCCTGCTTAACCCCACATCTGAATATTATCTCACCGATGCATAATGTGGTAAATTAGCAATGGGGATTCACGAGGTTGCGCTTCTCTCAACTCGCCGCTTTATTATGCAGGAGTTACCAGGCTTAACTCTCATGATGCACTTTACAATCGCCTGCAGGACACCGATTATTAAGATTCCTGAGGCCCTGTGTACGTTTAGGTCTTTGAAATGGCACTTTTGTACTGGAAAAGGTTGAAGTTGCAGATTTGACATCTGTTGAAGCCAAACCACATTTTACGTTTTGTCTCAGTACTGAAAAATATTTCAAGCAAGAGCAGCTGATTCTTGCCCCCAATCAACAGTTTTGAGAACCCCAACATATAAACACACACACACACACACACACACACACACATATATACACATATATATACACACACACACACACACACACACACACACACACATATATATATACACACACACACACACACACACACACACACACACACACATACATATATATACACACACACACACACGCACACACATATATATATATACACACACACACACACACACGCACACATTCAGCTTTTTACTGGGATCTCCACCTTTATAATGCGATAAATGAAGCAGCTCACCCTTCTTCTTCGTCAGTTCCTCGTGTTTCACGTTGGCTTCGGTGTTTTCCTTCTTCATCTTCAGCTTCGGCTCCTTGTCCCGGGGCTTCTCTTTGAAATCCTGGCTCTTGGCCTTCACCACTTTCAGGGGCGTGAAAGTGATGAGCGCAGGTGGCTCCGGCGGCGCCGCTCGCTTCCTCTGCTGCTGCCGCCGCCGCTGCTGCTCCGGCGGCGGCTTCGGCTTCGGCTTCGGCTTCGGCTCCGGCTCCGGCTCCGGCTCCGGCACCGGCACCGGCACCGGCACCGGCACCTTCCGCGGGGGAGGAGCGGGAGGCAGGGTCGGCTGCAGGTTCGCCTTTGCGCCGTTGGGGAGACCGTGGTGGTTCTGGTGGTGGTTCTGGTGGTGGTTCTGGTGGTGGTTCTGGTGGTGGTGGCTGTGCAGGACATGCTTATCCGAGCCGAAGTTGTGCGGCTTGGGGTTGTGCTGCAGCTGGTGCGGCTGGTGGGTCCGGGGCTCGGCGCGGTGCTGGTGGTGCTGGAGGTGCTGGAGGTGCTGGTGGTGCTGGTGGGACTGGTGGTGGTGCTGGTGATGGAGCTTCGCCCTCTTCGCGTCCTTATCGGGCCGCTCCCGTCTGTCGGCCGCCGGCGACAGCTCCCTCTTCTTCTTCTTCTTCTTCTTGTCTTTGAGGAACCGGTCCAGACCGTCCCTCACCTTCTCCTCCTCCACTTTCGCTCGCAGCAGGTCGACTTCAGCTGCCATCTTTGCACGTACAGTACATTTAAAGGACTCGGGCTCCTACCGCGCAGGTGCCCGACGGCTTGTAGTCCTCCGGACGTCCAGTTGTAGTTCGTTTCCGATGTTTTGGGGCCTGCCGCGCACGCGCGGAACGCTGGGCTTGTGGGTCGTGTAGTTCGGACGGCGTCGCAATGCCGCACGGGAGTTTGAGTTTACGGCACAGGACGCGTGCGGCTTTGCACGCACTCACTTCTCCTCCTCTGACGTAATGGTTAATTTGATCCCGGCCACGAGGGGGCAGCAGCTGGCCTCCTAGGAAACGCTTTTATAGGAGTAAATAATAAAAAGAAGATAAATAAAAATAAGGATAAAGGAAAAAAAATTTAAAAAAAATAAGATTTGATGAAATAAAATCAAATTAAACTGAAAAGGTAGAATTAAAAAGTATAAAATAAGAATAAAAGATATGAAATAAATAACAAATTAAAAAAAAAAAAGAAATAATAATTAAAAAAGACCCCGTAACAAACTGTTCAATCGACCTCACGATAGAAAACTAGTAAACAGGAATATGTGAGAATATGTGGTGGCAGTTACAGAGGTTTTAAAAATATTGGAATATTGGAAAAAACACCTTGTAATAGGCCTGTGATTGTTTCACCAAAGTGCAAAGAGCAACAGGATATATTTTATCAACGCCTTGCTCCCTAAATTACTTCATTACTTAAATGAATAGAAAACACCCCAGCCATGCTTATTCAGTAAACCTTTATTTATCAGTGCATGAACAGAATGCCATGACCAGATTATTTTTCTTTACACCCATTTTTTTTTAATATCATTTCCTCTCAGTCCCCCTTAAAAAAATAATGAAACCATTTACAGAGGATTTTACTTTTTTTTTTTTTTCCTGCATGAAGGCAAATATTTATACAGGTGCTGTACAATTTATAAACATTTACAACTACCATGATGTCAAAACTAAGAGACTTTTATTTATTTACTCGTTTTTCTTTTACTTATGTTGGAGTTATGCAAGGCCACAGTATCATACGCGGTTAATGGCGCGGACAGGAAATAATACAGTAGCCCATCATTCGACCACAGTGTGGGAGGCGATGAATTAGCGACCGGTCGCACCGAGCGAGTTCACCACCGCCGTGTTCACCTCTGTACATCCTGTGACAGGAAGGCGGACGAGGCTACGGTGTCAGGCAGTGGCCGGTTTGTGTACAGCGATGGATGGACCACTAGATGTCTCCGTACTCCACGGTAGCGACAGACAACACTACATTTTCTACTTCAGAGCAGGATACAAATGGTCCTTACTAAAAAAAAAAATAAAAAATAAAATAAAAAGTCATAATCATATGGGCCGTGAATCCCTGTTTGATTAAACTTGATAGTTCTTATAGTGTTATTTTCAAACAGAGCTCCCAAGTCATGCAGTATGTGCAGCCACCAATCCCTCTCATCCTGGGAAATTTAACTGCATTCTTCGGGAGACTGACTGATTTTTTTTTTCTTTTTGTTAAATAACACAAAAGTGACAGCGATGACGTTAATAATTAACAGTTAGGCAAAAATATACACACTATTTTGTTTTTTAAATCTCACATTAAGGGTCATTTACTAAACAAAACAAACGATTTGGAGGTTATAATGAAGAAGAAATAAAAAACCTCGTGTTTTTGTGCCTACGTTTATGAAGATAAAAAATACCAATATCTCTTAAAGTTTTTCAAAGTAAGCCAACGGCAGAGGTCTCTCACTTCTTACAATCAAGCTCTGTTAATTCAATTCATCTAAATAATTTGTCAATATATGTGTAATAATTTTTGTTAAATAATATAATCATTTTTGTTAAATAATACAAAATATTGAACATACACAAATTCTGCCTCTTGTACACACACTTTACACACACAGAGGGCAGGATCTAAAATGCAGAGCATATGGTGATTTATCATCATGGATCAAACCTTCTTGATTGTTCAGAAGTGGAACCCATAGATAGCAGTTTTATGGCGTCCTCATTTTTCACTTTTTATCCTTGCACATGTGGCCAGACATTAGAACTACTACTTTACAAATATCTGGTCACTGATTGATCGTCTGAAAGCTCGAGGAGAGATAAATCTGTCAGATAAAATCAGGTCCTCTGACAAGCCAATGGGATCATGAAGTTTGCATGGATTTTGATCTCAGCGCCACCACCACACCACACTGAAGTTCTTCAAAGCAAATGATAAATGACTCAAGAAAGATGCTCCGTCAGCCCTTCGCCGCTCTAAGAGGCTACATCAGCCTGCGCTTTAACGTCCGTCAGTTGACAGCATCACTTTCGATGTTTTGAAGAAAGAAACGGTGACTATTGTAGACAAACTTTAAAGAAAAAAAAACTAGATTCTTCATCAAAGTAGATGAAACAGGCTAACTGTCAATTTACTCTAAATGATCGGTCTGATGGTATAACTGCGGCGTAACTCTTGGTCTCAGTAGCTAAAATAGACTTCAGTGCATCTAAGGAAGAAACACACACGCGCAGACGCACACGCACACACACACGCACGGCCTCACGTCATCGTACAGTAAGAAAATAATTATGTGGGTGCGAGCACCTGATGCACCTGATGCACCTGATGCACCTGATGCACGTTGCAACAAACTAACTGAGGCAAACTGGGTGGAAAAAATAAAAAATTAAAAAAATAAAACTAAAAATCATAAGCAATGAGAAGCTATGTTGCTGGTTACACAGTGATCTGCCTTGTCCGAGACTGCTGGAGATACCCCCCCCCCCATTCACTAATGTCCGCCCCCCAGAGGCTCAGCTTTCTCTCAGTAAATGCAGAGTCCTGAACGGGTTCAGATGTCTGCGTACGCCGGGTCCACTTGGGACTGCATCTTGGCCGAGCTGGGCACCTTCCATGGGCCGGGGGTGATGGGGGCCTTCTTAACGCCGCCGGGGGCGGCGGTCCCGTTGCAGCCGGGGTCCTGGATGCTACTGTTTGAACCCCTGTTCTGGTTGTCGGCCGGCCCGCGGGGCCTACCCTCCCACTGCTCTTTATCCCCCCTCTCTCTTCCGCTCCTCCGGCTCAGGGTACCGCCGTCGGCGTCCGACCCCGTCCTCTCCCTGTGCGTTTGGGGGTAGGTCGCCTCGTGCTCGGCCCTCTTGCCCTTCCTGTGGCGCTCGCTGGTCCCCCAGCTTTTGTTGTCTCCGCTCTCCGCAGCCCCCCTCTCCTGCCAGTAAGCCGCATCCTCCTCCTTGTACCGCCAGTCCTTCCCCTCTCCGGCGGGAACGCTGGGCTGTTGGCCAGCTGGACGCCGAGGGCTCTGGGGCTCCTCCAGACTCCTCAGAGGCACGCCGGGGTCGTGGTCCCTCTTGGAGCTCTTCCTGGAACTGGAGGAGTAGTGGTCCCTCTGCCCTTGGATTTTCCTCTCCCTGCTCATGTCTTCCAAGGATCCGCCGTGGCCCCGCTCGTATTTTCTAGGGCTCTGGGAGCGCTCCGCGTGATCCGCCCGGCCCTCGGCGGCTCCCTTGGGACTGGCGGACTTGGAGTCGCTCCTGCTGGTTTTTCGGGTCTGGGTGCCAGGGCTGGTGGTGCGCTTGTGGCCGTGGTGAGGGAGCTGCTGTCCTCTCGATCTGTTGGCCTGACGGCCGTGCTCCTGCCCGGCGCCGGGGGACCCTGACGCCCTGGGGTCCCCGCCGGAGAACTCATCGGGGACAGATGTTTTGGGTGAGGACGGGGACAGCTCCGAGGTGGAGAGGGAGACGGAGGATGGAGAGGCCGGAGATGACTGCCCGTCAGATACGGAGATTCTGGGAAAGCTTGAGGTTGGAATGGTTACTTTGTCCTTTGAACCTGAGAAACAAGCATCGGAGAGTGAGAAAAGGTTCCAGCCCATTTAAAACCCATGTATTCAGAATAAAAGAAAAGAGCTAAAACATCCCTCAAACGAGCTACTTAGCACACTCAGCAAAACTGAAAGATAATTACACGTCACGCCAAAGTAGCACAATATACTGACATAGGTAAAAAAGATGTTTCCCACCCAGCTCCCTTTCTGCGATAACACCCCTTAATATCCCTCTAAATATTAGCCCTGTTTGAGATATAAAACAGCCCACGACATAGCCATCAATGAAAAAAGGTGCCAGCGTTCACCCGGCGCTGACGTTTCAATTTTCCCCCGAGCTGATAAGAATTGCACAGCTGTGATTGAGAGCAGATATATGCAGCAGAAAAACCAAAGAGAGAGAGAGAGAGAGAGGGAAAAAAAGAAGAAGAGTGATGGACTTAGCGGTGCTGAAATGAGGTTTCGGATTTCTAGGAGCAGCGGCTCGTAGAAATTCATTCTAATTTGGTCTTTCGGAATTGAAAGGTCGATGCCGGTGAATGCACACACATCCCTTTTACCGCCTGTCACTCGCAGATCGATATCTAGGCCGGGACATTTTCGCCTGGTTGGCCGCCGTCTCCGTTCATCCGGGCTCCGGGATGAGGTGTGCGTTCAGCGGCATCCCAGGTTTTCGTTATACCCTTAAAACGGATAAACCCGCGGGGCTCTGAAGCCTCCCAGCGCTCCTGCAGGTCTGCTCGTTTTTCTAGGACTCACTGCTTTGGTTCGGCCCCCTCCCCGCCCTCCCCGTCCCCAGGGTCTACTCATTATATGTTGGGGTTTTTGACTGAGTCACAACCGGCCGATCTGGTTCAGATCGATCACGGGGCTGGAGCCAGGGATGGAGGACGGCCGCCTAAAACCTGGGAGGATGAATCGCTTTCGAAAAGGATAGGTCAGAGGCAAAAAAAATAAATAAATAAAAATAGGAGGAGTACGAGGTTTACCAAGGTTATTAGGGACAGACCAAGAAAAGCAGTGAGGCCTTTAGTGATGCTCTGGTTTCATGTAGAAGCACAGGGTGGAAGAAGAGTTCAGACCTATAGGAGGAAGAGATAAAGAGGTAGAAAACAGACAGCCGTGGCGGTGCAGAAAAAACAGAGAGAGCAAAGGCAGATAAAGAGCAGAGGAGGTAGGTCGAGACAGAATGAGACAGAGAGAGAGAGAGAGAGAGAGAGAAGCGTGCAACACATGCATGAGAACAAAGAAAATCAGCACCCTGCTATCAAGCATATCCATACAAAAGCTTCTATATGTGTGTGGTTAAAATGCTAGTATAGAGTGCATAGATCTAACCGCGGTGGCAACAGTGTGTGTGTGTGTGTGTGTGTGTGTGTGTGTGTGTGTGTGTGTGCGCGTGTGCGGGCACCCGGTGCGGTTCTCAGCGGCCACTCACTGTGATCCGGGACCAAACCCTGGCCGGGCCGGAGCAGCAGGTGAACCTTGCCGCCGCCCGCTTGGATCAGCTCGATGGCCCGGGTGTGCGTGATGCCCTGGGTGGCCTCGCCGTTGATCTCCACTATCTGGTCGCCGACCTGGGACGAGGGACATCGCAATTCAACCAAACGGGGGGTGAGCGGTCGGGTTATTGTAAAATAACTCAACAGACAGACGCAATACACATGTTTTTTGATTCAGTGCGAGTTACTTTTTCCTCCATCATCTCGCTATGTCCATTACAAACAAACGTGCGTGGAACCACTTAGAAATCAAGTGGGAAAAAAGGAGCCTCCATTGTAAGAACTTGCTTTCTTCAGGATCAAAGTCGTCCAGTGTCGGTTTGTTTGACATCAATGGGTGCAATGCAAACAGGAAGTGCTAATAGCTCATCCGGCTTCGTTCTGACCGTCCCACGTTGCAAAAATGTAAATAAACGAATATGCGCTGAAAACTGGGGCTCGAGTCGTAGCCAACAGCCGACTGACTGACTCCATGGCAACATTATTGTTCCTGTTTACGTTCCCCAAAGCCCCTGTATTATGAGAAGTGCCCCCCATAGAAATAAGACAAAAAATAATAACAGGACTGACAAAAGTCATTATTATTAACCTTTTTGTAGGAGGATTTTTTTGGGGGGAGCACACGCTTGATTGTCTGATGGGGGGAGCCCACGGTGTCAGACTCTGAAATCTCCTGAGTAAGACTTAGAAAATTAGTTTGAAGTGCCAGTGCGCAAAGTAGCATTTCCCAGAGACGGAGCGGCGAGATAACTCACGTGTATCCTGCCGTCCTTGAGGGCAGGTCCGTCCTCAGCCAGTCGCAGGATGAACAGCCCCATGTTGTACTCTTTGCCCCCCCTCAGACTGAAGCCGAAGCCCCGCTGGCTGCGCTCCAGCTCCACCACGAAGCAGCCCTGCGGTTCACAGACACAGAACGGGAGATCATGGGACGGGGGCGCCTGTCGATAGGCTCCCAGGCTAAAGGTACCGGGTTCTGGTGAAAACCCGGAAGCTTGATGGTTCTTTAGCCCTGTGGCCCTCGAAAAGAAACTGCCGAGAATTTACTAGTAAACCACAAGCGTAGTGTCGGTTCAAAACCGAGCAGTTTCGGCCACGGTCTTACCTGTTTAGGGCCTGATGTGATGAGCGAGCCCATCTCTCTTTGTGGAAAAGCGTTCTTCACCTCACTGTCACCATTCCTGCTGCCCCCCCCCCAAAAAAAGTCCAAAAACACATTACAATGTGACTCACAAGATGCAGATAACTAGCATATTTAGTCTTGTTTTAATAAAGCCTGGCATGATATCTCTTACCCCATGATAAGAACAGAGCAGCAGCACATAAATGGCATATAAATGAATAGAAAAGTGTGGAAACAATAAAAATAGAACAATAAAAACAGCAAAATGGAGGAAAAAAATGATTATTTTACGTTAAATGTCAAATGAATTGTAAATTAGAGCCAGCAAAGTGATATAAACATAATGATTCCATGTGAGTATAATACCAGTTAAAAAACAATAGTCATAAATGTCTATATACTACAAGCACGAAATACTGATCCAAGGTCTGTGACCAGTCTAAAGGCGAAGGATCTAATATCTCACATGGGGCAATAAAAGGTGCATATAAATGTATGCGCCCTCCCTCGGGTCATGTCGCCACCGTACGCAAGCTACGGCGCAACAGCAGGGAGACGTTCCCCGACGTCCCGGACCAGAGGAGAGCGGAGAACCGAGAACGAGTGTCTGGCTCTCCTCCCCCTCACGCTGCGTCCGGCGTGATCCCGCTCGCCCTCATTACGGCGGCGTGAGCCTCTTCTCCTTCCGTCAGACTCATTATACAGCGCGCGGAGCCCAGCGTAAATCCTTCAAAGGGCCGCGTTGCTTTTACAGTTCAGCCGGAGATAACAGAGTGTGGGGGGGGGTATACTTTAATGCTCTGCAGAGCTCATTACAATGCCTTTGTGGGAACTTAGCTGTGCAAACACACTAAAGAGTCTAGGCCTTCTTAGCGGCTCTGGCACGGAGAGGAGTTTACACACTCGATGCCGTCGAGCAAGCGGCAGCCTCAGCTCATAGTCCGGGCTGACCCAAGGCATGTGTTGGAGATTAGACAGTAAAGGGGGGGGCTAAAGGAGGGGAAGAGGAGCACACGCTGACAGGCGGCGGCACCGAACTGGCGAGGGCGAGAAACGATGATGGGGAATGGCCGGCGCAGTGACGGATTAAAAAGTCCGACAAAGGTAATCTTGTTTGAAACGAGAAGATCAAAGAGGAGGTGAGACACCCGACTAATCTGCCTCCTTTCCTTGGCCTCGCCGAACAGAACGGTAAGTGTGTGTGTGGGGGGGGGGGGGTCCGTCTTTTCCTGGATTTCAGGGAGAGAGCTGTAAGGAATGGCGATGGGCTACGCCGAAGCACGACCCATAGCCCCGCTTTGAGAGGGCCCGGGCTCAGAAGGGCGCTGAGCCCGTGTGAGCGTGTCTGCTCGTGCAGGGTTATATCTGTGTGTGTGTGTGTGTGTGTGTGTGTGTGTGTGTGTGCGCGCGTGCGTGCTCGTACCTGTCCAGGTAGCCGGGAGGCTGCTGGCCCACGGCTCTGTGCTGTGCCGACGGGCTCTGCTTGGCCGAATTTGTTCCAGATGTGGGGGCGTTGTCTGCGGAGACACAAGTCGGGCGACACACACCCACCATGTCAGTATGACTCGCGGGAAGACGGTGCGAACCCCCCCCAAACCCAGCTTTTGTCGTAGAAGCCGAAGCTTGAGCGGGCGCCTCTCCGCGCCAACTTACCGTCCTCTGGCACGACGGTGAGGGTGACGGAGTTGCCGGCGTCCTTGATGAGCTGGACGATGTCGTTGTGCGACAGCTCCATGATGGACCGGCCGTTGACGGCAGAGATGCGGTCGCCCACCTTCATCTGACCCAGCCGGTCCGTGGGGCTGCCCTCGATGATACGGCCGATCTTGTGCGGTATGACTGGGGGGGGGGCAGGGAAATGACACGGCCGTCGATGAACCCGACATCAAGAAACTACTTTGAACTTGAGAGCAGAGCTGTTACATAAACTGTATAAAGCTGTGAAGTATAAACTAAAGAAAGTTAAGGGATCACGAGAGTAAACTACAGTTTATCCCGGGGGAATAATTAATGTCACATTTTAATGGTAAGACGCCCAATAGGCACATGAGGAAGAGTCAGGGAGTCACTAAGGTGCATCCTCTGGGAAACATTATTGTCCGTACTGAGTTCGGTGCCAGTCCAGCCACTAGATTTGGCAGATATTTAAAAAACTTTGACTCGCTGGTGGCATTAGGTGAAAATAACCCAGAGGATCATCAGAGTGAACATCCTCTGACGACCGTGAATGTCTCAGCTTTCACAGTAACCCCTCCGACAGATGTTGAGGTTTTTCCATCCCTGGAACCAATAAACTACACTTTTTTGTAAAACTTTTGTTGTAAAACATCTGGAGAACCACTGTTTGTTCTGTTCATTTCTATCTAAATTTGCCTAAAATTGTCTTTTAATGTTGTTGTTAAAAAAATAAAAACTGTTTGTGGGATGTGTTTTTGTTTATTCCTCACCTCCGGGCGGGGGCTTGTTCTTCGAGGTGAGGATGACGAAACCGAAGCCCTCGTTGTCCCTACGCTGCAGGGTGACGTCGAAGCACTCGGGCCGGGGCGGCTGGGCCCGCTGGGCGGCGCCGGGCGCCTCGACGTCGGACGCCTTGGGGGAGGTGCTGACCAGGGCGGCCGCCACCTGGTGGGGCTGCTGGCCGCCCTCCTCCTCTCCGCCGCCATCTGACGGGAATGACAATGCACAGAAAACGCAATCCGTGAATCGGGTCTCTCGCAATCGAGCCTCCGTGGGCACCGTTCGGGGGCCGCGTCCGGTCGCCGCGTCCGGTCGCCGCGTCCGGTCGCCGGCCAGGGGAGGGGGGGGGGGGGGCGACACATGTCTGTTCTGAACCGTGGTAATTCTAGTTTAGCTGGAATACATTTTAATCCACGAATGATAATTTGTAAAAAAAAAGAAAACTTCTTGCCAATTTGTCGTCCTGGAGATCCTCCCATAAATAATTCAGGACAGCGCGGATTTATTGGAGACAGGCTCTGAGCTGTGTTTACTTACAAGACAACTCCGCACTCCACACTGGAGATGAAAGCCCCCTTTTACAATTTGTTATTCACAAGACCGGCTGATCTACCTCAATCTCCCGTCATCGTATTGTATGCCGCGTTTGTATTTGTTTGCCGAGCCCGTTTTTGTCGGCGGGCATCGGGGAATCTCTTTCTAAACCGCCGCTTTGAAAGCAGAAAAATAAAAAAACCCTCACACGATTGATGCTCAAATTCTGCGACGCGATCAAAGCCGGTTCGCTGCAACGCATCAAATCCTGGGTAATTTAAAAAAGAAAAAAAAAGAAGAGTTCCTGTACCATACGGTTGGTGTGTGTGTTGGTGTGTGTGTTGGTGTGTGTGTGTGTTGGTGTGTGTGTGGGCGTGTGTGTTGGTGTATGTGTGTTGGTGTGTGTGTGTGTTCGCGTGTGTGTGTTCGCGTGTGTGTGTTGGCGTGTGTGTGTTGGTGTGTGTGTGTTCGCGTGTGTGTGTTGGCGTGTGTGTGTTGGTGTGTGTGTGTTCGCGTGTGTGTGTTGGTGTGTGTGTGTTGGTGTGTGTGTGTTTGCGTGTGTGTTTGCGTGTGTGTGTTCGTGTGTGTGTTGGTGTGTGTGTGTTTGCGTGTGTTTGCGTGTGTGTGTTCTTGTGTGTGTGTGTTCGTGTTGGGGGGTGCAGCAGCAGCAGCTTGGTTCGATGCTGCCGAGAAAGAAAACTCAGCATATTCTTTTTTTTTTTTTTTTTAATCTCTCCATCCTTTGAGATGTAATTCGACTCCACCAGCTGATCTAATCTGCGCTGGCCCTCACACGGCTCCAATCAGCCGCGACAGATAAACACAAAGCAAACAATCTTCTACTGTTTATCCTGAGCCACGTTTGGTGGTTCTGGTTCCCCCCCACACTCATTTATTGAGATCAAACATTTTCATTCAAAGGCCTTTGATTCAAGTAAAACACAAAAAAAGATTCTCTTTCAACTTGATTTTTTTTTTCCTTCTTTTCAGGAAAAACAACTGCAGATTAGATAAGTTTAACATCTTTAAAGAAAGTCAATTTGGGTTGAACTTCATTTATTCTGATTTTTCCGCAATTAAATCATCCGGAACAAATTTAAAGGATTAGAGGAAAAAGAAAAGAAAAATCCCAGATCAAAGCTGCTGCTCGGAGGTTCTCCTCCAGCGTACTGATCCCGAGCAACGAGGGAGGGGGGCAGAACGATGGCGCTTCGGCCGCGGACCCACCTGAGTGCGCCAGCTTCCTGCGGACCGTCAGCATGACTTGGCCGTTGCGGGCGGCGTTGGTCATCAGCTCCAGCACCTGTTTGTGGGATTTGCCCTTGACCGGCACGCCGTCGATGCACAGCAGCTCGTCCCCCGCCCGCAGGCGCCCGTCTTTCTCGGCCGCCCCGAGCGGCACGATGGCGCCGATGTACACCTGCGGAAAGCGACGGGACATTAGCGGGAAAGGAAGGAAAAAGAAAAGCACAAAGGGGATATGGTAAACAAATCCTTGCGGTTGCTTTGAGCATTTGACGGCATGTGAAGTGGTTGTGAAGTGGTTGCGGGGCCGCTACCCACCGGCTGATCCGGCCCCTCGCCTCCGAGGACTCTGAAGCCGAAGCCCGACTCCTGGTTCCTTTTGATGAACACATCCAGGTCCTTGGTGTTCGGAGCTGCAGGAGAGGAGAGAGAAAGCGAGACGTCCGTGTAATTGTGCGACGCCGGTCGCGTGGGCAAATGCACGCTTTATATAATGCAGCGGTTCTAAGCCTGGTGTCAAGGCCAGGGAGCCCTGAAAGGATTTAACCAGTCCAAGAAATACGATCTTGCTTGGATAACACCTTTTTTTATTCCTTCATTAAATACAATGGCCTAAAATAAGAAGAGATTTCAGAAATTGAGCAGTTTAGTAGTTAAAACTGATACATTGATCAAGAGAAAGTAACGTGAGAAAAATGTTCATGCCAGACCTTTTTTGTTAAGGTCATTATTAGGTAAAAATAAAGCATTCGCTGGTCAGAGCTTCTCAAATGTAATGTTTTACTCTGTTTTGTCAGTTTAGTTCTTTTTAAACTACATCACAGAGTCATTAGTCACAAGTGTTTGGTCAATGACTAATCCTGTTTTCACCAAATGAGTCCCGTTCATAAAAAATCCCCAAACCTGAATAAACCAACCCCCCGTCCACTCACGCTTGCTGTCCAGCATGGCCCTGGACTTGAGGTAGAGCTCGGACGCGTCCGGTTTGGGCGAGGACGAGCGCAGGGCGCTGCCGGGGAAGGCGAGCGGATTCGGGGGCACCTCTGGCTGGGCGGGGGGCTCGGCGCCGCCGACGGCCGCCGTCTCCTGACGCTGCGGCTGCGCGGAGGGCTGCGGGCCCGGGTGGGGCAGCTGCTGGGACGCCTGCTGAGGGCCCGGCTGGGACGCCGCTTGGGTCGCGGGAGCCGTGCACTGCAACAACGGAGACGAGAGCCGCGACGTATGCCGGTAAACAGGGACTCCAGGTTAATCATTTTCCTAGAACACTGTAAATTTATTCCTATCCCTTTATTTTATAATACACAATATAACAAAGAAGCCAGGCGACTGAAGCAGGGAAACAGATTTGAGGTGGGCACGACACGTCCGATCTACTCCACTGCTTCTTAATTTTTTAGAGCCAACGAAATGAGTAACGAAATCAGAATGAGTAAGCCTGTTGCTGCCTCGGCTCCTCTCTATTTTAAGAGCGCGACATGGAGGAGCAGCGCAGGAGCGAGCTGTTGAACGCGGCCAATCATCTTAAACACCCATGCACGGAGGGATGTTAAGCTGCTGTTTGCCAGGAGCCGGCAATATTTACCCACATGCAGCTCCAGAAATAATGTGCCGGGGCTAACGTGGGCTCCCTGAATAATGCAGCTAGCAACAGACACGCACGCGCACACACACATCCGCTTTGAGTGGCGCTTGTGTGTGTAACCGAGATGAAGTTGAAACCCTTTTCTCCGTTTAATAATTCAGCAGCGGGGTTTGTTGTTTTTTTTATCGCCGCCATACGTCTTCGTTTTCAACCTACAAGACGCGTGGATAAGGATTACAGAAGAAAAACAAAACAGATAAATAAATAAAATAATAATATAAAAAAAATTAAATCAAAAATTAAAAATTAATTAGCTGTGACTCACCGGTTTCAGCGATTTCACAGGAGACGTCTGACCTGTGGACAGAGATGCAGAAGCAGAGATTAAACTAAATTGATTAATTAAGGGGGGGGGTGGCACAAAAACTTCTATTATCACAACTGCTGCTTAAAGGCTCAAAGGATGAGTTGGACCTTTATACTGTATTTTTTTTTTTTTCCGCTCTACTGACCGACCGGCCTCCGGCGGCGGAGCTTCACGGCACCATCTCCCTCATCTCATTCAGACTGCACCTTTGTTCTGCACTTTGTCACCGATGTGTACTTGCCTGGAGGCTTTTTTTCCCCTTTAGTATTTTTTTATTTTCATACCTTACTCTCCTCTGCGTCCATGAGTCCTACTGCGAGTCACCCAGTAGGGGGCAGTATAATCCAGTGGCAAAAAAATTAAAAAAACAGAACCAAAGGGGTTTACATGTGACTGCGGGGTGGGAGACGGAGGTGAATCCGAGCCCTGGGAAAACATGCACCTGTCTGGGTTAAAGCCGCCAGCTGCTCCTGGAACAGCGTAAATGCTCTCAGCGGCTGCAGCTTTTCAGACCTTAGATCACGTCGACGGGATTAAATGAACGAAATGTTCCGGTGAATGCTCACTTACGGAGGTTCAGGAGGAAGGAAAGGAGAAAATAAAAGAAAGAAAAAGGAAAAAAACGTTCAAATTGGATTTTTTTGCGTTTTAAATCTTTTTACATTTCAAACGTGTCACTGTTTCTTGTGTGGTGTATCCCGGCGGTGGGGGTGGGGGCCGGGGGCACTCGGTCTCATTTCCGGGTTCGAATCCAGAGCAGGGGGAGACGGGGACGAATAATTTCCTGTTTAATCTCTCCCCGCCGCTGCAATCGGGAAAAAAAAATTGCAGCGCTCTGGCCCACGGACGGGGGCCGATCCCGGGCTAATCCTAGTCATGGTGACCTGGGGGGGGCCCCGCGGCGCTGTTCGGGAAAGATGTGATCTCCTGCCCCCCCCCTTCAAAGCAGTTACACATGCACAGCCTGCATATGCATGCATAGCATAAAATGCATGTGTATGTACGTGTATATATTTATACACACACACACACAAACACACACACACACACACACACACACACACACACACACAAACACAAACACACACACTCGGAGGACAAGCCCCTGGAGCTCGGAGCAGAGCCCAGCTGAGCACGTCTGCCACGCTCATCTCCCGGATCTCGGCTGCTGCACTGCAGTGGAGGCAAAGAGGAAGAAGCCCTTCCGAGTCAGCAAAAGCCTCGGACAAGTGGGGTGGTGGGGGGGGCGACCGGCCCCATCCACCTCGGCCCTCTCTCTCTCTCTCTCTCTCTCTCTATCCAGTAAGTGAATCACTCCGCCCTTCCCCCGGTGCAGCCCGCCGGATGACTAAGCGCGACTCGTCCCCGTTTCTGTTTTTTTGGTTTTTGCGCCCCCCCCCCAGAGAAAACAGGCGTGCGGTGGACACCGCGAGGTCACCGTGGACTAGAGCGCGAAACCACTTTAATTCAACACCGTGAACGCCCGTCGTGTCCGGGCGATATCCACGGGACACCGCAGCCCTGTCACTTACAAGTTAAAACGCCGGTCATGTGCCATCGAATCTCCCCCTCAGCCGGCTGGACTTTTGTCGCCGCCGGTCGGAGAGCGTTGCTTTTCCCGCCGTGTTAAAAAAAAAATCAATTTTGAAATGCGGCGGGAGGGATTCTTCCCCCCATTGTTTCGCTCATTGCCTTCCTACGGGATAAAAGGAAGGTAAAGGAGAGAGAGGAAGAGACCACGGGCGACATTAATGCTGCTCGGGGATTAATAGATTTCAGAAGCGTGGGACTAAACCGCCAGACTATCTCCGGGCGCCGACACCTGTTTGTTGTCTGAACGGTAACCTGAGCAGATTAATATAGACAGCAGCGATTTAACAATAGAGATATCACAGCGCCGGCACCGTAACCCCGCCAGCTGCCGCATACTTCTGGGGATTACTTTGGGTTTTGCCGGCTCACCTGCGGCTGCAGCCAACGGCGGCGGCACTGAACCCGTATCCCCGCCAGCTCACCTCCTCTAAGCACCAGCACGCTGACCTCGCTCCCCACCGGCAGGTCTTTGAGGATGTCCACCACCTGCGAGTGGCTCAGCGTCTGGACGTTCTGCCTGTTGATCTCCTTGATGACGTCGCCCTTCAGCAGGCCGCGGCACCACTGGGCGTCTAGGATCATCTTCACCTTCTGGCCCAGGGGGCAGTCGGCGATGGCGAAGCCAAAGCCCCCGGGGCCTTTCACCAGCGGCACGCTCACCAGCTCCGGCTGCAGCAGGGTGGACTCGGGGCCCTCCTGGTTGGCGAGGTGAGGGGGGAGGTGCTGCTGCTGCTGCTGCTGCTGCTGCTGCTGTTGGTGGTGGTGGTGGTGATGGTGGTGGTGGTGCGGGTGAGGAGGGTGATGGTAGTGGTGGCGCCCTCCGTTGGTCATGGGCGGCACCGCGGCGGTCTGCCGGGAGAGGGTCCCTCCGTCCGGGACCGCGTGGTGAGCGTCCTGCGGCGCGGCGGCAGCGGAGGGGGAAGGGGAAGCGTCCTTGGGGGCGCGGGGGCCCCCCGGCGCCTCCTCGCTGCCGCTGGAGTCCTCGGGCAGGGGGTAGCCCCGGCACAGGACCATGTCCACGTACTGGTTGATCGGGATGGACTGGAACATCTGCACCACGTCGGCATGGGTCTTCCCCAGCACGCATGTCCCGTTGATGTCCACGATCACGTCACCTAAGAGGAGGACGACGAGCACATACACACCGAGTGTGAGAACGGTGGGAACAGAGAAACTGCGCGCGTCGACACAAAAATGCAAATTTAAACAAGTAGAAAATAAAAGAGGAGATAACGATGCCACTGACAGAGATATCCCAACAAGTGAAATGAGATTCATGCAGCCGGTTTGCTTAAGTGGAATATGTATCTGTTCTTCTCTGAAAAAAGGAAAAATGAAGAAGGAAAAAAAAACCCCAGTAGCTTTTAATGGGGATGAGAGAGCGTGAGGGAGAGTAAAATAGAACAAGATCACTGACATGCTGTTCTCTTCTTGCTCCTTTCATCTCCTTGTGCGAAGGGTGGGAGGGGGATAGGATGGGGGGGGGGGGGTTCTCATCACCCCGGCCTGGCGGACGGTCGGCTGAATTGCTGACTGGCTGGTTGGCCCGGAGCCCAGAGGAGGATTCAGCCCACCTATGCAATCGATACCCTCTCCTCTCCACAAACACGGCCAAGGGGCTTTCGCTCCTGAAATGAGCTCCGTATCCAAACGTAGCGCCTGTACCGTTACCGCACACGGTCCCTAATGAGGGTTCCAGCAACCACGCATCCACGAGATAAGAGAGGCACGGTAAGCGAAAGATTAAAAAGAAAAAGAGAGGAAAGAAAAAAAAAGGCTCGAAAGTTCAGAAAATTCCCCATTTAGCAAAAACGGAAAACGCTCTTGGCCTGCGCCATTCAGACTTGAAGACAGCCGCGTGAAGTTGTCGCAGTCCGCCGCTTTCCGTCACGACCCCGACAAAATTAATTACGTTCATTTTTTTTGATTAAATAAATTACCCTCCTTCTCTGGGGGGCGGGGGGGCTATAATTTTTGAGAATAATTACTCTCCCGCTTGCCGCTCTCATGTTGATTCTCGGCGGTGGCGGCGGCTCCGGCGTGGGGCCGTGGGAGTGTTCGCTGCAATTAATACCACTGTAATGTGAAATCAAATTGCAAAAAAACCCCGAATAAATAGATAAATAAATAATCACCATAAGCATGTGGTCACGGTATTTATATATATATATATATATATATATATATATATATATATATATATATATATATAATAAAAGGGAATTTTATTGAGCCGCTAACATGTGGGGGCTTCCACGCTAGTGCTTGGCGGGACTGGCGGCAAACATGTCCCTCCGTCACGGGCTTTGAGGCGCCTTCCTCCGGATGAGCGTGCCTGTCGCCCCCCCGGATCACAGAAAGACATCCGGTCTGCAGGGCCTATTAAACCTCCAATATATGGTGGCGTAAAAAACCTGGGTGTCGACCATAAACCGAACGCAGCCTTTATTGACGGACGCCTCCTATTTTTAGATCCGCTCCGCTGAACGCTGCCTGCAACATTAATTTTCCCCCGTTTTTTGTTTTTTTTTTGTCGCTGTGCTCGATCGAGCAATGTGACATTCACGGCGAGATGCCCGTTCTGGTTGTTTTTCTCATCGTGTTCGCCCGTGTGTACTCAGGATACAAAAAAACACCGCTCTGTGCACAGTACATGCACGACGATGCCAAGCCAGGGTGTCAGTGTGTGCACAGAGCACACATGCCAATGGTCTGGATGCGACACCGGATTACGTTTTGTTTTATCAGACGGGTAGATGCCTGTTTGTCCCCCGGGAACTTTTCTCCCTCTGGCGTTTCCTCCTTGTACGACTTTGCATTGGGGTCATGTGCAGCAGGACGGCCTTGAACTACCAGACCGGGGCGCAATCCAGATACTGCAGTGAAATGTTATAAACGTTAGGTCCACTGGGGACGGGGGGAAGGGGGGGGGTTACCTGAGGCGATCTTGTTGTCATGTGCAGCGGGCCCGTCCGGGAGGACGTTCTTCACCTGGAGGAACTCGTCAGGTCGGTCTCCCCCGATGATGGTGAAGCCGAAGCCCTGGGGGCTTTTTCGAAGCGCCGTCTGCAGGATTGAGCCCTGCAGCTGAGAGGGATCTCGCGTGAAGCCCCGCGCCTCCCTACCCGGCTCTTCTGTCCAAAGGGAAGATGGAGGGGAAAAGAAAAAACATGAAAAATTAGAGAAAGACCGGCAAGAGGAAACGGAGAAAAACATCTTTAACAGCGTAATTACTGTAATTACCACACACTAAATATATTCTGTTTATCCACTCGAAAATACTACACATTTCTAGTGTAACAGTAGATAACGTGACATATAAAAGAGAATAGAAAATTCAGCAATTATGTAGAACTTGGAATGATGTCAGCACCATTAATTCTATAGATGAGAGCGGCGCATCCCTAAAGATCACAGATTCATAGCACGCGCATGTTTTCGAAAATGAGCACGGGAAGCAGAGGCGAGGAGCTTCCTCGTAAATTGCCATCCGTCTCCATCATGACCACGTTTTAGGCGGCGACGACACATCCGACGGTAAATCACTCACCGCTATTAACCGCGCAAAACACCCGCGCTTTAAGAGCAGAACGAAACAAGAAACACAAACTCCCACGTCTACTTCTCCGCTCACGAAGCCGATAAACATCCCGTCGTTACGAGACGTCTACGTTTCGACCGCTCTGTGCAGGCGACCCCCCCCCCCGCGGCGGCCAAATGTTCACCCCGGGATGCTGGGGTGCCCCACAGGATGTGCAAACGGGGCAAACCACATGGGAAATGGGAAAGGCATTATATTAGACAGTGTGTGTGTGTGTGTGTGTGTGTGTGTGAGAGAGAGAGAACAGAGCGAGCCTTGACAGAATGAGGGAAACTCTAGCTAAATCCCGAACGGCCCCTCTCCTGCGATGGAAGCCTGTGAGATATATGTGGCATCCGTTGCCTGCTGGGTTTCTCCTCTGACAGTTCCCACACTGATGGATGGTCGGACATCAATCTCATTAGGGAGGCCGCAGATAGAACCCCCCCCACCACCACCACCACCACCACCCCCGGCCCCCTACACCACCCTCAATGTGTCATGGGATTGCGATTTGCATAACTGCATAGCAATTGGCGACTGAACGTGACCGCTCTGAAGCAAAAAGACAAAAAAACAAACAAAAAAAAAAATCGTGCCAAGTATAATTAAGTGGACAATCGTGCATTGACGCTGCGCCAGAGAGAGAGATTTTCACAATTGTGTGTGTAATTTAATGTAAAGTATCCACCCCCCCCCAAACCCCCCTGTCCCCCGTTGACAACTCAAGGTGTGAGCATGTGTGTAATGTGAACGCTGTTTGACAGGATAAGGCCGCTTCAGACTCCGCACGCTTTCAGTGTTCACACACTATGTCGAGAACCTGTCAACACTGTTTCTTACATTATTGCCATGAAAGCAACACTGACATTGGAGCAGGGAGGAAGTTGGGGGGGGGGGGGGGGGGGCAAGGGGAGGGGGGGGGGGCTGGGATGGAGAGGCGGCTACACAACAGAGCCATGTTTACATGGTCTTGATTAAGCTATGGGCCACAAAGGGACGGTCTGTATTCTCGAGGGTGGGGGAGTGTGTGATTATATGAAATGTCAGACAGGATTGTCAGCGCTGTAATTACGGCTTGAGAGCAGCGCAGCGCTGCACGGCTTCGTCTGGGAGGTCAGGACGGTCGGCCCCTGTCAAAACAGCGTTTAAGACGCCGCCTCACGCACGACCACGCAGCTCACGCAGGACCACCAGCCGTTAATTCTCACTAATGAGGGGCGGCGGGAGGGAGCCGGGGGCGGTGTGTACGCGGCGCGCGCCATCGTCCGATGACCCACGGAGGGGCTCGGCGGTGGATGGGGGGGGGTGTGCAACAGAGTGAGGCAGACAGTTCTGTCCAAGGGGGGTGTCTGAAATACAGGGGGCCAGTTGTAGAATACTAATGCGGCCATACAGAGGAAAACGCACGACGATTTCCTGCTCGCGTTGCAGCGAGGAGGGTCTCCCGCCCACCGACCCCACCCCCCCGCCCCTCGCCGTTCTGAACGAGGGATCTCTGACCCGCGGCGGACGGCCGGGGCTGGAGCGGCGTTTCCGAGGGAGCTCGGAGGGCCGCCCCATTTCAGACCTACTTGTCAAAAGGAATTCAGCGGCCCAGCCAAGCACTGCTCCATTATTCAAATTGAATATCATTGCTTCAGAGGCTACGGGCTGTTTATCAGCGGCCTGTCGACTGTGAGAACGTCTCCCTGACAGACATCTCAGCGCGACAGCGCTGATAAAAGCGCTCCAGTGTTTGGACAACGCATCTAATGGCTCGTTACGTGGGTCCTTTTCGTTAGAGCCAGAACCGTGGGGCCGGAACCTGCGTCTCTGTGACACTGCTGCCTGAGCCGGCGGAGGGACGGAGGGAACCGAGCCCAGGGCGAAGGCCACTGACCCGAGGCTCGACGGGCCGCGCTGCTGACATTTCAGCTTCACCCGTTGTCAGCTTATCTGCACAATGACTCCCGCCATTTTTGGTTCTCACAGCCATTCTTGTGTAATAAAATGTTCTGTAGTTATGGCGGAACTCTGCCCGTGATAGGTTTCGCTGGAGGGCCGCTAGTTAATCCCAGAGCCCCATGGAGGGCAATCGGACCGAGTAACATAGAAACAGCAAAGAAGCTAACACGCTAGCAGCTCTGTTAGGCTGTAACTATGCACGCACAGCTGCACTTTGAGCTAAATGCTACTGTTAGCATCCTAACATTAACACTTTGAGCTAAATGTTAATGGTACCAAGCTAACGCTTTCACATTGCGACATTGCGAGCGAGGTGACATCATGTTCATCCTCTTAAATTAGTTTGTTAGCCTTGCTAATTAACTAATTAACTAATTAACAGTTCTTAATTAGCACAAAAGACAAAGTGTCCTGGGGAGGAGGGGATTGGTGGCGAACGGATTCTACGGCGTGAGGCGTTTGACTCAAAGCCACAGATGTCATCCTCATGGTGGCGATAAAGTCAAAATCTGGGTCTGACCGGCGACAGTAGGATTCAGTAATGAATTCCGTGTCAGTCCATCCAGGAGTTGTTGGGACACTTTGGCCTGGGCCAGAGGGGGTAGACTCACTTCATCATCCCTAGACTCAGGCTACTAACGTGGCTTAAAACCAGAGGATACGTCTCTGAGAATAATATAAAAATATGACTCTGATTTCTCATGATGATCATAAAGATCCAGGCTGAATCTGAATATGTGCAACTTCGTGCTGCATCTCTGCTTCTCTCTTACATTCCAGGAAGCAATTTAGAGCAAATGATCTCACTTCCTGTCCATTTCCGATGACCTGCTGGAGGAGGAAAACGTCCCGGCCCACAAACTAAACACTGACGTTTAATTCAGACCGTCGCAAAACTGACCCGGGATCTGTATGGAAACCGCGATACCGATATCTGTCGTGTGGAGATTCTCCGAAACGGACTTTCTCCGCCTGGAATTCAGACCGAAACCATCATCTCACTCAACCGCGGCTCCTTCCTCATTTGTAATCTACTCTAAACAACGTCTGCAGTGTGCTCCAGACGACTGGGGTGGGTGGGGGGTGGGGAGGGGGGCGCATTTTACCTGAGGGCACGGCTGCCTGTGGCGGCGCTGGCGGCGGCGGCGGCGGCAGTCCCGCCGCTGCAGTGGGCGCGTCGCTGCTCAGCTTCCTCTTCGCTTCCAGTACCGGATTCTCAAACTGGGTCTTCTGGTTGATGTGGCTGTGCCGGGCGATTTAAAAAAAAAGAATAAAAAAGGGGAAAACAAAACAATAAAAACAAAACAGGTGAACCAGAAGTGGAAATAGCAGCAGTAGCTGCAACATAGATCGTGGAAGCGAACAGCAAACGTTTTTCTGCCCCGTTTCTGTCGGCGCCCTGCTCGTCGCACATCCCGCTGCCGACTGACGCAGTCGACTGACGCAGACTGACGCAGTCGACTGCACGCGGCCTGCGCTGCCAGCCGACGGGCCCCCGCCTTTGCATCCATCCCCGGTTCTTACCTTTTTGACCTCGCCGAGCACAGCATGTCCACGCTGTTGAATCTGCCATCTGCCCGTCATGCAAAACCCGTTTTATTTGACTACGAGGGCTGGAGGTGACATCGACACGCCGGGTTGAAAAGAAAAGCGCGTCACGGAGCATGTGTGGCCATGCTCCTACTAATGAACCGGAGGACACGACACCGCCTTTGCCAAAAGGAGCAGAAGAACCGACAGCATGTCCAGTGAATTCACGTAGAATTGGAGGGAGAGGATCAGGGGAAACGTTTGCTGCGATACGCCGCACGTCATAAAGGGATAAACATCTGCTCGCTGTAAACGCAGGATCAAAAAGTTTCAATAAACTGTGGACGGATGTAAACGGCGCCGTGTCATTTATGGCATCACGCAGCCCGGGAACGGCTCGTTCAACCACAAGCGTTCAAAAATAAACACAAAGAAAACAAAAACAAAAAAAACCCGAGGTCGAGGGTCGCGGTTATGGCGCCGCCAGCGTAGGCTTCACATCTACGTGCTCGTGCTCTCTGCGTATGACTCATGCACATTAAGTCTGAAGAGATAACCCCCCCCCTTTCATTTACTTGCCCCCGCTCTCAGCCTCACTTTTCTCGCTCCCTAATTGCCACACCTCGTGTCTTTTCTTTTTTTGTGTGTGTGTTTGCCGCGGTCGAGGCGAATAATGAGACTTTGTGTCGCGCTGTCGCATTCAGTCGCTCATTCACAACAAAATTTTTGACAGACAAAGAGACGGAGACGGAGGAGAGGCAGCCTCTCGGTGACCCTCTCGCATAAATGGGCACGTTGAGCCCCCCCCCCCCGAAACTGCCTGCAGGTCTCTCCCTCTTTGTCCACATTAATGGGTCTAAAATGAAACATTGTGCTCCTGTTTACGCTCTCGGGATAGGAATGGAATCTCGCCCTTGTTTCCCTCCTGGGGTCCCTACACGTTCATTGTCTGCCATCTTCACTGTCTCTTCTCCATCACATAAACAAAACATACACACACACACACAAAGCTGTAACCCACCATAGTTATCAGTATGGACATAATTGCTCCCTGCAGGACTGTGGGAAACTACTGTATGGACAATAGCATAACATGCACCTATCACATGTCCCACAAGTCCATAGAGAACCAACAACACCGGGTTTCACGCTGCCGCACATCTGGAATTCAGGCGATACGGCGTTGAGCTACCGAAGACGCGAGCGTGATAGCGCAGATCTCGTCCCGCGAGAGCGTGTGTTGGCGAGAATGAAGCGGGCAGACGCGGCTCCAGGGGGGCCGCACAGGTGCAGACCGAAAAGGGCGCAGATAGAAGCGTGCAGCCCTCCCGGCCCAGATTCACAGCAGTGCACTCACTTGGTAGTAGTAGCCTGAGGGTCCTCAATCCTTCTCCCCCGCCTAGGGGCAGAGGGGGGGGGGGGGCACAAACAGGGAAGAGTTGGACTCAAATCACTTCAGATACTGTCGAGGCACTGCACGGACAATTGGACACGCGCAATGAGGCGTGTTGCTTTGACTGGCAGCTGCACGGCGCGCTCACCTGCACCTGCACCTGCAGGAGGCTGCCTTTCATTTGTCACTGTCTGTTTGAGTCTAATACACAACGTAGTGTGTGTGTGTGGGTGGGTGTGTGGGTGGGTGTGTGGGTGGGTGGGTGGGTGGGTGGGGGTTGGGGGGTGGGGGGCTGGAAAAAAAATAATACCCCTCTCCCTCCAGTGGCGTGTTATGTGTGTGCAACATCCCGAGTTCTTGCCGTTCTGTGGGACAAACACATGTGTAGCATTTGGGGGGGGGGTGTCTTTACGCAAGAGGGGCCACAGAAAATTGCCTTTCGAGAGATGCTGCACTGATGAGCTCCCCGTATGTGTCCCAGAAGCCATTAGGAGGAGAGGGGTGGACCGGAGACGGGGGGGGGGCAGCGGCGACGGCGTTGGCGTTTATGCTGTGTCACCAGAGCGACTGCGACCAGGCTGCTCGGTCTCCGTCTGTTAGCCCCAGCGCCCCCTTCGGAGAGGCAGGCACCGCCGCTCATGCGCTCACCGCTCTGTGCAGCAGGGAGCTGGGTTGAAGTGGAAGCAAGAGTGTGTGTCTGCGTGCATGTGTGTGTGCATGTGTGTGTGTGTGTGTCTGTGTGTGGGTGGGCGGGGGGAGAGTACATGAGTGGGACCGAGGGGGATAAGTTTCCCGTACAAGCGCAACCACCACAGGACTATCTGCAGATATTGTCTCACCTCCTTCCTCGCATCTCTCCGGAGGCTTGGCTTTCTTGGCGAGGCGGGGATCCAGCCACGTCGTTGTCTTGCTGTTGTGACTGGAGCACAAAGACAGAGACAGGCCTTTAGGCACGGTAAGAAAAAATAAAAAAATTATTGATATTAAAAACATTTAAGATACCGTGACAATTCGCCAATTAGCAGTGGTGACTCTCAGGAGCCACTTTACCCAGGAGCCATCCCACCACCTCCGACTAACGGAGCTAAAAGCTCCCTGGAAATAGAAAGTGTGGCTAACTTCTAATCTTCTGGGATTAAATGGCTCATTAAAGAAGCCTTTAAAATATTAGTGAAATTTCAACAGAGCCTCAGATGACCCTGCGAGGTACAAGGAAGAGAGAGAGACCAGAGATTGACCAGAGAAGGACAAGAGTGAGCGCTCGCAGACATTATAAGAGAGAGCGGGTCATGGGGGGTCGGCGGACTCCACTTAGCCTCTTGTGTCTCTCTCGCCGGCAGAGAGAGCTATCGATTTAGCAGCGGGCAGCGGCGCCTCACCTGGCTCTCTCGCCGTCCTCGGCATTGACCGGCTGCCGCACGCTAACCGTGGGGCCAGGTGAAGAATGCGCGGGCCCGCCAGGCTAACCCCCCCCCCGAAAGCCCAGCCCGCGCACGGCTTCCTCGTTCGGCGGGGGAGGTTCAACCCAATGGCACGAGGGGGCACTAACTGGGAGAGTACTGGGAATGGGAATAGCACCATGCTGATGTAATGGGAGAGTAATAGGACCAAAACAAGGCAGGGACAGTAGCAGAGGAGAGGCTACTTACTCTATGAAATAGACCATGCCGGTCTCCGTGTAGGCCATCTCCCAGTTCTTGGGCAACGGCTCCTGGCTTTCGTCCGGCGCGTTCCACACGCGCGGGTCCATGGCCCCGGCCGACTGGCTGTAGCTGGGCACCGTCCTCCTCCACTCGGCCTTGTCCCTGTGCTCTGGGGCCCGGCACGGGGAGAGGGACACGGGCATGGAGACGGAGAGGGGAAGGGGTTGGGGGCAGGGGTAGGGGAGGTGGTAGAGGGAAAAGGAGACAGGAGGTGAGAGCGTGGCGCCATTGGAGCTCCTCTGGGCTCCTCGCATTCTCTCCCCGCCGCTACCACTACCGCCGCTGCTGCCGCCGCCGCTGCTGCTGCTGCATCCACCGCCGCTCGAGCTGCTGCTCTTCCTCTCTGTACACACTGGGTGGACTGTTACATCCACAGGAGAGAAGGGGTAGAGAGAGAGAGAGAGAGAGAGAGAGAGAGAGGAGAGTACACAGAGAGGGAGAAAGGACGGACGCGCAGCAATTGCCATAGGATTTGCATGTCAGCAGCGATGTACCAGGAAACCGCCTCCGGGGCGAGGGCAGAGCTGCCCGGCGCCCCGGCCCGGTCGCGAGCGCGGCGCGGCTCCGTCGGCATCACGCGGGCCGCTAAATGTGCGCGGTTTATCTTGCGATCTCGACGTCTGCGCGTGGGCGCCCGTCTGCAGGTTCCCGTCCGCCCGCGCGTCTGACCCGGCTTCACCGTGGGCACCGATGATTCGGCCTTTTTCGGCCGCGGCATCCGAACGGCAGAGATGGGAAGTGACAGCTGTTGACTGGGAGAAGTCAAGATTTTTTTTTTTTTTTTTTTTTGTGCTGGAACATTTTTTCCCCCCCTTTTTTTTTTTGATAGGATGGAACCATGGGGGGGGGTGTCCTCCACTTATAAAGCCGGGATAAATGACTCCACGCAGACAACTAGCTCCGGGCTATTGCCGCTTTCCCGCCCGCGGCGTGCAGGCTCCACGGACGGACGAGAGTTTCTCAAAAAGGACGCAAAGGGAAAACAGGCGCCCGCGGTAACGCACGGATGTTATTGAGCTACCTTAAAAGCACAGTCATGGCCACGGCTCCTGCTTTCTGTTGTACGACCGACATCGCCAAAGGTATGACAAAGGCATTTAAAATGAATTAATAAAAAAGCGCCTGGGATGCGACGACTCGTGAACCATGCGAGTGACATATGTCTGCACTGAGTGGGGTTTCTTGGCCGCCATTGTCACGGCCCAAGGCCACGAATATTCCCTCTGACATTGTTTCTCTCTCTCTCTTTTTATTTTTGCATGAGACCGTGTAAAGATGTCCTCCCTCTCCAGGGGCCGGTTCATACTATAAATACATTATCCTCAAATATGATTTACATTAGCCTGTAACTGTACGTTCCAGACGGCTGGTGGGGGCCGGTGTACGTTCTGTTCAAATACAGCGACGTGACAGTGACGGCGACGACATCTTAGTGTCGAAGATGTTCTCGTTTTCATCGAACCGAGAAAAAAACAAAAACAAAACTAAGCTCAAATTTCAAAAAGGTCTTGTTGCTGCATCGCTCTGTATTTTCTATTTTAAACTACGTTAAATGTGCTGCACATCTTTATACAGTATTTTGGTAGTTATCCTCAAGAATAAAAAAATAAATTATATATAAATATATATATATATATATATATAAAAATTGGCGAAATGCACGGGACAATTGCTGTTTCCACAGCTCCGGGTCTTCTGGCACAGAGAGGCTCACTTGGCTAACGATGTACGTCGGCGGTGCCCTGCTGCAGCGGGGGCCAGGGCATGTTCGGGGCTGGTTAGGGGCCAGTCACTGAAGCCATGGGGGGGGGGCTGCTCCAGCTGAGGCAGCAAAGAGCCAGAAGCCGCCACTTTGTGCAGTTGGGCTGTTTCGTGCCTTGTTTTGTTTTTTACGACGGACCGATGGGTGCCGAAAATAAAAATGATTCCATGTGAGCTGTTATTGCGTAACGCGTCGGCAACATAACGCCCGGCCCGTCGTTACCTTTCTATTTTGCGTTGTTCCGTTTATGTGTTAGACAGCTGTCGGAGGTTTTTCTAACTACTTTTCGGTATAAGGACAGGGGATCACCATTAGCCGAAACCCACTCTGATTTTCTTGTTTGTGCCGAGAGCCATGCGAGGACATCCTTGCGGGGAATTCAAACAAGGACAAAGTCTATCCCTCCAACCAAGGCAGCCTCTATTGATCTCAGGCAGACTTTGGCTACTACTTGACTCTGCACGGGCTGTGATTTAGTGCTGACCTTGCATGCAGAAGAGCTAATCCTGAGAATGTTTGCTCAGAGAGGAGAATGATAAGGAGGGAAGAAGAAAGGCCTTGCTGTTTTGCATTTTGAGGATAATATAATGAACCTCGCGACGGGGGAAAAAATAAAAAAATAAAAAAATAAATAAATTAAGCAGAGGAGAAATGCCGGGGTTCTAAATCGGAGAATATCAGTATGGAGCCCGGCTGCATTACAAGTAGCTGTAAGAACCGTGGAAGTGGAGGGAGGAAAAAAGAAGAAAAAGAAAAATCAAAGGCGGCGGTGTCTCTCACCAGCCAGGCCGTTGACCATGGGGGGCCTCTCCTCTTCCTCCTCCTCCTCCGGCGCCGCGCTGTCCTTTCTGTCCATCTTACTGACGGAGGTGGTGCGCTTCCGCTGCACCTCCGTGTCGAACTCCTCGTCAAACAGGACCTGGTCCACCAGGTCGGGCTGCACGGGGCTGGGCTCCGCGGGGGGCTTCGGGGTCCCGTAGTAGTTGCCTGGTGGAGAGAGGGAGACGGAGACGCGCAAAACACACTGGTGAATATGTTTCGGTTAATATGTGGAGGCCTCCCACAACCTTTAACTACACCCTGGCCAGAAATAACCCTCATACTCGGACTGACCCGCATGACTGGGAAATTGCAGGACAACAGTGTTTTGAACACTTTCCTACTCTTTTGAGAAGGTTTTGTCCTCAAGGGTATAGCAATAACAAGACCACCATGCACATGCTCACACACGCACGCGCACACACACACACACACACACACACACACAGTCCCACGGATTAAATCCACGAGGGAGGAACTACGAGTCTCTGTTTCGTCCTCTGAACGCCACAGAACGCTGAGAGACGACTGAGCAGGAAACCACACTGTTGATACCGGATCGAGCCGGACCGTGACTTTTGTTCTTCAAAACACATAGACGAGTCCTTTTGTCAGCTTGGAAAAAAAGAAAAAATCCCATCTGGCAGAGCAGCGCTGCTTGGAAGCGGGCGAGGCCAAGCTGTTGCCGTCATAAGGCCCCGGGTTCTGAAATCATCTCTTGGACAAGGGAGAGCCCCCCCCCCCTTTTCCCCTCAGTTTCGACGAAAAAGGCCGACTGGGAGACGGAAAGGTTGTTGTTTTCTTATGATATATTTATAACTCCTTATATATGTACAAAAAAGGTTTGCGTCTATTTACTCTGTAGTGTATTTTTAAATGTGGCAAAATGTAAGTTTTTACACAAGTTACTATTATTATTATCTCGGTTAGTATAATGATTCACTGATGCTTTAGTCCCCTCCCTCAGATCAAAGCCATCAAGGCCTCGGCTACAGTAACGTCATATTTACTGCTCCACTCCGAGAGGAGCTGCAGCTGCAGCATTGAGCCAAAGGTAGGTTCTCCTTTTCAGTTCCCCCTTCACCAGCCTGCCTCTGCTGTCGCAGGTGCTATCCAACTATAGGCGAGGGGGTGACCCACTTTGCCACTCGCCGCCTCTTCCTCCTCCTCCTCCCCCTCCTCTCTCCCCAAGCAGGAAAACAGAGGAATCAGGCTCAGGGCTGCAGGGATGAACTCACGGGTGTCAGTGGGTCCTCCGCCGTTCGCTATACAGTTTGGCGCCTGGTGAACTGAGCCGTGTCAGAGGCAGGGAATCGTGCTTGGACGGTCGAGGCAGCTGATCGGGAGAAGCGAGAAGAGAGTTGGGAGAGTCAGGAGAGGTCAGGAGGAGAGAGAAAGGAAAAAGGTAAACGAGAACAGGCGAGCCTGGAGGCCATGAAGGTGAGAGGAAAAGCAAGACACGATGCAATTAAAGTTCCTACACAGAGCAAAACGAGGAACAATCCGCGTTTCCTCGATTTTAATATCTCTCGTTCGAATAAATATCTTCAAAAGCCTTGTGTTTGCAATGTGGAGTTTAAGATTAAAGAAAAGAAAAAGGTAGGATACGGATTGACTGGTAAATACAAAGGTAAAATTAACCTTCACTACTTGACTTTACAGCTGAGTAGTTTTTTTGTTTGTTTTTTTAAAATACGATACTTGAATTTTATTTAATGTAAAATGCGTTTACAAAGCGCCAATTCATCCGACTGTGCATTGGCATTATCGTATTCCTTGGAAGGTAATTACATTAATCCGCGTTTTGATTTAAAAGCGTGTCTCGGCTTTGTATTAATACATTAAATCCTGCACCGGGTTTGCAAATTGCGGAAGCTTGGGGGTACAATGAGAATTATTAAATAGAGCATTCGCTCAGCAGCATACAGAGGCCTTGCGCCTGCGGGGAGCAGGCGGGGCGTATGGTGAGTGCAGGCGGGCCATGGCGAGCAGGCGGGGCCATGGTGAGCAGGCGGGGCCATGGCGAGCAGGCGGGGCCGTCGTCGTCATTGCACCGTACTAATGAGCCGCAATAGTACAAATAATAAAATAAACTAGGCTCTGACGGAGGATTTCTGACTTCAGATGGAAAACGCACAACGTCCGGGGGCAATTAAATAATATGTGATTTTTCTTTCTCTCTTTTTTTTTCTAACTTTAACTTAAACAATTAAGTCAGACGTCTCTTGGGGGGAGTCAGGACTTTTGGTTAAGTTCATTAAACAAGCTCGAATTTCTCGTGGCTCCTCATTATGTTTTACTTATTATTTAAACAAAATATTCTGTGACGTCCGTGCTCCCTGAGCATCTACTCCTCGCTGAATTCTTTTATTCGGTGCAGTGTAGAGTCAAATTGTAATAAAGTTATTACCTCTCATCCACAGTTCCGGCAAACAGAACCAGGATTCTTGATCCTATTCTTATTCTGATGGGTTTTATCATATCAAAGATTTCAACTCGCTGTGCAGATATAGGAGTTACATTGAATTATTAAATAGAGCAACAATGGGCCGGATCAAACAGGAGAACATTTGTGATTCTAATAGATAGATAATAAATAAATAAGTGAGCGGAAGACTAAAGAATATCAGATTAAATAACACGGGCACAACAAAACGGAAACGGTGCAGAGTGGAAACGGACAACACAGATGCCCTGATCCTAAGACTAATTACTGCTATTCACCCTGGGAGAGTCTGGTGTTCAATTAGCTCGGCTGAGAGAAAACGTCGGACGAAGCACCGAGCCGGTCGGACGCCGTCAGGAGCCAAGGTCGAGCGAGGCTTCACGTTTTTAGCTCCGATGGTCGGTCAACCGATGGGAAATACACCGGTGGCCGACGACGACTGTTTCCGTCACCGAGTCACCGTTTGCGTCATTTTCAGGCAACAAAAATTTTTTTTTTGGCTCTGGACAGTT
Organism: Istiophorus platypterus; assembly: GCA_016859345.1. Lineage (NCBI taxonomy): Eukaryota > Metazoa > Chordata > Actinopteri > Istiophoriformes > Istiophoridae > Istiophorus > Istiophorus platypterus. The sequence goes on from CM029111.1 coordinate 15,633,155, forward strand.
GACTAGACTAAAAATGAGGCGTGGAGACATATTTTGCATATTTTTTGCACTATTTTTGACATTTTGTGGACCAGATGTTTAACCGATGAATCGAGATAATATCCGGCAGGTTAACTGATGCTGAAAACAGTCGTTGGCTGGAGCCCTGATCACGCTGCCCTTGGTTTCCACACCAGGACGGTGACAGGTTGAGGCTAGAGCTATAGTGTCAGCGCCACAGGCCTTTACTTAAGCCTATGACCTGCTCGAAGACCCACGCTGCCGCTGTTGTCCGGACACATGAGGTCAGCAAAGCCTCAAGAGGAAGCGGAACTTAACAGAACCAGCGGTTGGTGGCAGATGTTGAGGTCTGCTCAGGATCATTGTCCTGTTACAGAAACCGGCCTCGCTTCGCTTTCGGTTTCTCGACCGACCGCAGGATTCGCCGACGTTCAGCGGAACCCCCGTTCCTTCTCTCTGCCGGCGCAACGCGAAGAAAGAAAACAATTAAGAAAAAGAATAATAATCTGATGATGTCAGAGCAGCTGCCCCTGAAATTACTGCCTTGGATTAAAAAGAAAGAAACAAAGAAAGAAAGAAAGAAAGAAAAAGAAGAAGAAGAAAAAAAAACCCTGGGATCCACTGTGCTAATAACTCCCCATGACTGTGTGTATGTGTGTGTGTGTGTGTGTGTGTGTGTGTGTGTGTGTGTGTGTGTGTGTGTGTGTGTATATATACATATATTTATATGTGTGTGTGCTTTTGAGAAACTGGGGAGGAACAATATCTTGCCAACGAGCTGCTGCCTAATGATGGATCCAATGTTTCATGCCCAGTCGCAAGACGCTTCGGCCGCGTGCACATCAACAATCACAGCGTAAGACACGCGGGTAGAGAGACGGTAGAGAGACGGCAGAGAGACGGCGGCAGAGAGACAACGTTAGAGAGACGGCGTTAGAAGAGAACAGAAATCGTGGTCTTTAACAGCCGGGGCCGCTGTCGGTGTGATACATGGCCACGGTTGTAGCTGCTGCTTGTAAGAAGCAGTTTCATGTCACCGTGGGGGGGTGGGGGGCGCTGGGGGGGGGGCTGTCCTGCCTTTCCTTTTTTTAAAGCTCGCCGGCCCTTTACAAGGCTGCTGCGCTGCTGTGAGACACCAGAGCTTCAATATGCAGGACCAGGGCTACGTGAGCGTTTATGGGTGAGAAAGAATGTGACTGTGGGGTGTGGGTGTGTGTGTGTGGATGTGTGTGTGTGTGTGTGTGTGGGTGTGTGTGTGTGTGTGTGCGTGTGTGTGGATGTGTGTGTGTGGGTGTGTGTGTGTGTGTGTGTGTGTGTGTGTGTGTGTCGTGCCATCTGTTTCAGTCAGCAGCTGCCAGCATGTCTCATCTCCAACTCGTGAGAAACTGGAAAAAAAAAAAAAAACCCAAACCAAAACAAAAAGCCAATAAAAGCCCAGCATGTGGACGGAGACCGGGGTCCTTCGCAAAACCCTCATTATGCCCCGTGATGGAAATTCTGGGGAGCTGTCAGGGACATTTTCGCGACGTGAAATGTGAGTAAATGGCGTTTTTTTGGTTTTGTTTTGTTTTCCTCTTGTGAAAACTTGCGAGGGCTTTTATTTCCCGGGATCAGTCGTCTCAGTCTCTCTCCCTCTCTGAGCCTGATCGGTCGCAGACCCTCGTTACCGGCTGAGGATCGGCCTTCCTCTCTGGGGCGGCGGCCGGTCCTGCCCGCTCCTCTTCCTCCTCCTCTTTGTCGGGGGGGGGGGCATCCTGCGCCCCGGCCTTGGCACGGACGCCAACGCTATACGAGCCAACCTTGTTAAAACCCGGCATTCCTCTACTGCCCGCGTGCGTTTGCGATTGCGCGCGAGCTGTTGCGCGGCCTCACGACGACGACGACCTCCCTCCCCATAAATAAACCTCCCTCCCCAGTTTTACGCTCATCCCCCGGAGTCTGTGCGGCGACGCCTGTTATAAATTACCCACCGCTCCTATCTCCACTTTCATCCTGATTTTTTTCCTCATTGAGCCGCTCTCATCCGCCCTAATCCCTCTTACTTTCGCTCGCCATCTTTTGTTCCTCCACTTCTTTTCCCTCCTCTCTCTCTCTCCCTCTTATGTTATTTGGATCCGACCCCTGTATCAGTGTTGCTGCCCTCGGTGCCGACGCGCTCCTTAATCTCCGGGGCCTCTCGTTTGCCGGTTTCCTAGGGGTTGGCTGATGTTGCTCTCGCAGCACCTTCGCGCCCTCGCTCTTCGGGCCCGTCGCCCCGTGTCCGTCTAATCCACAGCTATGCGGTTTTGTCTCAGGCCTTCACAGAGCCTGTAATACCGAAAAAAAAGACCCCTATTATAAAATGATTGTAGGAAATGTGGTCCAGCAAAACACGGGGGACGGCAAATGGCCATTTCTTTTTCTTTTTCCAGGAAAGTCCGTGATCGGCGAGGGAAATGAATTTTGTGTTGTGTGAAAAAAAAAGGGATTTCATCATCTCGATCCGCTGTTAAATTGGCCTGCGACTGCAGATGGTCGAGAGAGAATTTTTTTCCTCCTTTTTTCCCTTTGTGTGAGCCTTTTACGCTCCGCTTGCGGGCCCCCTCCCGTTCTGCGGTTTTTTCGCCGCATCCTGACAGCGAGACGCCGACCCCCCACACTGGCCCGAACCTCCGACGACGATTCCCGCGGCTTTTTCGTTTGCAAACATTGGACGGAGCCGCGCGTCTGTCGGGGCCCGGAAGGAGAACCACAGCTTTAAGAACCCGAAATCCAATCTCCGCCGGCCTCGTAGGAGAGAGTCGGAGGAGAGATCCTGTGGGTGCAGTATAACGAGATTCTCCGGCATATGGGAATCGCACCAAACGCTCACCGGATGCTGCGTTTCTGACGAGCCCCCCCCTTTCACCGCCGACCGTACCGGGCCTTCTGTTTGCCGACGTTTGATTTTCCGACAACCGCTTTTCACGGATTTCCGCCTGTCCGATCCGGCTGCTTCGTGAACGATTCACGCCGCCGGGTCTCCCCTGCAACCAGGACATGCCCTAATTCACGTACACGCACCGGCAAATCCGCACCGCCAGGGTAGCGGAGCGTTACTCGCAGCCCTGACACCTTCATCGTTCTGTGAAACCAAGAAGAAAAGAAAAAATTATTATAGAAAAAAAAAAAAAAAAACCTGGCAAACCATCTCCATGTTTCTGCTCTTGTTTAAACGTCCTCATCCTCTTCGCCAATGGTCGGGTCGACTCTGCCGCTGAGACCTGCTCGGGATGCAGAGCGAGACGGCGGAGAGCCGAAAAACGGCGAGTAGAGATCTCGTAAACGCGCAGGCTTTTTCCGCTTTTATGCCTGGTTAAAGATTTTTCACAAATAATCGAGATGAATGATGACAGACCCCTGACGAAAAAGTAGGCAGGAACCAACGCGGCCTCTCCTGAGCCCCTTGACTCTCAAAGTTCAGCTCAGTTCAGCCCAGTTCAATTCAGTTCAGTTCGGTTCGGAGCTCGTGCCACAAGAATGGGGGATTCTTTTCGCGGCGACGCGGCACGGGAACAATAAAAACGCTATAAAATGATTTAAACAAAAGTGGGAATATTGCGACCATAACCCAATAAAATGAGGAGTTTATGTGATATAAAGCTGTAACACAATATCTCCACAAAAGTCAAAGTGTTTTCAGATTTTTGCACAAGCGCCAGCGACCACAGTCCCCTTTTCATGGCCTCCTTGACCCAGGAGAACGCTTGGACATGCATCCTTCCGCTAAAGAAAAACAACATGTTGGCAGTATAGTCTTAAAAACCGCCACATTTCACAATCTGGAGCAGAAGAGCTGCAACGGCTGAAAACGGGCCCGCGGCCGGGGACGGGCCCGGCGTGGGGCGATCGCTCTCTGAACTCCTGAGTCTCCGCCCTCCGTCCGCGATGGAGACTCGGGCGGCTAATCGTCGGCTCCAAGGACGGCCGCGCGTCCGAGGGGTTCCCCGCATCTTCATCAGCGCCTTCGACGCAGGCTCAGCCGTGCCACGTTATGCAGGTAGAGGCAGAGCGGATCTATTATTCATCCCGCGGACCAGCTCGCTCGCTGAGGGTCGCGGGGGGCTGGATGTAGATTTCCGACGCCGCGTGTAAAGGGCCGGGGTTAAGTTTTGTGTTTTTCTTTTTTTTCTTTCCTCTCCAGGAACAAAAATCACCTGGGGATTTATTATCTCATCTCTTCGAAATCATAAGAGAATTAATACCCAGGACATCATGGAGGCGGGGGCAGGGGGTCACCCTCAGCAGCAGCCACGCCAGCGAGGAATCGGGGACGATGTGCTGCCATGACAACCTAATACTCTCTTCTTCCTGCCCCCCTTCATTCTGCTGTGGGAAGCAGTTTTCCCTCCCCTCCGGACGCCTTTAGCCTGTTTGGCTTTGGCCCGTTCCTCAACCGAGCTCCGGCGCCGCCGGGGAACGAAACCAGGAAGTGAAACCCAAAACACCGGCGGGTCGGCGGGTTTGCCCGTGGTTTTTCGTGCTTTAATGGCGGTAGATGTGTGATTTTTTTTAAACTTATTTATCTTTTAGCACCGATTCAAAGGCTAATCTACTGTTAAATCGATCTCTATAAACAGCGTTTACAACCTATTCGTGTAGGATCGTTTGGTTACCGTGGTAACCTGCATGTACATCAGCACACGAGCGTCAGTGGGTTTTATTAACACATCAGAAAGTGAATTTTAAAAAATAAGCGATCGGCAGCTACTCATTAAAAAGTAAGAGAAGTTTAGCGATCAGAAAGTAACTTTCCTCCCTGTATTATTATGCCGAGCCCGTTTTATTTTTTTCAGCCTATTTCTTCCTATTCCTCACTATTCACAACATGAAGGTCAAGGTGACGTTGCGGCCTTGAATGATAATGCTCGGTTATTTCTCGCCAGGCTCATTTGGTGAATATAAATACCCACATAAAAGTAGGCAGCTAGAGTGCAGTCGTGTCAGCAAAAGCCAGCGTGAACTCGAAACGGAGCAGAACCGAATGATATGGATGTTTCCCTTTGTTTGTTGGTTATTTTTATTTGATCCCCATCTGAACAAAAATGAGAGTAAAAAAGAAATGACGACAAAAAAAGAAATGACGACAAAAAAAGAAATGACAACAAAAAAGAAATGACAACAAAAAAAGAAATGAAGACAAAAAAAAAAGAAATGACAACAAAAAAGAAATGACAACAAAAAAAGGGAAATGCCAACATGAACAACTGGAATTCACCAAAATAAAACAACCCCCCCAGAAAAAAATGATGATTGGTGATGATTTAATGACTTGGATCAAAAATATTATATTATCATTATGTGTGTGTGTCTGTGTGTGTTTGTGTGTGTGTGTCTGTGTTTGTGTGTGTGTGTGTGTCTGTTAGTGTGTGTGTGTCTGTGTGTGTGTCTGTGTGTGTGTTTGTGTCTGTTTGTGTGTGTGTGTTTGTGTGTATCTGTGTGTGTGTGTGTGTGTGTGTGTGTGTGTGCGTGCGGGACATACCATCATAGGTGCCGCTCTCCAGCAGCAGCCCGCTCTCCTCCAGCTCGCGGAACTCCCCCACGCTGATGAAGTTGTAGTCCACGCCGGGAACCTCCCCCTCTCTGGGCTGCCGGGTGGTACCTGCCGATAGTGACGCGGTTTGAGACGGAGGGAACATCCAGACAAGTGGGACTGGTGTGTGTGTGTGTGTGTGTGTGGGGGGGGGCCCTGAAAGTGACACTGTTCCCAACATGCTCACGGGGATGTGATTCAAGTCCAAATACAGCACTCGGGAGACGAGTGTGTCGCTACATCATGAATAGTCAACAGGCCGCCAAGCCACAAATTCATTATTCAAGTGTGAGACAGGGGAACGAGATCATCCGGCGGCGGCAGCGGCAGCGGCTGTCAGGATGCACAGGAAGTGGGACTGATGATGATGATGACGACGGTAACCAACAGGACTTAAATGGCACACTTTGACTCCGCTCCGCTCTTATCCCTCAAGGACACAACCGCACGAACGGAAACATGGGGGGGGGGCTTTCAGTCAGGTGTACGCCGTGTGCTCGAAAAACCCCGGACGGGACCCGACTCCACCGTCGACCCCCCACCACCCACGCACTTTGTCGGGTCGCGGTGCTGCCTTTTTCGGACAACGCTCACCAACAGGGTCACCCCCCCCCAAACCCTGCGTGTTTCCACGGCAACAGGGACGGCCATCAAACCGAGGAACGTACGCAGTGGCGGCCTGTCGGCACGACGCCACTGTGCCGCTGGAAAGAGCGATTTATGCAGAACCGTTTCTGCTACATCCCGTTTAACGACAGACCAGAACAACAGATCTGGTAACAGGCCTGTAAGCTTCCGTCCCCGGGGGCGCCGTCGCGGTTGCCGGGCCTGCGGGGGGCGCTCGTAAAACCCGACCTAAACTCTCCGAGGCCGCAGGAGTGAAAAAAAAAAGAAGGAAAAAAAATGGGGGAGGAAAAACAACACAAACCAAAATGCTGACGCGTTTTCCGGTGCATTGTCTCCTGCGTGCCGGTGGTTTACGGGTCAAGGTCGACCTCCCCGCGTCCTGAGGCGGCGACCGCAAGGGTTCCAACCGTTTTTTTCTTCGTCTCCCATTTCATCCTCCTTTTTTTGTAATTTCCACATTACGACGTCTGCCTCTTCCTCCTAAAACGAGACGCTTTTCCGAAAAGCGGCGTTCCGTCCCGGCGTTTCTCCGGTTCCCGTAAAGCCGCAGCCGTCACACAGCAATCGGCCACAACCGCCGCTGTGGCCACGAGCGCCGTCACCCTTCGCCGCGTCGGCGCTCTCGTCCAGGAGACGTCAGGGACGTATCGTTAGGAAGACGATTCTTCTTCCTCTGTTTTTTTTGGCTTTTCTATCAAGTCCCCCGACTCCAGTTTGTTCGCCGTCGTCTTAGATGTAATCAGAGCTTCTTTTCTTTTATGGTACCTCGGCTGAACTCCTCTGCTATTCTGGCTGCGCTGCAGGCGCCGGGTTATTTTCTCTAAGAGTTTAATAGGACACCCTCCCCCCCCCACCCCTACCACCACCACCTCCACCACTCTCCATCCTTTCTCTGTGTCAACATCCATCCTGACTGTGGTGCGAGCCATCACATCTGAAACAACTTAGTCCATCGCATAGACCAATCTTTTCTGCTGTCAGACGGACGATCAGACGGGACCGGCGAGGCCCCAGAAGGGAGGAAACACGAGCCGCTCTTGGAAACGCCGTCATCTGGCTTTTTTTTTTGTTCCTTTCCTTTTTTAGGGGGTTGTTTATTCAGCTACCTTACCTGACAGTTCTCAGACAAACTGGATCCGTTTTCCCAACCTGACATTTTCGACGTTCTAATGGCGAATGTTATTTTGTCATCTGATGTCTCGGGCGTGTCACAGCAGGAGGTGGCAGAATTAAAAAAAACAAAACGGTCACAGCCCCCTGAGGGAAAAGGAGGGTTGGGTCCGGGGGGGGGGAGATACGGACCCGCGTCAGCATCCCTCCGGTCTCCACACCTGGACAACTGCGAGGGGCCGGAGATGGAGTACGGTCACGGCGGCTGTGGACGAATCAGCGGACGGAGGCTGCGGCAGGGAGGCTGAGAGGTCCCGCTTTCGAGAGGGAACGCCGGGATGGGGGGAGGATCGTGAATCTGAGGATTTTTTGCTTCGGCGATCCGGAAAGCCCGTTGCCAAACACGGATCCTTAGCGAGGTGCTGGGCCACCAGGGGCCGCCATCTTAAGACGGACGCCGTCCTTAAGGGAGATGCTTTTCCCCGTTTGGTAATTTTTTTGTCGATGGCGGCAGAGAGAGCGCTGTCTAATGCAAACTCTCCCGTAAGGCGTTGGGTCGGGTTTAGATGTGGTGACTCCCCCTCCCCCCAGGGCCTACGCCGCTGCCACCTCCATCCTGGAGGAGGAGGGGGGCAAGTGGATCCAAACGGTGCCGGTGACGGAGCCACAGGGTCCCCTTCACTGTGGTAGCCAAGCATTCGTGGCCCGTGGCGTTCTCACGGGGTCCGCCACACATGCACCCGTCCGCTTGCGGAGGACATGGCGAAGGATGACTCACTCGCTTTGTTTTTCTCTTTTTTTTCCCTCCCCACATCCCTGGAGACCAGCGCCCATGAATTATGCGTCGCTGGACTCTCAAATGTGCATTTATCTTTTGTAATGAAGGGTTTGTCCGCTGCAACCCTGCTATAACGCTCCCCTCCATGTTGCCGTCGACCGGGCTCTTCTTTGCTGACGCTGTCCCATCGCGTCCCGCGCTGACGTTCTCAGTCACCTGAGGACGACGGGCGTTTTTAACGTAGGGCGCCGGCGCCCCGAGCGTCGCGGCCGTCGAGCGCACCGCCGCTGTTCTCCTGGTCTCTCGCACGGTCCGGCGGCCTCTGTGGCCGAGGCTCCCTGCCCTCCGTCCTTCGGTAGTGGGACGACCTTGAAAGCCACTCAGATCTTTTCCTCTTAACGTCGCGATTAAAAAAACAAAAACAATCAACTGGGTCTGCTCAGCATTTCCATACATGTCACAGAGCATGATGGGACGTGTGGAAGCATCTAGATTCACTCATTTATTCAGGTTTTTTCCTTTAACTTATAACCAGTCTCTCTCTCTCTCTCATCATCTCTCAGAAACAACCAGCAGGACTATTATGACCCAGCGGATCCAAGCCCTGTGCAGGACTATCTCATTAGCACTGGCACATACGTAAATAGCGCTTGTTGTTGTTTACGAGACCGCGTCGGAGGAGGCCCCCCCCACCCCCCTCCGACAGTCCTTCCTGTCGCACACGACGCCGTAAAAAACTGGTCCGACCGCGAGAAGCAGATGCCGTTCCAGAAAAAAACAAAAAAACAAAAAAACAACAACAGGGCGACGGATTCCCGTATCTGCCGCAGAGGGGAAGTCCATAGGCAAAAGAACGGAGTCTGAGTACTTCCTGCATGAGGTCAGCATCACGGGCCGCCGCCGCCGACACCGCCATCTCCACCGTGGCGGCGGTGCACGTTTGTAGTGTCCATCAGACTCCAGCCGTTCGTATCATGACAGCTTGGCGACCGGAGCCCTGCTAACTCGTCACTGCGGAATGTTAATCACATATTATTCTCCATCTGAGAATAAACACTGATTAATACTCGAGAATTGTACGTGTTCAGGGGAAAAATAAATAAATTTAAAAAATATATTTATATATACATATATAGTGATATATATTCGATCATTTCTTCTGTGACACAGTGAGATTACAATGCACAGGGAGGAGCATGCTGTTCAAGGCGATGTAAAGATGGAACGACAAATGATATATATATATATATATATATATATATATATATATATATATATATATATATATATATATAAGGCTCCAGTTGCTGGCACCTGCTGTGTTTGACCTTGTAAAACCTCAGTTTATTCCTCGCTGGGCTTTATTTATGAATTTCTAGGCAAAACTTTATCTAGCGTTACAGGCAATTTTTACAAAATCGCTTTTAAGTTCTTTTTTTCTCCATCAGTGCGAAGCTACGCTCCCTTTTGTCTCAGCTGCTTAAAAATGTAAAAGGAGCCTTGTTCCCGTTGTCGTCTTCTTCTTCTTCCACCTATTTTTGTCACATTTCCATTATACTCCCTCATTCCTCTTATCTTGCAATCAGGCTCCTGGAACCGCCTGCTGTGACGTGATGGATGTTAATGCCCAGGGGAGGGAGACGGGTGGTTTTGACGGGGTAGGGCGGGGTCGGGATCCCGGCGAGCCTCGAGGATTTGGAGGCGCCCTCATCCCCTGGCACTGTCTTGAGCCCTTTGTCATTAAGCGACGCTTAATGAGGCCCTTGCTGCGATGTGGTTGGGGGGGGGGCGTGCCTCCCCTTCCCCCTGAGACGCCAGGCCACGGCGGGCATTCGGGCGGAGGGGTTTGGGGGGCGGGGCACCACGGCATCCCCAGCTCGAGTGGAGTGGACGGGAGGCATGTGCCGAGCGCCCAGAGCCCAGATGGCGGTGCCTCGTTTGGGACGAGTGCTGGTTTCCACATCCTCCGGGACGACTCACAGAAGCCGACTGGAACCCGACGCGCGTGGCGGCGGTTTTCAGGATCGCCATCACCTTCGAGACAGTGCAAGGAAATCGAAAAGCGCCGGCGAATGTGTGGGAGACCGAGATACTAGCCGTTTTTAACCGCTCCGTATACTGTAACTCAGCCGCTACGGAGCTCCGAGGCCTCATGCGGCGCTTCGTACAGTCTAAGACGTTTCACTGACAGCAGATGCGCAGCCACGTCCAACAGGATGAGAAACAAGAAAACTCCCGCTGACTATGTCATTATCTCCAAATGAATCATTACTGCTTTATTTACGTTAAATGTGACTTCAAAATATGCCTTTGAAATGACAGATAGTGAGCGCTGTCTGGGGCACTGATGGAAGCCAAAAGAGAGAAAGAAAAAATGAAAATGAAACTGCAAAGAACGCTTTCTGTTTTTTTACCCCCACTCAGCTGTGCAGCCCAGAGAATCGCAGCTGCTCTTTCTTTTACGCCTGTTGGCCTGGCTGTCCATTTAAAAACCACTCGGGTATATATATATAAAAAAATAAATTAAAACCCCCCAAAAAAAACAAAATCGCTTTGTACCAGTTATTTATTTCTTCCGCTTTTTTAAAAAAAGGAAACAGCGGAGAGGAATCACTGTAGAAAAAAAAGAAAAAAAGAAGAAGGAAAAGCTCGAGTGTGGAGAGTAAAAAGAGAAAAGAGAAAAGTTTGAGTTGCGCTTTCGGACCTTTAATTGTAAGATAACCGAGGTCTGACTATATCCAGAAAACGGATTAAAAAAAAAAGACCGCGTCTCTTAATTCTACATCGTATATATTCAGTCTCAAAACTTATTTCCATTAATTTAAACATAAAAACCCGGAGTTTCTTTTGTTTAAGCTCTGAAGTCTAAGCACATATTTTGCTCAATGTAGATAATGTTGGCCCTGCATATCAAAGTCTACTCAGGTTTTCCCGGGACATCAGAGCAACATTAAGCCCGACTGGGTGCTTTTACTAATTATACTGAGATTACAAAGTGGATATAAAGAAAAAAATAATAAAAAAGTTGGAAGCGCAAAGTTTTGCAGCCCACATGAATCAGAAATTCAATTTATCTGGTGAACCTGAGAGCAAATTAACTGGAAATATGTTAAAGGCGGATTTTTCTTTACTTTTTTAAAGGCATAGGAAATAGGATGGTGCGAGTAGTTCTACAGATGAGAACAGACCGGGCTCCATATGGTGGGGGGGCAGTGGTGGTGGGGGGGGGGGGGCAGCTACTCACAGGGAATGGTGCGCAGGTACAGGTTGTCCCTGATCACCTGCTGGAGCTTGTGGTCCAGGGAGCCCTTCTGGAACTGCAGGCTGAGGTAGTGGCGCAAATCGGTATTCAGCACCTTACCTAGAGGAGAGGGGAGGAAAAGACCCGGGTCAGTCCGACATCAATTACAGAGCAACGAGCCTGTTGATTGGTTTCGTTCTGTTTTGATCGAAACAATTAAAGTACGTTCTGAAATTCAAATTCCCAACGACCGGGGCTGTGCGATTCCGTCCGGAACGCGTCCGTCTCCTCGGAGCCGCGTCGTCGGATTGTGCAGAGACCGTGAATACAGGACTTGTGCCATCGTGAGGCGACCTCCGCAGCCGTTAGCTAACCCTCCGACGACCGTTTTATCGCACTGTGCGAATGGGTTCATGTGACAGCAGTGTAAAAGCGCTTTGAGTGGTCAGAAAAGCGCAATATAACTACGCTCCATTTACCGTTTAATTGCTTAACTCAAGTCATTTGCTTTGATTTTCATATGAAACATTTTTCAACCCCATTTGAGTCCGTTCACCTGTATAATCAACCCTCACAGACACAGACACTCAGTCTGTCGCGGAAACAACTTGTTGGATGTTATATTGTCCCTGCGATAATTGTGGTTATTGCCAATACAAGTAAACGCTTTCAAAGAGTAATGAACTTTTAATTAAAGAATATTCAGATACTGGAAATGGAACATGAAAAACTATGAAAATATCCTGAATAAATGAATCATAAATAAAACCACACACAAACAAAAACAAAACAATATATAAAATGGATTCCCTGACTCTGTTAACAAGAATTGCACCAAAACGAATATTAAACATTTTGCACAGGGGCACAGAGAGTCGCTCATTCCTCAACAGCTAATATACTGATGTGCTGCCACTGTTTCCAAACAGAGTCGAGAAACCGGCGTGTTGGCGTTAATGGGCTTCTCCTCTCTCGTTTGGCTTAAAGTCCAAACGTGTTCCCACACCGGAGCAGTGGAGTGAAGCTTTGAAACCGAGTTCGCTCGGAGTCGTTCCGCCAAACTTTCCGGCCACAAATAGGCAGTTGTCGGGAAAAGCGGCCGTCGGCCCCGGTAACAAGTTACCGTCACCTCACCTGGTTCGCTGTTGTCATATATGTGTGTGTGTGTGTGAACCCCGCCCCTTGGAAACAGCGCGACCACAAATGGCGGCAAAAACGTGTCTCAGCATATTTTTCCTTCTGTTCATTCGGCTTAAGCGCCGTGAAAACCCTGCTGTTAATTCTGGCACCGTGTCGGCTAAGATGCTGGTGACATTCTTATGTAAAATAGATATAGACGTAAACACAACGGGCAATATCGAGGTCAAAAACGATCGACAGTCACACCCGTATATTGCACAATAAGTCGATATGCAGCAATCAAGACAGGCCCCACAAGCACGCAGAAGATTCCCTGCATCAAACAAGCGGAAGGGTTCATACTAGTAACAAGCGGCAGAGAGAAAACGGAATAAGAAATAATCACATCGCACAGTAACAAAAGAGAAATATTCCCACGGCGAAAGAAATGAGAATATTTCAAAGCGTGGAGCCTCCTAATAATCCCGCGCTCCACACGAGTTCTACTCCGAAAACCTTTTTTTTTTTTTAAACATCACATCCATTTTCAGCAGGAGGTACTGAAGAATAGACCTACATATAAATATATATATATATATATATATATATATATATATATATATATATATATATATATATATATATATACACTCCCTAACTAATTCAAGACTAGTGTAAATGAAATGAACTTCTCTTATTCGGCCCCTGAAGGGATGAAACGGCTGCTGCTGGGACGGCGGATCGGAAGCATCAGGTCGCCTGGGTCAGGGGTCAAGTCCCCCCTTGACATCCACCAAAAGTGGTGTATTTGACTGATATGTTGGATCTGGGCAATTTGAGCGTCTTGCCTGAGTGAGAGAGCAATATAGGGACACACACACACAGACACTCACACACACACACACACGCACACACTGGAGCTAATAATTCTAGTAATTTTTGGAATTTCAAGCTTCCTGGCCACTTTTTGCGTGCGTGTGTATTTGTGTGGGTGTGTCTGTGTGTGTGTGTGTGTGTGTGTGTGCGCGCCTGCTGCTTCAATTGCGTCGAAACGGTCCCGACCACCGCAGCATGGGCAGAGGTACAAACCGAGGCCCCAGGGCCAAGGGAAGCATGGCCCTCCATTATGTAACGCTATAGACTTTTTACTGGCACAACGAGCGCGGGGAATTTGTGTCAAGGATACAAAAGGAGCCGGGTTCTGGCTCCGCGTCGCAACTCGAAAAAGAAAGAAAGAAAGAAGAAAAAAGCCACAGGCCTGTGGTCCATGTTCCCAGAAGCCATGAGACACGAAGAAAAAAAAAAGAAAAAGGACAAAAACCCAAAAAACACACAAACAATACGCAACCTGCTCCCTCCCACCACGTCGGGGGCTGTTCCCGTGTCGGGGGGGGGGTGTCTGTCTCCGCGGGGGCTTTGCTTCGTGCTCGGGAATGACGCCCCGGATCCGACGCCGTCAGCGGGGACGAGGAAAGGTACTAATTGTTCCACAGGATTCCTGCGGGGGGGGGGGGGTAGGTACTCCTATGGGTCATCAAAATCAATCTCTGTCTCTCTCTCACAAACACACAGATACACTCACTCAAAAATGCAATGCAAATCAACCCCCCCGCCCCCCCCTGCCCTGCCGAAAGCAAACTCCCACTCAAGTGCTTCCAACAGGGGAGTCTTTGTGGCCTGCCTGTCAGGTTGCGTTAGCCTGCTACATCATATCTCCAGAGACAGAGAGAAAACGAGGGGGGTGTGTGCGTGTGAGTGTGTGTGTGTGTGTGTGTGTGTGTGTGTGTGTGTGCAGGGGGGGGGGGGCAGCAACTCTCAGCTTCCCGCTAGGTTACAAGGCAGCGCATCACCGGCCTGCCAGGCTGGTAGTATGAGGCATGTGGGACACAATGAAAGCCTTTGTGCCTTGTCATCTGGCTATTAGACACTCTCTCTCATGCAGGGGGTGTGGGGGGTGGGATGGTGGTGGTGGTGGGGGGGGGGTTGGTGGGCTGCAGTTCAAGGATGAAGATTCATTAAAAACAGAGGGAATGCGAGGGTGGAGTGGTGGGTGGGTGGGGGGGTTGTGGGGGTGGGAGATGTTTGCAGAGAGGAGTAATGATGATGCATGGGAACACACGTGGAAACTCAGCCCCCCCCCCCCGTCCCTCCTCCCTCCTGCCCTTTCGCCACCATTCCATCGCTCCGGTCTCTGACGGTTTCCTCTGACTCTTCGCCACCGCCGCCGTGGAGATCCATCAGACCCCCCCTCCCTCCCCCGGGGGGGGGGGCGCTCGCACCTGTGTCTGAGATCACGCTCTGAATTGTTATCTACCTCGCCCCACGGCTCCCCATTTCTCTTCCCTCCACTGCGAGCCACTTAACCTTTGGGGTTTTTTTCTCTCATATCACAAGCCCCCTGCTTTCAAGTGATGTGCACAACACTTGAAAGCAGACTCCGCCGCAGCCCCCATATCTGCCTGTCTTCTGCCTCTTAGATCAGTGCAGACAAAGGCGAATAAAAAACCAAAACATTGCTCTGGTTCTGTCTAAATCTGCTATAGGTTTCCAGTATCCACACACATTGAGGAAGAGAGGCCTCACTTAGATCTATAATAAAAGACCTGCAGAGCAAAAAAATACCAAAAACATACTGTAAACCACCATTTTCTTTTTATCTGTCTCTCCAGCACACACTAACACAGAGATGGAAACGAAGCACATGCCGCTGCCCATCATCTCCCCTCCCTTTTCCCCCTCGGACGCCTGCATTTTGGTATCTGCCATGGGAAACCGCTACTCTCAGCTCACCTCACCATCTGTCATTTTCAGTAACTGTTGTCAAAAGTGTTGAAGGGTTCTGCAAGAAGCGCTTCGCCGCGAGACGAGTTGTTCCTCGACCAAAGGGCCGGATAAGAGCCTCGGTCCGTGTAGCGCTGTGTGAACGGGGTATGCAGCGCGGAGCACATCAAAGCCTTTGAGGATGTCGGCAGACATTTGGCTGGTTTGGATTTTGGAATTTATTTTTTTTTTAGCCAAATTACAGCAAAATTGGGTAAAAACAGTAGTGTGCAGCCATGTTAGCAGCACTGCGTGGTTGTATTTGAGGTGGTGGTGCTAAATTCTGTCATCAGCATGTTAACGTGCTCACCGCTGATGGTCAGCATGTTAGCATGGTTAGCATTGACACCGTGAGCACGTTAGCATGCTGATGCCAGAATTTAGCACCACCACCTCAAATACAACCTCACAGTGCCGAGCCAGTTACTATGCTAACATGCTGATGTTTAGCATGTTAACATTAACGTACTTGTTCACCAGCATGTTAGCATGCAAACATTTCATAATCAGCACTTAACATGACGCACAGCTGAGGCTAATGGGAGTCCCATTATTTTTGCAGGTACATAAAATAAGGTACAAGGTACAAACTGAGACATTGACCTGATGGTGGCGCTAGAAGAAAATTTCAGGTATCTCCAAAGTTATTACAGTTCATCCTGAGGGGGACACTGAAGTGTGCACCGAATTTCACAGAAATCCATCCAGGAGTTAATCGGATGGATTTCACGCAAACAGATAAGCAAGAACTTGGTGGCGCTATTCAGGGAATCACCATGGCCAGTAAGCTTCATCCTCTGGGGACCATGAAAATCTGCAGCAAGTGTCATGAAAATCCATCCAATTGTTGCTGAGATGTTTCAGGCGGTGGAGCGGCCAGCCGACCGACTGACCGACCTACTGACCGGCATTGCCATCTATAGAACCACAGTCCTAATCGTGCCCATGAGCTAGAATTTGATAAAATTAACAAGAGTCCGTCAAATGCAGAAGAACCCTCGGGTGAGACTAACAGTGCTTCATGAGTTTGGCACAAGAACCATTCTGCCAAAGGTAAAAAGGCCCATCTTCTCCTAAATCCCTGCGGCTTGGTTCATCTCTTGGCGCACCAGCATGTCCCCATTTAACCAGGGCCAAATCAAACGACTAGCAGTACAGATATTTACCCAGGCAGCCGGTAAACAGGCAGTTAAATAACAATGGCCCTGCGTAGGCATGGTACTTTTCCTAAATGAGAGAGGAAGCAATTCGGAAATGTCACCAGCAGGGGTGTCAGTGGGCGTTTAATGAGGCAATTCTCCGAGAACGGCGCAGCTCCGGAAACAGCGAGAGGGCCGCAGCCATCTGCCAATTACAACCTTGTTAGGCTCATTTGGCAACTCATGGCAACATCATGTCCTGCCTCGTTCTGCGCGACAGGCGGACGGAGGGAATCAACGGCGCGTCGGCGCCCGAGGGGAAACCCACTGTCTTCGCCATCTCCCTAAATTTGCGGAGAGACAAAAAAGATCAACGACTCTGGCAGGACTTGTTCTCCGAGCAGCAGCCACAGATAGACGACATGTTGTGTCTCATCCCCCGAAACCCATGCTCACGGTCACGGAACGTGACAGTGGTAGAAGAGCAACCTTCCCTTGAACAAGTCCCCCCCTTGGAGAGGGAGGAGAGGTGTGGAGTGTTTTCCCAACCAAGGCAAGCTCTGCTGCTCTTCTACCCCTGTTTAATTGTAATTGGCTGGCAAAGAGGAGTCAGCGTGGAGTCAATTAGTGGCCGCAGGGCCCGGGGGATTAATTGTGGACGGAGGTAAGCGCTAGGATGAAAAATGTTACATGAAGGAAATCAGTGCCTTCCCCTCTCAGGTTAGATACAGTACATACCTCTTGAAATACAATTAGCGGGACCGTATCTTAACATGAGGTCAGTCCGCACAAGCTGGGTATTTTGGCTTTAAAATAGCTAATGACCAGGCTGAAAACCTCTTTATATGACACCCGCCTTTCCAATTGTATCACGAATCATGCACGGACTCAAAGAAAAACCCTCGTCTTCGGCAATTTGGAGGTGCTGGAGGGAGAGGCGTCCTCTCCACGATGCTATTTTGAGCCTGTTTCGCCACTAGAACAACGGCGTCGTTCCTGCACCTTTGGCTGAAGGGCACGATCAACTCTTCTAACCGCGAGGAACGTTCTCAACGTCGCCTGCCCATTAAAGTCAATGTGATAATCAGCGCATTTGGAAACAGTCACAGATGGATGTCCCAAGGCACTCGGCGTTCAGAAATATATATTCTTGGCTCCGGACGGCTTCCCTGCTATTGTTGGCGGACTGTACTAACTATCCATTAGTTACGTGTTTGAGATAAGACCGGTTTAGTACATTCCTGGCTCCTTTAATAGTACACACCTATTCTGTTGATATATGGAGTATCTGTGTGTGTGTGTGTACACAGTCTGACAACTTCAGAGCAGCCAGCCAGTGTGTAGGTGGGCGTAATAAATTCAGTTCGCGAAAGGAGCCAAGTTCACATTAAAGGACAATTCCAGTGTTTTTCAACCCGGTGACTTTCCCAAATCGGCCTTTGTGGCTCTCCGGGTTGTGCCAACTTACCGGCCGGCATACATTAACACAAGTGGTTGAAAAGTACTGGAACTATCCTTTAGTTAAAGGTGCAATATCCTCCCCAGTCACCGTATTAGAGCAAATAACACAAGTATCAAGCATTTCCTTGTTTCCAGACAGCAAGAAATGACCCCGTAATTGTGTTTCCTAATCCTATCTAGGTTCAGAGGAAGAAAAATTAGCAAAAAGCTGAAATAAAGCTCGGGTGGAGGCTCCTTTGTCTTTTTGCTGTCTCCGGCCTCGGCTGGGGCATCGGGGCGAGACAACGGTCGCGATGAGACCCGTTCTCACCCTGGGCAGACGGGGCCCTCACCCCCTCCCCTGTCTGCTTCCTGTGATGTGGAACAGACTGACGGATCATGACATCAAACCTCTCCCTCTGCCAAGTATCAATGTCCAGCTGCTTCCCCGAGCAATGCTGTCTGCGCTGCGGTCGGCCGGGTTGGCGGACACTCCCACCGCCGCTACTGGTGGTTAGCGACCCAAAGGGGGAGAGCCTACAGACTCTGGCTGTCCCCTGACTTTAGCTCTAGCAAACATTTTTCCTTCTCCAGGGAAATACCTTGAAATTTGACTTGAAGAAATTGGCACAAAGATACAGACATTTGTGGTTCTCAGAGGATGGACCCTAGAGACTTTGCCAATCCTTTTGTCTTTTCTTCAAGCACCAGAGGCGAGCACCTTCGACATCTCTCCTCAACTACAGATTGGATCGCCGTAAAATTTGCCCGGTTGATGAATCCCGATGGCGGGGTTGTGGGGTGACTTTGAATTCAGTAAAATGACTGACCACCTGTATGGTCGATTCTGTTTGCCACTCAGTGAGCAGTGTCCAGTTCATTACAGAGCTGCAGGAAGAGGCCGGTCCCCCCGGGGGCTGGGGCTGCCACTCAGAGAGGCGCTGCAGAAGGAAGAAACTAAGCAAAAACAAAAGAACAGGCCATTACAGCGAGACCGGCTCAAACAAGCCACGGAGAAATCTGTTGCCAGCTACAGCTGAGGGCACTGCTTTGGCGTGCATTTCCAGAATTACAACCACGCACGCAGACGTGCAGGATAGGCAGGGTGAGAAAAGGCAAGGGATAAAGGCGAGTGTTTTAACAAGGTATCTTTATGTTTTTTTTGCACCTGTCTTTTTAGCTACTGGCTTTTCTTTCCTCTCTGGGCACCAATATCCCAGCAGCTCTAATCAACTCTAAAAAGCTCCAGACCTTCCTCACAGCAAGGTTAGCTCCCCTGTGAACCGCAGGGACGAGACGCAATGATCGGACAGGACGGCTAACGCAGCGCAGCAGAATCCAGTCCAGGGCGGGGGGGGGTTGGGCGCACATGTGCAACGTCGCCCCTCCTCGCCGGTTTCCTCCTCGCCCCCGTTGTTCAGCCGGCTGGAGGAGGAGGAGGAGGAGAAGAGACGAGCCGAGAAGAATGAGGGGACGCAGAGGAGGAAGAGGAGCTCTCCTCTTCACTGTGCACCATCAAAAGCCCGCCGCTGTCTGCCATCACTGTAGTTTGAAACCTCTGTCTGCCGAGGCACACTCAGACACACACCTGCTTCAGACACACACACACACACACACACAGGTGCATGAACAAACAAATATACCCACTTACGCTGCACGTGAGCATACATGTGCAGACTCACACACATGAAAGCTCTCACAGAGACTAGATGAGCAAGAGGGATCAAAGAAAGGAACAATGCCCCCCCCCCTTATCTCCATGATAAAGGCTGATCCTTTACGTCCCATCGTATGGACAAGGACACAATTGGTTTCATTGTCGTCAGTGGATCAGAGAGAATGGAAGAGGCGACGTGGTGGGAGATAAATCCGCATATTACTGAAAGATGGGAGAGGGAGAGAGAGAGAGAGAGACCATATGGAGATACAGTAGATGGAAAGATTTCAAACAGAGCACGAGATGAAAGTCGGCAAGCTACACTGCGTCTTTAATTACACCATCGCATCAACGGCAGGCGCCTACTGTATTCGGGGAGCAAATTTAGGATGAGGAGAGAGTGACAGGAAACTTCCTCAAGTCGTGTCAAGACCCCCCCCCCAAAAAAAAACCCAAAAACAAACAAACAAGCAAAAAAAACAGTAGCACCACTGTTTGATTCCTCTCCCACTGGAAAGCTCCAGAACGGCGGCAGCTTCTGCAACCCTGTGGATTACGGTTCTGCAGAGCAAGTAAAGTAATGCGCCCTTAGCCTCAATAACTTGGGCTGTCACTGACAATATGCCGCCCGATGCATCAAAGAGAACCCAGGGGGACACCGAAGTCCCCCCCCCCCCATCTCTGTCTCACACACACACACACACACAAACATACACACTATAAAACATTTCCAACATTTTCACCCCCACCTCCCCAAAAAAAGAAAAAAGGAAACGGATGCTGTGTGTTCTAGAAAAAACACGGACGCGACACATATCGGCGCTTGAATGTTTAATGAGACGGTGACAATGCATTCGCGGTTATGAAAGGTGACAAGACAGTTTTTAACATGGGACAGACGGCGACGGAGATTTTCGCTCCGTTCCCCGACGCCGGACATGTGCTGTCGTGGGGTTGTGTGATTTTATGGCCTCGCACGTGGGTGATTGTGTTTGTGTGTGTGTGTTTAAGACTCCCTTTAAAGGCCCTGGGTAGTCACCAGCGATGTCTTATATATATATATATATATATATATATATATATATATATAAAAAAAACCAAGCAGAAGGCATTGTGTTGGAAAGCACAGCCTGAGGAGCTGCAGTTGCTTATTTGATGTGCACATCTCTCGTTGCCGGGTTGACCCAGATGCTGCCTCCAACCTTGACTCACACACATCTTCAAATAGCATCCGGCCGACACGGGCGCCGCACACCAGGGCTCCATTTGCATGAATTAGTGCCAAAACGAGTGGCTGAATAATCGATTAGTCGATTTCGTCATTTGCGACGTGAAAAACACCAACCGCTGGACGGTCGTTTATAATACGGAGAGTTGCTCACTGTTCTCCGACTGTAGTTTTTTGGACTATTTGTCAGACTCGGTTAACAGTTTTTGGGCCTCGTAGGCTTCGCATGTGTGGTGATTTTTTGGCATCTAAATAATTATTCAAGTAAAGAAAATATCCCGGGGACATACTGTACAAACGCTTTTGGTCTCACAAGCAATTAAGATCGAAATTACTGAGAAGCGGTTTACCAACAAGTCAAGAAAATAATATTTACATAGGACGACACTTAAACAAAAACATACCTATGCCTAATGTTCATGTTATCGACTTATTGTGCAATATACAGACGTGACCGTCAATCATTTTTGACCTCGATATTGCCCGGTGTGTTTATGTCTATATCTATTTTACATAAGAATGTCACCAGCATCTTAGCCGACACGGTGCCAGAATTAACAGCAGGGTTTTCACGGCGCTTAAGCCGAATGAACAGAAGGAAAAATATGCCACGTTTTTGCCGCCATTTGTGGTCGCGCTGTTTCCACGGGGCGGGGTTCACACACACACACACATATATGACAACAGCGAACCAGGTGAGGTGACGGTAACTTGTTACCGGGGCCGACGGCCGCTTTTCCCGACGACTGCCTAATTGCGGCTGGAAAGTTTGGCGGAACGACTCCGAGCGAACTCGGTTTCAAAGCTTCACTCCACTGCTCCGGTGTGGGAACAGGTTTGGACTTTAAGCCAAACGAGAGAGGAGAAGCCCATTAACGCCAACACGCCGGTTTCTCGACTCTGTTTGGAAACAGTGGCAGCACATCAGTATATTAGCTGTTGAGGAATGAGCGACTCTCTGTGCCCCTGTGCCAAATGTTTAATATTCATTTAGGTGCAATTCTTGTTAACAGAGTCAGGGAATCCATTTTATATATTGTTTTTAGTGTGTGGTTTTATTTATATTTAATTTATATGGGATGTTATCGTATTTTTTCCACTCTGCATTTCCAATTTCTCTTTGAAAGGGTGTAATGTATCATTATGCCATTATATTACCATTACATCAGTGGCATTAAATGCTCTTAAGATAATAATCACAGCTATCGCAGTTATTTCTGGGTGGATACAGCATCCACCAAGCTGTTGTCTCGACAGACTGTGAGTGTCTGTATCCGTGAGGGTGTTTATACTGGTGAATGGACTCAAATGTAGTCATGCAGTCCGACAGTAGTAGTTACCCTGATAGACCCAGTCCGACCAAAACTCAATATACAGCTCTGAGCTCTGACTGTTATAACCTCTGCAGCCTCTGGACACGTCATTACCCAGGTCACTGGCTGGTCCTTCGCTCAACTTCCTCAACGTGTGCTGTCACCACAAAAAAAAAAAAAAGTAATTCCAGGTTCAGGGAATGCTGTTTCCACTTTTTTTCTCCCACACACACACACACACAGTCAAAACCCGATCCCCGCCGTCCGTCTCCAGGAGGTCGGGGCCTGGGGAGGTGTGCGTGGAACAGAAACCACTCTCCTACATTACGCCCATCCATCATTCGCCTCTGGCTCGGCCATCAGCGCGAGGAATCAGTTGGCTGCACCTCGAGTCGCTTCGGTTCCACGTCCACGTCACCTCCCTCTCTACGGAGAGGAGTGTGTGTGAGTGTGTAGAACGGTTAGAGTTATGGCGCAAGGGTTTCCGAGCACAAGGACAGGTATATGACTCCAGCTTAGCGAAGCCTATGGAGATTGTGCCCCCCCCCCCCACCACCACCACCTGGAATACTGACATTTACTCCGTGATTTATCTCCATCTCTTTGAAGGTGCACACGAGGTGCTCTTCAATAAGCTGGGCAGACGCCTGGGGAGGAGAGGGCAGCCACATCAGTCACTCGCGGCAGATGAAAAAGGCTTTAGCAGTCAGACGCCCAAGAGCAGATAGGAAGGGGGGGGTTGGGGGGGGCTCACCGCAACGGCCGGATGTCAATCGAATGACTGCCTCAGGCCCGAGGTTCCCTACGACGACTTAAATTTGTATTCATTTTGGTCAAATGTAGCAGACGGTTACATTTAACAGATCATTCATCCATGTGGGCTGTTGGATGTGTGTGGTTGTGTGTGTGTGTGTGTTTGTGTGTGTGTGTGGGGGGGGGAGAACTGGAGCGAAGGAAAAATGAACATCTGTATGTTTGCTGCTGCTGTGAGACGGGGGGGGGGGGGGGGGGGTTCAGCCAACAACCATGTATAAACGCCACAGTGTGCGGAGGCATCGCAAGCGTGTGTGCGCGTCCGCGATATGTCCGTAGGTGAGCGCCAGACGGAGGCAGCGTGCGCCTCGCACGCTCTGCAAAGTGTGTGTTCAAGCTGCTCCCCCTGTAGGGCGCAGCCGCAGGGGCCGCGGCCGGGGGGGAGCACACGCGTCCGCCGGATCCACGGCGAAAGGTCGGGACGATCCCGGCGGAGCCGCCGGGCCACATCTTATTCCTATTAGCGTCTTGAAAATATACTGCAAGGGGGTTGGGGGGGAGGTGTGTGGGGGGGCTCGAGCGTGGGCAGTAATGACGCCCGGCCCGGGCAGGTGAGTCATGGTGTGGGGTTGCTCGGGGACCGATCAAGTCAGAGCTGATTTAATAGAGGCGCGGCTTCTCCCCGCTGATCCATAGCTCTTTGTTATTAGTATGATGTCAGAGAGACGGCTCGCTGGAGCGTCTCCATCGGTGGCGGTCGGGGGTGTGTGTGTGTGTGTGTGTGTGTGTGTGGGGGGGGGGGGGGTCGTATGATTCGTTCCATGTGTGATGGTTCCAGCTGACTCACTGAGTTTGGCGTGTAGTCACACACAAATACACATGCGCACACACACACACACAAACAAACAAAGGATAGGTCCAGGCCCCCCAAGGAGAGGTTAAAGAGGGGTTGCGATCCGGGGGGGGGGGGCTCGGGGGGTGTTTCAGAGTCTTCATCGGGTGGATCAGCGTCGGCCGGGACGCACAAAACCCCAAACACCCGAACGCCGACCCCCCTTCCCGTGATCGGATCGAATCCCACGCTTGGGCACGGAAACCATCGAGATATCATTTCGTCGAGACGCACTGAAATGTCAATAGATGCCCGGGGACGCGACCCCCCCCCAACCACAAATACACTGACTCACTCACCGGTAATTGCCTGGGTTGTTTTTCCAGCAGTTGTTTGTCTGATGCGCTCAACGGGGGACGTGCCGTGAAACACGTGGGAATACGGGAAGTGAATTGAACGGTACATGTGGTTAAGACAAGGTCAAGGCAGGGTGGGGTGGGGGGGGGTCGTTGGTTTATTTTAACGCATTGTTGGAGACGCAATGCAGCTCCGTGTGCAGCAGGTGGGCTCTGGCGTCCATCCTTAACGCACCCCCACTCCACTGCATGGCCTTCGCTTCAAGGAACCCCCCCCCCCCCAGTCTCTCTCGATTGAGGGGGGGGGGGGTACTGACGGCAGAGAGTAGCAGCTGCACACATGAACAAACACACACAAACACAAAACCGGAGTTGTGGAAGTGGTCAGTGACAGGTTTTGTCATTCACACAAAAAAACAACAATATCTTGTGTGTGTGTGTCTGTGTGTGTGTGTGTGTGTGTGTGTGTGTGTGTGTGTGTGTTTGTGTGTGTGTTTGTGTGTGTGTGTGTGTGTGTGTGCACCTGTTTTTAAGGGGTAGGTCACTACGCAGAATGATTCAAAATGTACAACGTTACGCGGTATAACAGGAGCAAAGGATTCCCATCCTGTTTTCTTTTGTGCAATGACGCACAAAACAACTGCAACAGCAGCAAATACTCAGTACACAGATTAACTATCTAACGGTGGAGGCTACACACACACACTCACTCAGACACACACACACACATACCCACAGGTGGATGAGCGGATTAAGGACATGAATCCCCAGGTGAAGGGGGATCTGTTAAGCTTAATTACTCCAACAGGACGTCCCCCTATTAGAGCGCGTCCCGGCGAGAGTGGCGAGAGCACAGACGCGAACCGTTTCTCCCCGAAAACAATGACAGAATTTAATTAACTGTGAGATTCAACTGCAGGGAAAATTTATGCCACTTTACGCGATAATCCGCTTTCCCTGAGAAGAAAAAAAAAATTCTCAACAGGATTATCAATGGGAGATGGAGCAAAGAGTTGGCGGCGGGAATGGGAACCGGGCTCGGCGGCGGCGGCCGGGGGGGGGGGGTTGTTCAGTGTCCACCATTAGTGGGAAAACTCGTGGCTGGGTTCCCGCCTCCTGCCCTGTACAGAGAACGTAAAAACGTTGCCCTCCATTTAGCAAGGTGCCAATAAAACGTTGCTGCTATTTATGTTGTGTCTGCCGCGACGGCCTCGCCTCGTCAGGCATTACCCCGCAAACGGAGTCGCGTTCAGGGTGAAACCGCGGCGGCGAGTTTTGCCGCAGTAGCGCTCGACGCCCTCGGGAGAGAGCGTCCGACAACGGGGCCGTCGTGGCCCGGCTGCCTGGCAACGCCGCTCCCCTGCGTCTACACCGCTGCTCCCATTGTGAGATGGTTTTTGAGACCGAACAGCGCCGCTGTAATAACAGATAAGCCGTCATCACCGCTATGTCAGTAATAACCAAGAGTCTTTGCAAAGAGCTGTGCCCCGGTTGGGGGGGGGGGCTGATGCCGTATCACTGCCTCTCAGTTTGAATGACAAGTCTGCCAGGAAGCAGGGCGGCGAGGAATCCATCAGGGCCGGCGGGGAGACGGCAGGGAGACGGCGGGGAGACGCCGTGCTTTGGCAGCGCGGGCCCCTGATTTTCAATTACAGTAGTGGATTAATAGCGCTCGGCACACCCAGGTGTTGCCTGTGATTAACTCATCCACAATAGCCTGCATAATGACACCTGTTCCACCCGGCGCCTCGCGGCGGCGTGCCCAGGTTAGCACACACAGTTAGCGAGGAAGGGACCGTGTGATGAGGAGGAGGATGAGGGGGGGTTATCATGGAAATGAGTTGTAATGAGTTGTAAAAAAAACAAAAAACACACACATGTCACTCGAGGAAGCCTGCAGCTTCACAACTCGCCTCATTTGAACACGTGTTGACAGTGAGGAAGAGGGAAGAAGAGGCAATCGGAAACCAAATTTGCGGGGGCCTGTAATGGGCCGACGTCCTACAGCGTCTCGGCCCGGTTAAAGCCCCCGTCCCGCGAAATGGCCCCTTCAAAGACTCCCCCTAAATCGAGTCGATGAGTCAGCCGCAAGTGGACGGACACGCAGTTTAAGCGCTGGTGGCCAATCCTGTTAACGCGGAGGCCGAGTGCAGCTCCATTATTTCGGAGCAATAAATACATTTTCAATTAGCTGGCGGTGGTGGTGGCGACGGTGGGGGGGGCATCACACAGCGGTCCGGGGCATCGCTCGTTTAAACGACTCTTAACCAATCGCCCCCGGTGCTCGGGGGCCGCTCCGACTTTTACCCGCCGTCTTCGGATCAAACTGCACTAGGGAAGCACGAGGGTAATGAAACTTCACCGTGTGCAGGGACAGACGGGTGTAAACCAGCGTAATGGACCCGGCGAGATCCGCGTAAGTTATGGCTTATTTCACTTTAATTTTATGACTTCTGAGAGCAGCCAAATGAGGATCCCGAACCCTTGACCCCGTCCTCTCCGGAGAAATGAAGGGTCTTATTGGAGGGAAAAGTAAAAACAAGTGTGGATGTCGAACTCTCCTATTCACATAATAACATAAATTAAACCCCGTTTCTAATCCTCTGTATTAAAAACCATTAATAGCCGACCGGCGAACACAACATTCAACAGTCCAATCTTTAAACTGAAAGTCAGCAAAGACCATCAAAACAAGGACCTAGATCTATTAAGTCATACAATGAAATGAAGCCGTCTTGTTGTCAGCAGAGATAACAGTTGTCTTTTATTACCCCTGGGTCAGATAAGAAACCATCAAAGAGACGGGTCCTTCAGATTCACGAAGCACAAAGGAGATTTAAAAAAATAAGAAAGGAGCCTGCCTTAAAAAGAAAAGCAGACAAAGGCTGTAAACACCGACAACCGAGACGGCGGCGGCGGCGGCGGCGGCGGCGCTCTTGTAAACGCCGCTTGTCCGACGCGTGAGCCGAGCGAACGAACCAGCCTGTGATTGATGCCACTTATATCCGTCCTCCCCTGAAAAAAAAAAAAAATAGAAAGAAATTTTTTTAAAAATCACGCTGTGCATGGCGTGAAATGAACCCGGGCCCCGATTTATGACACCTGAACGCTGTTATGAAAAATGATTTCCAAAAAAAAAAAAAAAGGAGGTTCCAAGGTTTTCGGATGAACGAAAGGGAGGGAGGAAGGAAGGAAGAGGGGGACAAACAATAATTGAATTTTTCAAGGATAAATGTTGGCACGCTAAACCGCGTTGGCTGCGGCTCGCCGTAGGGCCCTTTCTGAACGAGCATGGTAATGAAGAAGAATACAAAACAGACAGAGGGGGCCAAGATTTGCATCTACCGCGCTACGCCGCGACGCCGCGTGTCGAATCCGGCCCGCCGACGCCGCGTATATTCAATCAAGCCCGGCACGCCACGCCGCAGAGCGGAAGAAAGGGCGGACGTAGACGGAAGCAGGGCGAAGGAACGCGAAGGGGTTAAAAAACAGAGAGAGAGAGAGAGAGAGAGAGAGAGGAAAAATAAAAAGGCCTTCGAGTCGTGACGTCAGATTAGTGTCAAGGTGGATTCAGTGGGTTGTCTTTTCATTACCGGGATGCATTCAGGGCTCGGAGCTGTTTGGAGAGAAGAAAGGAAAAAAAAAAAAGGAGTGAAGGCAATCAGCGGAGAGCGGCATCAATCATCCCGACGCCTCGTGGCGATTTCAGCTCCCGGCGGCGGCAGGCGCTACAGCGTGCCGGCCGCGTTCGTCCGGGAAAGTCGAAAAGCGGCACGGCGCCGTACCCTTTCACCCCGCCAACAGCGATAAATAGGTTCTTACCCGGGGTGTTGCCCGGGTAAGACGCCTCCCCGCATTGACAAAGGACTTAAGGTCCCACCCAGATTAGTCAAACCATACTGTGCTACCACCTTTAGCCTGTAGGCAAAACAAGAGGCTGACGGTTGCAGTGAGATGCAGAGATTATAAAGCGGGAGAAGTCGATGGTACAAGAGCTGAAATAGAAGAGCCCTCCAGGAAGTAAAACACCGCATCTTCAGGCAGCACCTGGGGGGGTAACATTTCCCAGCGTGTGTTGGGCGCCGTGACGGGCTGACCCCCATCATGGCGCACACCAGCTGTGCTCGCGGCGGCGGCAGGTGTTACTAATGACACCGACAATGGCTCAGGAAGCCATGGCAGCGTGGCGGGGCGCCGGCACGCACCAGGGCCACCCCCCGCAAAGGTAAATTGGGATTCTGTCATCATCCCTTTCATTATTTATACCTGCGCTCCCTCTGCTGTGACATGTCAAAATGTCTTCCGTGAAAAATGCCTATCGATCCGGCCTCGGAGTGAACACTGACGGCGGAGGAAAATTAAACTTTCGCCATTCGGGGGGAAAAGGGAATTCGCCCCCGGGTTCCGGCAATTTTCGCGACCGGGACGACCGCTGGAGAAAGCACAGGTCGTGGAAACAGAAACTGGGCAGTTTAACCCCATCAAAACAGCTGATTTTTTTTTGTGCTACTTCCACAGTATCAGAACTCTACTTTTGTGAGAGTAATAAAAAAACCTGTGGAGGATAAGATGGATCAAAACCAACGGCAAACAACTTGGCGTAGAAAGAGGAAACCACGAGGGCGTAGCGCGATGTCACACCGCGAATACGGCTCTCGTCATTTTCGTGCCATGCGATTACCGGGGACTTTGCGACATATTACCACACGACCCCGACCCCCCCCCCCCCCCCCCGCCGTACGCGGCAGGACGATCGATGCCGGAGAGGCCGTACTCGCTGCACAGCGGCGGGGACGTTAGTCGGTGATCCTGAGGCCGATCATACAGCCTGACCGCCGCATGCAGAGAGGCCGAGTTAACTTCTGACTGCCCTTGAAAGCTGGCAGCCGGTACGCCGCGCTGCCCCGATGGCGGGCTGCATGAGAGCAGCTGTAAAAGGCCAGAATTCCCAGGCTATTAAGCCCCCTGAGCTCTGGAGTTCGCAGAATGTTGGACTCTGTATATTTTGGGTTGTGGACAGGCCACAAAGCAGCCACAGAGCCCCCCCGGCCCCTCGTTCCCTCATCAGCAATGGGCTACGTTGGCCCGGGGAAGGTTTTTTTTGTTTTTTTGGTTAAATTGCCCTCTCAGAGAAACAGCAGGGCCGCGTCCGTTCGGCAACGTCCTCCCTTTAGACGGCCGGATCGCTGCGGAAATAAACAGGACATTGCTAGAAGAAAATAACGGTTTTCCAGCAGGCCATCGCGGCTCTAAGAGGTTGGCACGCTGGGTTAACCTACTTAGGAAAAAAAAAAAGCTTCTAAGTGGACGAGGACGCATCCAGTGAAGAAAATAGACCAAAAAAAACCTGTGCCAAAATCGAGCCAAAGCAGGTTCTACCTGCGGAGTATAAAAAAAAATAGATGAAAGCTCTCTATTACTGCTTGGATTCAGTTCATCTTTGGATCAGTGCTTCTCTCAAGGCTGTATGAAGAATACAAGAAATGTTCATTTACAGACTGAAGACGAAGCCTGGCTGGTTTCAAACGTTACTCCGTCCAGGGTCAACAGGGTCAAACGAGGCCATGGCGGGAAGACAGGAAGGACTTAACGTATTTTGAGGGGGCCACCAAAGACTAGCAGCCATCTGTGATCTCTAAGGACCCCCCCCCCCAGAGGGGTTTAACTCGGCTCGGTCAACGCCTCGCCCCACCCACTGTCCCGCCCGCTGCCCCGCCCGCTGCCCCGCCCGCTGCCCCTTCGCCTGTAAATGTCTGTGAGAATTTCCCAACCAGGGACTATAAAGGCTAAAGTCTAAAGTGTTGAACAGGTGAGAAGGAACAAACTGCTCTTACCTGATATGGTCCCAGATGATTTTTGATTTGATGGAAAGAAGAGGATCCACATAAAAAAAAGAAAAAGAGAGAAGAAAAGAAAATTAGGGTCAGTCGTCAGATAGAAGTTTGATTTTGACATTTGCTTCATGAGTTACAACCTCACAGATCTCGGCTATTGATTTCAAATGCAAAAAATGCAAAAAAACAAAGTCAGGACATTCACGCAAACAATCTCAAGATCATACTTGAAGCAGCCCCCCCCCCGACTCAACAAGCACCATTCATATTCACAGCTCTAAACTGGCGGGCTGCCTTCGACTGAGTGGGAGCGCGCAGGTGAAATAACGAAGGTGCCCCGTAGAACCTGCCGCGTCAGAATCAATTCAGGCTACGTGTGGGGACATAAAGCATTTTTTAATGGCACCAGACCGAATCAGCAACAGTCACCTTGAGACGCTCAACTTTCAGCTGAGGCGCCGGAAACTGCGACTTCTTCCTGGCCGGGATTTTAGCCGAAACGCCAGCCGGCTTGTGACTGACGCTTACGAGAGGAGAGGCTCCGCTCGTGTGGAGGTGACACCAGGGATCTCCATCAACACGGGTAATACACAAGTTACCATCTCTGACACATGCAGCCCCTGGGCGATGACCTCTGTCCGAGTCGGGCGGGTTCTAATCCTAATATCTGTCGTGTTTGATTATGCAGTGCACCCCCCCCCCCCCCCTTAGGGCCCACGAGCAAGATCAGATATTACTTATCAGCTCTCTCGGAGCCCTGAGGGGTTCTCTTGATGTTCTCAGAGTCGCAGACAGTTCCCAGAACAATCAGTCAGCCCGCAGACCCCCCCCCCCCCAAAACCAGCGGGCATTCTTCGCAAGCCGCTAGCTGCCCCCCCCTCAAACCCCAGCCCCCATCCATCTGCCTGCTGTCCCTCACACTCATTAATTCTGCCCGTCCCCCCGTGGCTGCTAGTTGGTGCGATGTGATTAAGCTCAAACAAACCACCGGCGATAAATGGAAGCCCGAGCCCCTCGGCAGGACGCCGTGGAGAGGCGGTTAAGAAAAAATGCTGACGGATGGTTCTGATTACAGGGCGTGAGGGACTGTTTGTCTCCGTGGGCTCCAAGCTGATGATAAACCTGCTCTGGCGGCGGAGAAAACCTGACTTTTGAGGGTTTTCTTGAAAGGTGCGATGATGCACGGCCACAGAAATGGCTGATGGCAACTGCTTAGAATCTGATTATATTCAAAAACCTGGTTGAAGGTATTTGAATAAATGCACGTGTTCCGTATTAAAAACTCACGACCGAGTTAAAGATGCATCAGTCACACAGCCTGTTCGGGTTACAGCGACATCACGTAACGCCTGGATGCTACAGTAAATCTTAACAGGGGCGGGCTCCTGGGCTTCTAAGTGAGTTAAGCCTCCGATCTCTTGAAATGAGGACCTGTCCCCATCTTGACTTCTGATATACTGCATACGTGGTTGTATTACTGACAGGGCCAACCAACCAAAGGCCCAGGGGCCCTCGGGGTCAGGGTCCCCCCTCGGGGTCAGGGTGCCCCCTCGGCGGCAGGCTCGGTTTGAAAAGCGGCTACAAAGAGACGTGAAACGACAACAGAAAGAGATGAAACGAGTACAAAGAGGCACAAAACAAAACAGCAAACGACCACACTATTTCAGTCCAGGGGGTCTTTCCCGTGTTGGGGGGGGGGGGGGGGTCATCTCAGGGCTTTCTTTTACATTTTACCCAGGGACTCCACTGTCTCAAAATCCTTCCTGTGATAGATATGTAGTATCACATGCAGCCCAAAGCTGAGCGCGACAGCGACATTATGCCTTTTATGTCTCAGTCACTAACCAAGCGTATGGACACAAGAAGAGTTGACCGAGTTGATCGTCTGAGACACATTCATGAATATATATATATATATATATATATTTATATTTTATATATAAATATATTTTGTAAAAAGCGATGACGGCCTCCATTCTCTCCGAAGGACGAAACTGCCTCTATTCAGCTGCCGTCTTTCAAAAAAGGGAGAGATGCGATACAAAAAAAAAAAGTTTGTGGAGAATCAATTTAAGTTTCAGGAGGTGATTCACTGCTGCGAAAAACAGACACGCTGAATCAAAGTTTAAGGCGCCGACCCTTGTTGCAGCGAGGGGAAGATGTACAGCATCTGTGGCAGCAGCTGCACAGCAGAGGGCGGACAGGCGGTAAGGAAACAGCCAGGAAGTACGTACACCCCAGCTGGGACTGTACCTATCCCCCTGATTTGTGGACAAACTCGCACCGATAGGCCAGGAGCTGGCGCTCGCTGGCTGTCACGCCTCCTCATCCTGCCCGCCGACCTATCCCTGGTCCTCCCCGTGACAACTATCGCCGAGCGGCCCTCCGACCTTTGCCCCCCCCGGTCCCCCTGGGGCCGCTCGGCTTGGGGCTCTCTCTCTCGAAAGCCTGTCAACCCCGCTTCTCTCCAGTCACCCGGCACATCGACAAGCTGTCAGGGGTGGAGCAGACGCGAAGAAGTTTGATCCCCCGGCCGGACGAGCCGTGGCCCCCGGGGGCCTTTTGAGGCGGATTGGATGGAGACGCTAGCGAGACCGGTCCATCTGTCCTGCTGGCTTTCGTGCTTATGAGTTCTCAAAGCCATTAATAAAAAAGAAGAAAAAAGAAAGAGAAGGACGTTTCGGGTTGATCGTTAATAGCTCCACTTCGCCGCTGTCGTGAGTTTTATGGGGGGGGGGACGCCGACTGCAGGGGTCTAATGAAATGAAGAAAAATGAAAATGAGTGTTTGTGTAACGCAAAGCAACAAAACGAGGGTTAAAAGGATGGGAGGTGCCAATTATCGCCCACACGGCATCCTCCCTCCTCCCAGGTCTTTTCGGTTTAATTACGCTTAATTATTTTTCAGGCGCGCCTCAACGCACGGCAGCGCATCACAGCAACGGAAGCGTCATGGAAAAACGCAGGCGGACCGGCGATCGGAACGTGTGCCGGTACCGACGGGCTTGTATATCCGGCACTTTAACGACCTGTCCCTGGAAACGGTGGGACGCGGCACAACGCAGCACATCCCGCCTGTTCTTCCTCCGCGCTCTCCGAAGCAGTATTCAGGATTCTCAGTATTAAAAACGGGCTGACCTCCTTCTCCTCCTCCTCCTCCTCCTCCAGCACTTTGATCATCATTTCAGCCGTCAATTTACAGGTCCACTCCTCCTAATCACAGCCATCTGGGCAATTTCTGCCTCTGGACTGTGTCGTTGCGTTTATGCAGAGGTTTGATCCCTGAGATGAGCATAAAATCCCCTTTGAGACCCAGCATGGACTAGTCAGTTTGGAGCTAAAATATTTTGATGATACTAATTTTGCAAAAATATAATACTTCCCAACCATTTTATAGCTATAGCTACGTTTGAACTTCCACGCAGCCAATGAAACCAGCCCATCAGGTGTGAATGTGCAGTCATCGCTGCAGAGTACTGAGAAGTCATAACAGTAAAGGCCCATTTATATTTGCACATCGAACCTACGGCAAAGCCGGCGAAAGTGGCCCGAGCATTTATACTTCTGCGTCGGTGTTGCTCCGCAATTTCAATCCTAACTGCCGCCATGCTGAGCTTCCTCGCCGCTGTTTTTCCACGAGTTTGTCGCCGCGCTCCGAAGACAATGGCATCCAAAGCTGAGCGAACCTTGATGGAGCCGGAGGCGACGGATGTCGGACAGCGGGTAGTTTTACTCGCAGAAACGAGGAGAAGCATAAATTTGCCCCTAAGAGCTCAGGAGACCAACAAGACATCCAACCGACTGTTCTGAGCTCGGGATCCGCTGCGGTAGCGACGGCCTCCATTCTCCATCAAGGACAAGGACTGCTTCTATTTAACGACCGCGCTTCGGAAGGAGAGATGTGAAACAAACAAACAAAAAAAAAGATTTAGGGAGCATCGAGTCAGGTTTCAGGAGGTGATTCACCGCTGCGGAAAAACAGACACACTGAATCAAAGTTTAAAGAGTCGACTCTTATCGCAGCGAGGGGAAGATTTACAGCATCTGTGGCAGCAGCTGCACAGCAGAGGGCGGACAGGCGGTAAGGAAACAGCTAAAATGTATGCACACCCAAGCTGGGGTGCTACCTTATAATCCTGACATAAGAAAATGGACTAGCAGTGATGTTTCCTTTCATTTGTAATCTACCTCAGTGCAGAAACCTGCAGGGACACACAATGCATTTGCATTGGCGGGTCACGGTATCAGGGAAATCTTCTGGCAGAAGGCGCCGCGGCCCCGTCACGCCCTGTCGTGACGTGGAGAGGCCTCTCCGCTGGCCGTGGCAGCCGTCGCCTCGCTACATTTCCCGGCTGCGAATCGAAACCAGCCACCCCCCCCCCCAACACCTCCCGGCGTCCTGCGTTATCGCGCCGTTGCACCAAAACCTTGACCCCCCCCCCGGCCCTTCCTCCTCCTCGTCAAACAAGAACCTGAGGATGTGAGGAATGCGCCCTTGTGCCTCTCCACTCCGGCATGAAGCCCAAACTGGTTTGAACAAGAGTAAGGCATGCCAAAAAAAAAAAAAAAAAAAAGACGCGGCAGGAAAGGCCAACCTCTCCGCATTCTCAAATTCTCCACACATTCCAAATATTTCACTGGGAAATGAATATCAGCCCCCACATTTTCCCAAAAAAAAAAAAAAAAAAAGAGATCGGATTGCTCCAAGCCCAGCAGTGTTCATTTTTCAGACACACACACACCGGCACACACACACACACAAACACACACACACCCACACCAGCACACACACGTAGCTACATTAAGGATATCTTGCAAGTGTCATTAAGATCAACGTTGAGCGGGAGCTCGGTCCGACGGGCCATCGGCGTAACGAGGCCGAAGACGAGATCCGGGAAAAAAAACAGACCAGAAGACCTTCATTGTCATTCAAGACACATGACCTTTGTGAACCAGAGACCACGTAGCGGGACCCATCTCGCCATGCTGGCTCTCACAGCCCCCCCCCCCTGACAAGAGGCGAGCGTAGAGCGCGACGGGGCACGTGTTCGCGCCAGCGTTCGCTCGTGCCGACATGTGTCTGATAGGTTTGCTAATGGCCGGGGGGGGCTAATAGCCCTATCGACTCAGTGCCGGGTTATTACTGCCCCTTGTCCAGCGTCCTTACTCCACCACGGAACGCTAACTAGATCCTGATGAATACCGGCCATCATCTCACGTCATTAATCACACCTCATTTCTGGGCTGATGGGACGAAATAGGCTCATTTGGACTTCAGTCAATAGCCAGTGAAGAGTGGGATCACCCATGAATAGCTTATGAAGCCTTTATAAGGAGACTTTAGTCAGTTTTCCTTTCTTTTTTTTCACCTTTGAGATACAGTAAGTTCCCAGTTGCTGAGCTTGTCTTTTTTTTTTTTTTTTTCCTCCCGGGGCAGGCGGTACTTTCCTTCAGCGCCGGACAAGAGCCGGACTGTCTCTGCAACGGCGCCGTCGGCACAAACAGCTCGCGACGCCCGCTGCGTGGGCCAGACACGTGGTCCGACATCCCCGTGTGGCTCCGACACCCGTCCGAGGCCATCCGTCACCGCGGAAGGGCGCGCGAGAAAAACTTTCGTTTGTTCAACGGGCGCCATCCGCCGCCGTGGCAAATCGGTGGTGTTCTGAAGCCGGCAGCCAGAGGAAAGGGGCCTCGGAGCCGGGGGGGCACGAGGGATTTTTGTTATCATATTTTACACCCATTCGGCGTGGCGGCAGCCGGCAGCGTCCCGGGGAACCGCCGCCGCTTCGCCTGAGCTCCAGGGAGAGAGAGTGGGCCGCGCGGAGCAGCTCTCTTTTGTCTAATTATACTGCAGGAAAAAAACAGCAAAAAAGAAAAAGGCTTCATTTCAATGCTGCAGGCGCCGACGCAAAAAAAAAAAAATAAATTCTTGACTCCGGTTTATTAACTGAGAGGAGGAAGGAATCATTCATTCATCGCCGACACACAGAGGAATTTCTTTTTCTTTTTTTTCACCTTTGAGATACAGTAAGTTCCCAGTTGCTGAGCTTGTCTTTTTTTTTTTTTTTTTCCTCCCGGGGCAGGCGGTACTTTCCTTCAGCGCCGGACAAGAGCCGGACTGTCTCTGCAACGGCGCCGTCGGCACAAACAGCTCGCGACGCCCGCTGCGTGGGCCAGACACGTGGTCCGACATCCCCGTGTGGCTCCGACACCCGTCCGAGGCCATCCGTCACCGCGGAAGGGCGCGCGAGAAAAACTTTCG